>VBSK01000413.1:0-371565 GCA_006112555.1 Tuber indicum
TGTAACGGGGGCTCCCTCTGGGAAGATGGATCCCGAGGTTGCGACCGCACCGAAGTATTCTTTCAGAAGTAAGATAAAGATAATCAACAGTAGAGTTGAAAAAATAAACGGTAAAACTTAATATCGTTAAGCCGCAGCTTTACTCAATTAAGTCCTGATCTCGAGAGGTAGTTGATTGCCAGAGTAGAGGAGAACTCGCATATACTTAAGTAGGTTTTGGTATGCTGCCAGTTACTCCCCATCACTACCCTGCGTTCGTGAGCACCCAACTCCCGTGGGCTGTCTAGCCAACCTCTACGGATCGGACCAACGATCCTCCGTAGCGAACTAGACCACTCGGTGGTGTTCTAACATCTGCCCGATAGAAGTGTTTTAGCCGCTGCATCTCCAATGCAACCGCAGGAGTAAAAACTCTTCATATCGTGGTCATGCCAGTGGCGAGCTGTCATGCCCGTGCGGATACTATACCAACTATGGAACTCTCTACCCATATACACTTAGTCTTCTGCAAGCATTCGCGGCTCCTGAACATCTATCCGGTTCTACTCATTTCCATATCATTCCGGAAGATAGCCACGTAGCTCCCCCGATAGACCACTCCGGAGGTTGACTACCAATAGGCGCTACCCACAGTCAACCCTCCTAGAAGTAGGTCATATCGTGGCCCAGACTAGTGTCTTAGAGTCCTTAACGATTCTCCAATACTATTACACTTTCGGGGCAACGGACTTCGGTTACCTCGCCTACTGGCCTCCGGTAACCTCACATACTACTCTTTACTTCAAAGTGGTATTACTCCGTCAGTTCTGGTCCGTTTTACACGAAACCACCTGGAGGCTATTCTCCAGGTTCTCCTCTGTCCCCTCATATATCCTGCGGACAGCCTCCGGTCGGACGGACGGCAGTGACGTATACGGTGTTATGGAAGCATCTCCACCGGGAGACTTTTGCTAGACTTACAGCAACTCTTCAGGCTGTAGCCCATGACGCCAGGGACTTATAACGGGGCCGGAGGGGGGTGTTAGCCACCACACCTCCAAGTTACAGCTTGTTCGGAGCTCAACTGGTTGTGCCGGAGTGATCCGCACAACCTGAGATTCGAACACCCTATGTAGTTTCGCGTGACAAACAATCTAGTCACTTCCCCCGAAGTCCTGCGTAACAAGTTACTTTCAAGGTAGGGTAACTTGGCTCCATAGCAGGGTAACCCTTAGCCCATGGCAGGGTAACCCTAGTCCGAAGGTAGGGTAACTGTACCCCGAGTTACCCTACAGAGTAGGGTAACTTTACCTGGACTCTCCGTCGAGTAATTCAGGGTAACTCCCAAATTGACTACTTGGGTTACCCTACAGAGTAGGGTAACCCCCAACCATTACTAGGACCTATGTACCTTTGGTATGGCCTAGCATGCCCGACTGAGGTACCTAACCACCGGTACCTCCACCTGGTAGACCTAAGTCTACCGCCAGCCCTACCACGGTAGTCTCTTGACTCCGGTATGGGTGTAGGTTTGGCTACTTGTAATAGTACTCAGTGGAGTCTCGTTACATCACTCCCCTCTTCTATAAGGCTCGACCCGAGCCGATCTAACGACGTCTCTTATTTCCGCTACTCGGTACCTCTACAACCCTATGGTCCCTAGGTTTAGATGGATACCTTTTGTGGAAATCGCTTAAGGCTTGTATACCGGTTCCTTCCAGCATCTCAAACGGCTCCCAAGAATTTTCTTCAGGTCCATAGCCATCCCACGATATCAGGTACTGGACAAACCGATGAGGGAACTTCTGTTTAACTCCTCCATACCACCGGCTGTCTAACACTCCCGAGATAACATAACTTGGCTCGTCTTCCACTATGTCAGGGATAGGGATATCTTTAACCCTTCTCCCGGTCTGATCCTCTCGGTAGGGCTCTAATAACCCAACGTTGAATACCGGGTGGATAGACCAACGCGCAGGCAACTGGAGTTCATATGCCCTAGTACCAACACGTCGCTTGACCACAAAGGGACCAAACATTCGGTGGTCTAGTTTCTCCATAGGCCTCTTTGTACGGATATTCTTGCGATTCAGCATTACCCGATCAGCCTTTATAGCTCTGCCCTCTTCGACATCTTCTAGTGTGGCATATTCTGGAGATGGTAATCGTTTCTTGTCATGCCATTTCCGTTGCCTCTCTTGAGCACTTTGTAATGTTTCCCGTATGTCTTGCCATGTACCCTCCCAATCCTTTACTAACAGCTCCGTACTTGGATGAATCCCCTTATTGTCAGGAACAATTCCAGACCAGTTTGTCCTCGGAGAAAATCCATAGTTAATCTCAAAAGGAGATAACCTGGTTGACTCGGAGGTGGATGTATTATAGGCATACTCCGCTAACGGTAGTAGCGAAACCCAATCATCCTGCTGGTAGGTACAATAACTCCTTAGGTATTGTTCCAGTGTCTGGTTCACCCGCTCCGTCTGACCATCAGTCTCAGGATGGAACGCGGTAGAGACATTGAGTTTTACCTCAAGTAGTCCCATTAAGCTAACCCAAAATTTTGAAGTGAATCGAGTATCTCGGTCAGAGATAATTGATTCTGGGAGTCCATGCAGTCTCCAGATCTCTTTGAGAAATATAAGAGCAAGTTCCTTGATAGGTACCTCCGTAGCGAGGGGGATGAAATGTGCCATTTTTGAAAACCTATCAACAATGACCCAGATCTTCGTATAACCCTCGGATTCTGGTAACGCCACAATGAAGTCCATTGATATTGCGTTCCATGGCCTCATAGGAACATCTATAGGTTCTAAGAGCCCAAACTTCTTATGTCTAACTGTCTTTACCCTTTGACAGACATCGCATGACCGAACATAGTCTTCGATGTAGGCCTCCATCTTAGGCCAGTAGAAGTTGGCTTTAACCTTCCCTATTGTCTTATAAGTCCCGAAGTGTCCGGCTAGACGGGAATCATGTTCCGCTTGCATGATCCGTTCCTTTAGCCCTTGATCCTCCGGTATGTACCAACGCCCCTTGTATAAGAGGAAGTCCTTCTCTATTGAGAAATTAGGGTCAACCTTATTGTCCTTTTGGACAATAGACTTGTAAATACTTTGATAAGTATTGTCCTTTGCTATAGCGACCTTCATGTCATCAAGCATTCCGGACTTCAACCGGAAGCCTTGGCACAGTTGCAACAACTGTGGTCGCAAGATGTCCCGCTCCTGGCTATCCAAATACTGTCCCGGACGGAAAAACATCTGTTCCTGACCCAATTTCGCAGAATTACTCCCCCCTTCAGGGCGGTACTCCGAACGCCTCGATAATGCATCAGCCTTTCCATTAAGGCGCCCTTCCCGATAGACAACCTTAAAATTAAATGGTTGTAGGAATTCCGCCCAGCGATGCTGCCTACGATTCAGTATCTTAGTACTATTAAAGTACTCCAAATTCTTATGATCAGTATAAATAGTTATCTGATCCGATACTGAGCGCAAGAGATGATCCCATTCTTTGAATGCTGCAACAATTGCGGACATCTCTTTATCATGCACATCATAATTTATCTCAGCTGGCGAGAATTTCCGACTATGGTAGGCTATTGGATGCCATCTACCATCTTCACATAACTGTGAGAGTATGGCTCCTAATGCAAAATCACTTGCGTCGGTTTCCAACTTGGTTAACCGTTCTGGATCAAAATGAGCTAGAATGGGGCTTGCCATGAACATCGCTTTAAGGCGACTAAAGGCTTCATCATGTCTAGGACCCCATCCCCATTTGGAATCTTTCTTCGTTAAGTCAGTTAACGGCTTTGTTATCTTACTGAAGCCTTCAATAAACCGACGGTAGAAGTTTGCAAAACCCAAAAAGCTTTGAACGTCAACAACTGTCTTTGGTGGAGTCCAAACTTCAATAGACTTCACCTTTTCCGTGGTCATCATAATACCACGATCAGATATGCGGTAACCTAGAAATTCTACTTCCCTTTGATGGAATGTAGATTTCTTAATGCTTACACAAAGCCTAGCCTTGCGCAGTCTTTCCATAACTCGCCTAACGAGTGAGACATGTTCTTCGATGGTCTCTGAGTATATTAGGATGTCATCTATATAGGCGATGACTCCTTCGTCTAATAAATCATGAAAGATTTTATTTATCATACTCTGGAAAGTAGATGGGGCGTTACATAGCCCAAACGGCATTACCGTATATTCATACAACCCATAATGACAGCGGAAAGCTGTCTTCCATTCTTCTCCTTCTGCCATTCGGAGGAGATAATAGCCATTCTTCAAGTCCAACTTAGTGAAGACAGTGGCTTTTCCAAGTCTATCAAGCAGCTCATTCATCAGTGGTAAAGGATATTTATTCTTCACCGTAATCTTGTTAAGCCCTCGGTAATCAATACATAACCTCAATGACCCATCAGGTTTGGGTACAAAGAGGATTGGGGCTGCGGCAGGGGAACTAGATCTCCGTATCTTTCCCGTTGCCAGCATCTCATTGAGATACTCCCTCAGAATCTTGAGCTCGTTTTCAGACAATGGATATATAGGACCAAAGGGAGGTGCTGTCTCAGGCATTAACTCGATCTTGTGATCATACTCTGAGTGCTCTGGTAATGCATCTATCCTTTGTTGGCTAAATATATCGCCATAGTCCTTATATTCGGGGAGGAGACTTAGGGCAATGTCTTTCCCATCTTCTCCTGTGAACTGGGCATATCCAAGAAGATATACCTGAGCCTGGTCTTCTGCCAATAGCTCTTCTTCGGTTATAAATTCTAACCGTCTCTGGCCCACAAGGCATCTAGCCTTACACAATACAGACCTCCAAGTGAAGCTGCGTGTTTCCCAGTTTATGTCGGGATTATGTTCATGGAGCCATGACATTGGAAGATAACCATCAATCTTCTTATCGGACATGTCCGCCAGTTCAGATCTCATATCATTGACATGATCGCCAATACGCATCTTCAGGGTCTTAGTGTAATGAAGCCCTGGTTTAGGAATGTCATTCCCGCTAGCATCCTTTATTGGAGCAGCAACCTTTCACCGGACACAAGGAACTTGTGTTTCCTTAGCCCATCGTGTGCTAAGCACTGCGCCAGTAGCGCCACTATCCAACAATAACACAGCCTCGGCTGCACTGTCTCTCGCGCCACAACGCCATTCTAGTCTAACTCGAACTCGGATAGACTTTATATGTTTTGGGGGGCCTGAAAGCCGCGCCTTCTTTCTTGAGTTTTCTTTTAGAAGCATGTTTAACGGAGTCTCTTACCTTTCGACACAAGAGTGGCCACAACGGGTCAAAATGTTAAGGTTTCAAATCACGGTATATCAATAGCTAGGGTGTTTACTATCACGCCAGCATGATTTCGGGTACTGAACCCTCCTCAGGTAAACTTGATAACAAAATTTCATTGCTCGAATCAAGGCCTGCTTGATGTGAAAAGAACTAGTCTAACAAAAGAAAACAATTTCGCTTCCAATACTAAGGAAATAATCCATCGAAGTAAGGAAATGATATATTCCCGCAGTAACATAACAAGAATACAAAGGAGAAATAAACCAAGACAAACACCCAAAGAGAATTCCCGTGCCAATCCAAATCCTCCACCTGCCTCGTTCCCTCGCAGACCGCTGCGGCCCAGAACATCTAAGAGGCCTGGTCAGTCTATGTATTGACTGCAGGATTTCTCGGGGCATGCTTACTCTCGGAGCCCTTCACATAACTTCCTAGAGTTATGTCAGTGTCTTGTTATTTCGCTGCAAGGAAAGGAACTTACCTATTCCTCAGCATCCGTATCAACCTCCATAATCTCGGGAGATGACTTTCGGATTTCCAATAACTTCTTTGAAGGTGGTGCTTCGATGCGACAGACTTTGTTGTTTGATGCTTCATTGACTTCTGCATCTTCAGCCTTCCTCTTTTTGGTTATCGCTTTAACCCCTTTGGCTGAACTAACAACAGGGTCGGTGGAGAAACATTTCCGCCAAAAGTGACCCGGTTTTCCACATCGTGTGTACTGCGACTCCTTCTTGCGCTTATCGATAAGCGTGGACGGGATATTCTTATGGGCATTAGCATGCTCAGAATTCCCTTGCTTCTGGGATGTACCCGCAGAAGATAAGGAGCACCTAGGGTTGGGCTTACCCGAACCCTTTTCCTTCCGTTTCGGTTGTTTCTTCGAGGTTGACAACCTCTCCTCGCTCTTGCCCTGGTTATCACTTCGGCTTTTCGTAACTGTCTCGCTGAAAGTGATATTGTCTTGGAGGGCATGGCCCGTCTTCCGCAGAAGGTCCATGTACTCGGACACATCGGTAGGATGAGGTGTCTTTTGTGCCCAGACATTCCGTAGTTGGGATGTCATTGTCATCTGGATCTTGTCTTTGATCATCGTAGGGTCCGTATAACCCAATTGGACAATCAGATCCATTACCGAGTCTAAGTACTGGTCAACCTGACCAGGCCTCATCTGCAGCTTCGTCCACTCGCTTAGAGCGCGGTCCCGATCAACATGGGCACCGAAACTTGCCATTAGCCGTTTCCTAAATCCTTCCCATGTACGAAACTCATGGTTGGGGTCAAAAGGCATAACCACCCGGCGTGCACCGTCCTCGCTGACGTACCGGTGTAGGCCCATGTACCAAGTTTTGGCAGTGCCTTGAAGAAGAGGGATAACCAAGCTGATTTTGTCCATATCTTCCGTGACTGATTCTCGGAAGTATTCGAACTTGATTTCCACATCGCTAATGAACCGCTGGGTATCGGTTGTATCTCCTTTGAAGGGAGTTACATCACCTAACTTCGCGGGCTTTCTTGGCTTTCCCCCTGAAGGGGTGGAGTTACCGGCTGGCTGACTAGCTCCAGCTGCCCCACTCATCTGCAAGAAAGCTCGTAGCAACCTTCGTGCTCCGCGGTCATAGCGTCTCTTCTTTTTCTCGCTCCAGTTTGGCTTCCGCCTCCCCAGAAACTCAGAGAAATCGGGTATGGAGTCGGCATCATCGTCATCACTGCTACTGGAGGAACTGGAATCACCCGGGTTTCCGCCAGCACCAACGTTTCCGCCAGGCGGGAGTTGATCTCCGCCGCCACCGGCATTTCTGCCAGGGCCTCCAGAGGGTCTATCATACCCGTCAAAGGAGTCCTCCCTTTCCTGTTGTCTGTCCTCTTGGGGAACCACCCCCTGACGAGACAAAGGCATTGGAGGTGGGTCAGGTAATGGGACAGCTGCCGAAGAACTCGGAGTAACCCCATACCGACCCTGAACAAACTGCTGGAATTCCAGACAGCTATCCGGCATGGCCGGAGGTCCCACGTGCAAACGTGAACCACAATAAGAACATTTGGGCTTTTTCATCTTCGAACCTACTTCCTCAGGCTTCCGGTACACTTGACTCGAACGACTGTTAGGACAGTTGAGTGCATGTGTGGCCTTTGGAAAGTGAGGTCCTCCCACGACCGTACAACCAGTGTAACAGAAGGCCGTAACCCCCGGCGACAAAGGCCTTCGGACCCGTTCTTTCTCCGGAGCACCCCACATACCCCATTCACCCCCGGACTTGTTATATTGTCCTTGCCTAAGTCAGTCAAAAAACTCATTTGTATCAGTAGGTTTCCTGGGTGCACCAGGTAACTTAGGCATGGAAGGCATGGGAGGCATGGGAGGCAGGGGAGCAGGTTCAATGATGACAGGAGCTTGTCCTGGCTTTGGGAGAGGTGTATTCACAGCCGCCTGGTAAGGTCGGTCTGGCACAGGGACATTGGTAGAGGGTGTCGGGGTATCAGTAACTCCTGTCAAGTCTACCTGATCCCGACCAGGTTGCGGAGGTGGAGGAGGGACTCTGGACTTATCTACCCTATGACCACTATCGCCCGGACGAGAGCCTGTTGCAGGGCTAGGAGTCCGTCGGTTTCTCCTTTGAGATACCGGGGCAAGTACTTCTTCGAGCTGTTCGTGGAAGGGGGAACAACGAGGAGAGACTAGAGCTCGTGGCTGTTGACCAGCTATCTGTACTCCTAATTCAGTCAAGTATGCCTGATATGAGGGATTGGTCAACATAGCGGTTAGGGTTTCCGCAAAGTTGACCGCGGGACGCTTCTCCATCAGAGGTGCCACGGTCATGATCGTATCATTGTCATGATCAATCTGATGCCCCGTACGGGCAGCCTCTTCCAACGCCGCTATCCTCTTGGCTAGCGCACGTGTGTCACTAATTTGCCATATAAACAACTTCTGTTGTTTCCGCATCCACTCCGTAGCCGCCGTAACCATCTCTATTTTAAACTTAGTCTGCGCCTGCTCATTCCAGTAGTGCATCTGGCTTTGAGCTTCCTTCATCTGTTTTGTAACTTCAAGAAGGATGTAGGGTTCCATGACTTCCCTAGTAAAATCCGCAAGACTAAACCCTTGACCTTGCCTTTCTGGCACTACCGGAATCGCAAGCTTCTGCTGTGTAAACGATTTGAATAACCGCGCAGGGTCTTCGACCACAATTTCCTCGGCATCGTCGGGAAGGTCGATATTGGTAGCATTAAGGACAAGTTCAATGGGTTCCCAACCAAGGCCTTTGGCATCCACAAATGCTTCACGCCGCATATGCCATTGGTGGGCTACCGCCGCGGCAGGATCGAAGTGACCGGCTTGGTTTGACGTAGTAATTTCCACCCGATGCTTCTGGTACCAGACCAGCGACTCGTACTCAAACTATGTCAATTCAAGGAGGTCAATACCAACAAATCTCAGGAGTAGGAAGAGTTAAGCGAGGTCTTCGCTTAACGATATACTGTAACGGGGGCTCCCTCAGGGAAGATGGATCCCGAGGTTGCGACCGCACCGAAGTATTCTTTCAGAAGTAAAGATAAAGGTAATCAACAGTAGAGTTGAGAAAATAAACAGTAAAACTTAATATCGTTAAGCCACAGCTTTACTCAATTAAGTCCTGATCTCGAGAGGTAGTTGATTGCCAGAGTAGAGGAGAACTCGCATATACTTAAGTAGGTTTGGTATGCTGCCAGTTACTCCCCATCACTACTCTGCGTTCGCGAGCACCCAACTCCCGTGGGCTGTCTAGCCAACCTCTACGGGTCGGACCAACGATCCTCCGTAGCGAACTAGACCACTCAGTGGTGTTCTAACATCTGCCCGATAGAAGTGTTTTAGCCGCTGCATCTCCAATGCAACCGCAGGAGTAAAAACTCTTCATATCGCGGTCATGTCAGTGGCGAGCTGACATGCCCGAGCGGATGTTATACCAAATATGGAACTCTCTACCCATATACACTTAGTCTTCTACAAGCATTCGCAGCCCCTGAACATCTATCCGGTTCTACTCATTTCTATATCATTCCGGATGATAGCCACGTAGCTCCCCCGATAGACCCCTTCGGAGGTTGACTACCAATAGGCGCTACCCACAGTCAACCCTCCTAGAAGTGAGTCATATCGTGACCTTAGACTAGTGTCTTAGAGTCCTTAACGATTCTCCAATACTATTACACTTTCGGGGCAACGGACTTCGGTTACCTCGCCTGCTGGCCTCCGGTAACCTCACATACTACCCTTGACTTCAAAGTGGTATTACTCCGTCAGTTCTGGTCCGTTTTACACGAAACCACCTGGAGGCTATTCTCCAGGTTCTCCTCTGTCCCCTCATATATCCTGCGGACAGCTTCCGGTCGGACGGACGGCAGTGACGTATACGGTGTTATGGAAGCATCTCCACCGGGAGACTTTTGCTAGACTTACAGCAACTCTTCAGGCTGTAGCCCATGACGCCAGGGACTTATAACGGGGCCGGAGCGGGGTGTTAGCCACCACACCTCCAAGTTACAGCTTGTTCGGAGCTCAACTGGTTGTGCCGGAGTGATCCGCACAACCTGAGATTCGAACACCCTATGTAGTTTCGGGTGACAAACAATCTAGTCACTTCCCCCGAAGTCCTGCGTAACAAGTTACTTTCAAGGTTGGGTAACTTGGCTCCATAGCAGGGTAACCCTTAGCCCATGGCAGGGTAACTCTAGTCCAAAGGTAGGGTAACTCTACCTGGACTCACCGTCAAGCAATTCAGGGTAACTCCCAAATTGACTACTTGGGTTACCCTACAGAATAGGGTAACCCCCAACCATTACTAGGACCTATGTACCTTTGGTATGGCCTAGCATGCCCGACTGAGGTACCTAACCACCGGTACCTCCACTTGGTAGACCTAAGTCTACCGCCAGCCCTACCACGGTAGTCTCTTGACTCCGGTATGGGTTTAGGTTTGGCTACTTGTAATAGTACTCAGTGGAGTCTCGTTACATCCCGAACCTCCTAACATTCATCTCATGACCTTGTGCGAAAACGTCCCGTTACTTACGGCCCATACCAAAGATGTCATATCTTTGAAGCCTAGTAACTCCCTGGGTAGTTGACGGATTGACTTCGTTCCACTTCCCAGGTCTAGCCAGAGGTCCCCTCCTATATATCCTGCGAACAGCTCTCGGTCAGACGGACGGCAGTCACGTATACGGTATTATCCTTACACCTTCAATTCTGTGACCATATAGTCACAGGACACAACTAAGGTTGATGTGTATAATGACGCGTAGGCCCCGTAAGGGGGCCGGAGGGAGGTGTTGGAGACTAAGATTCCCGAACTCGGGTAAAGTTACCCTACCTAGGGTATTTCTAGGCTATCGGAATCGGGTACTCCTAACATCCTTGGTGTTGAGATTTCAATCACCGGAGGTGTAGCAGAGACGGTCGTTGTTGTCTTCCTCAGCTATTCCGACCTCCTTATATAGGCCTCTTATCACAAATCCTAACCCTGATGACTCATAACTCCTGAGTTATCTGATCGTAATATAAACAAGTTATATGACTCAAATGATTTATATATACAAGATCTATGATTCATAATCAAGTCATATGTAAAATATAACAAATTATACCATAAACAGGTCATATGACTCAAATGAGTCATATGGGCAAGACCCATGAGTCATAGCCAAGTCATGTACGAAATCCTAAGCTAGCTATGACATCCACCACGGCAGCTTCCCATTGGTCAGTCTTGCCTCTAAGTGAATCGCCTTGAAAGGTATCCTGCGTTCTAAACCAATCAACATATACTGTCAGTAGCTTTCAAATAATTATTAGTACTATTTCCTTCTCCTATGATCTCTGGTCTATAGTTTGAATAGTTGAGGATTACTGTGACAGAAACATCCTATTACTTTCAGCCCATAATTAGGTTACCTAGTTATAAAGACTATTAACTCAATACACTTGAGAGAAATTTCCTCCTCTCTACTTCTTAAAGATACCTACTAAGGGTTCTCTCTTATATATTCAGTGAACAGTTTTTGATCAGACAGATGATGGTAATGTATATAGCGTAATGACTTGGGCTTTATTGAAATGACATTATAGTCATAGTGTTAGGCGGTAGCTGAGGTCAATCTTATTGGTCAGACTAGGGCCTGAATATTTGATTGGAGATTGTCTAGGAAGACTCGAAAAGTAGTAAAGAATAAAAGAGTAAAGATTCGTAATTGTAAACTTTTTATATTATTAAGGTCTCTTCTCCGTTGCTTGATTCCTCTAACTAACCCGGAGACCTTAAACCTATTTATACTAATCTACCGGTACTTAGCATTCCTATACTAACTTGTACCGAGGAGCTTTTAACTTTAGTTTCTACTAAGTGCGAACAACATTTGACCCTGAAAGTTCGTACACCACTTCAACCTTAATTGAGACGAAATAATTGTCTTGAGGGGATAGCGTCCTATCTCCCAATGATCTCTTTCCGACCTCTAGGCTTGAATGGACTAAGTATGTAAATGTAGTCCGAATGACTATCATTCCAATCATCCCTTCTGATCAAGAACTAGCTAAGTTCATTGTCAGAAACTAGTGCATAATTAATATATGCATGCATGAGTCTCGACACGCCAGTATCATAGAGAGACTCATGCATCTCCAGTCTTCAAATTCAAGTGTAGTTCCCCTCGGACCTCCTGCCTCTAAGAGGGACTCCTATTGGAGCCGTCCGACATACACCTAATCTTGAACGGGTATAACTTATGATGTAGTCTGATAGCGCCGGAGGTCTTGTATCTAATTGATTGATAATCCCTCCGTCAACTATTCACTAATACAAGTGGTCTTTATATGGCTTTGCGGTCAGGGAAATATAATTTAGAAATTATTATTTCAATTACTATATAGCTTTGCAGCAACCATCTTATCGAGTCACTTGACCTCTATGGTCAGAAACATGACATTACCACTATGCTAGGTCTTATATGCCTAACACATAGATACAACTTCTTGAAAATTCATTAAAGATGGACAGGCCTCATTAAGGGGCTAAAAATGCGTGTAGGCTTTAATATGTGAAGATTCGCGTGTAGTTACCCTACTGAAAGTCTGTGTACTACCATATACATAATAGTATAGTACTAATAGTTGAAGTACAGTATGTATCACCGGTAGTATAAAGTTAGGTAAATGTATTTATATTGTGTTACGAGTTATACGGTACAAAGAATGTACTTACAATATGTATCATTTAAGAGACAGATAAATTACTTGTGCTTTACTTAACAAAGTAACTATATATTATTTTTATTATATTATTAATTTCCTTTGTATTTGTAATTATAACTCTAAGGCAGAAGCTATCAACAACTTCAAGGAGTATTGAAATGAAGTAGGAAAGAGTATTATGAAATCATAGGTATAAGAATTATAAAATCAAGTATCATGAAATTAGAGGAACTAGAACCAGTAACTACACAGTATCTTTGGTCCATCCTTTATATATAAGATTGCAAATTGTGTGTCTGTATATATATATTATAAAAACAATCTTTGCATAAAAATACACAATATATTTTATACCATGTATAGAAAGGTAATAGACAATATTATAATTTTATAACAGGAAGTATCTTGTAGATAATCCATATACACTATACTTTTATAAGTTAAATGCTGTAAAACCATCAGCAAAAATTCTAAGTTGCATCATGTGCATCATGTGTATCTGACGTACAGGATGTCTAGAATGCAAATCATTAACTAAGATGTACAGGGATGGGACAACCAAAGTCAGGGCACAACAGGATGTACCTACCAAACTTAAGATGTAACGTGACGTACCTGCCAAACTCGGGACACAACGTGATATAGCTGCTAAACTCAGGACATAACAGGACATACATGCCAAACTCAGGATGCAACTGAACATACCTACCTAACTCAGGATGCAACTGAACATACCTACCTAACTCAGGATGCAACAGAACATACTTCCAAATCTCTAAACACAACTGAATGTAGAAACCGACGTCAGAATACATCTCTTAAAATTCAGAATTTATAAGATACAGCCAAAACAAAGCATAACTTATGCCTATATTATTCCAAAATAAACTATATTTTTACAATAAACAAGATTTATTTTTATAAATATACAGGCCCAGGCTAGGTTACAAAAACTAAGTGAGGATATATGAGTAAGCTGAATATGGCATCTAATAGCTATAACAGGTTATAACTCCACCAGTATTAATGCTGAGTAGACGTTCTTTATACCATTAGAAAGCTGGCGTCAAGTAGAATATCACCGTGACATATCGAGTATTGTGCTCAAAGGATTACCATGGAATCTGGTGTCTGAGTCAACACTTCACCATGATACAAATTAGGCGGTCACTCCACCAATACTAGTCCAGGGTAGACGTTCTTTAGACCATCGAGAGGCCAGAGTCGAGTGGAACGGTGCTATAAAGTATGAAGTACTATGCCCAAGGAAAGGCTGAGGGATCTGATATCAAAGTCAACACTCCAGTAGGGTAAACAATACTTCTATAATAGGCCATATCTCCACCGATACTTATGCCAAGCAGACGCTCTTTATACCATTAAAAGCCCACATCGAGTAGAACGTTTTTGCAAAGTATGCAGTACTGCTCTCAAAGGAGGGCTTGGGAATCTAGTATCAAATTCAGCACTTTACCAGGACATAAAGTAGTCTATAGCTTCTTATAAACTCATAGTAGGCAGATGTTCTTTGGTGCAATGGAAAGCTGAAATCGAGTAGAATATTGTCCTAAATTATTAGCTTCGATGATATAGGGACTGAGAAGCAATGGTAGTTAACAGACATACTGTTGATGTGCTGACCATGATGTTGTGTGGTTGTCCAAGTGTGACTCAATACGTTGCAGTCTTAGAAAAACTTAATGAAGTACCCAAGCTACCATGAACTTATGTAATCTCAACTATCACTCACTTTTACATTCTACTGGTAGCCCATTTTGGCTCCCAGATCCTTCAAGAAACTAAAGTAGAATTTAGTACATCTCATTTTCTATTTCTGTAGATATCATTTGATTTGATCATAGTGTCCAGTAGATATATTGATGACTAGTATGTGACTTGGTATCATGATTAAGACTCTCTGCCGTCTTGTGTCTGGACATCAACAAGAACTGAGACTCTCTGCCATATTACATTAGGACATCAGCAAGGATCGAGGTCAACTTAGCCAAATTAGGAGTTGAAAATTATTGCATCCTCACTTAGGATGAACTCAGGGTAGATTGGACACTACTGGACACTCAGAACACCCTGGACGCTATTGGACACTTCACTACGTCAAGGATACATGGGACGTCAGCAACTGTATATTTGCGTCAAGAACTACAGCTGATGCATGTGATCCAGGGACTTTTCTTGCTGATGACCATGATACATCTATTATTCTTACAGGCTTAATCTTATCAAATTAGATTCCTTAAAACTATACACAAGTTATAATGTATTTGCTATGTGCTATTCACATTTAGATAGAGGATATGACTCGATAGTTGACAGGTAGCCTGCTCTGCTAAAGAACAGGTCAGAGCTGTAATTCATCGGAATAATCAAAGGTATACTGGGTCAATTAAAGAGTAACTGTTTAATCAAGTATATTGAAATACTGTCTCTCAAAATTTATCCTTTCCATTCTAGAATAGGACGGTCTTCTAAATACACAAATCAGTTTATATCTAATGTGAATAAAGCTTAATCAAAGGTATCAAGTAATACACTTTGGTAAAACAACATAAGTATCAAACTAATACTTAAAAGAAAATATAAAACAAACTAACTATCAAAACAATACTTCAAACAAACTACTAGTAAGTCTTAATGCAATGCTTAAAACCAAACATAAAATAAACCAAGTATCAAAGTGATACTTCAAACAACCCAAGTATGAAGGCATTACTTAAAACAAAACATAAACTTGAAACCAAATTCTTAACCAAGTACCTGTACCAGTTATACCAGTAATAAATACTGGTTACAAATTATTCTACATTTAGCTACTGCAATCTTGCTTGTTGCCTAATTCCAGCAACTATTAACCTTGACAACCTCTTTTTATATGCAAGCACTGCTCGTCTTTCTTTGCTCCTGGCTTTAATCTCATCCAGAAATGGCTTTCGAGCTGCCTGATCCGCCTTTCTCTTTGCATTCTGTGCTCTCAGTAGCTGTCTTTCCGCCTTTGCCACCTCAGCATCTTCTTTCTTTTTCACTATTTCCCGAGCTTCCGAAGCATACATTGTACCTCCCTTTTGAACATGCCTTCTGCTCTGTGCTTTACGTCTTAGTGATCTTGCCTGCTCAGCAGCCTTTGTATTTTCTAAATGCTCAATAGCTAATGCACCAGATTGTGCTTGCACTAGTCCACCTTGAAGAATGCACTTTAGCCGACTCTTGAAACTAGGCGAAAGATCTGCAGCCTCAGACTGTAATTCCTCACTCTGTTTCATCAAACTTGAAATAGTCAGAGGAATGGACGGAGAGGGTGGTTGTGGTATGAAGGGTGGCTCAGTTGAAATAGTAACAGCTTCTCGAAGTTTGGAAAGAACGACATTTGGATCGAAGGGGATGAGACCAGTAGCTCGAAATGCGGATCGAATTGTTGATTGCTTGAAGGTTTGTTGACGTATGGAATCCAGGGATTCAAGAAATTCGATTTTATCAAAATCACCACATCCTGTCCTTGTGGCAGCTTCCACAGCCTCAGCATGATAATGCTTATATGGTTGAAAGACCACAACATCTAAGGGTTGTAGTAGGTGACTGGTATGAGGAGGAACGCAGAATATGTTAGGCGGAAGCCGACTCCAAATAATTGTCGAGAAGACTTAGGCCTGAATCTTTCGTATTAGACGGAGATTTGTCTAGGAAGGCTCGGTGTTGTTCTGTTCGTTTATGACTACTAAGAACTTGCTTATTTGATAGGGGAAATATTTTTATAAAGATTCATAGGTAAAACAATGTTATATTATTAAGGTCTCTTCTCCGTCGCTTGATGATGTCTAAAAGCTTGGGAGGCACTTCGATATTTATATCCTGCGTCTGAGTGTTCGCGGACTACATCTAAACCTCCTATAACTAAGTACCTATCCAAAACTGTACGCCAACGTCGCATAGTCTTAATAAGTGCGAACGCTGTTTGACCCTGAACTCTCACACACCATCTTCGTTCTTTATGAATTCTTTTCCATCTAATCGTAGGATGCGTGATTATCCACGAATGACCGGTCTTCGATTTATAGAGACGAGTAGACTCCTGTCTGAAACTTCAGTCGTCTTGACTATCATTTCAGCAGTCTCTTCCGATTTCACATAGTGGCCAGCGTATGCCTCGGGTACCTATGCATAATGCAGGCTGGGTAGACGGTATGCCAACACTCTTAAGTCTACCGCCTATTAGGTCTTCTGAGTCTGAGCAGCTTCCCCTCGGTCCGCCCCGCCTCAAAGAGAATCACCTCTCGAGGGATCCCGTTTCCAGGACCAACCAACATACAGCGGCCTTCAGATAGGTATTGGTGTCATATCTATCCCCTATGGCCTCTGGGGCACTGTAGGAGTAGTTGCGGATTTCTAACCAAAAACGTCCCGTCACTTTAGGCCTATAGTTCGGACGCCTAACTTTGAAGCCTAGTAACTCAATGCGCCTCCGACGGATTTCCTCCGTTCCACTTCTCAGAAGTACCCAGAGGTGCCCTCTTATATATCCTGCAAACAGCTTCCGGTCGGATGGACGGCAGTAACGTATATGGTGTTATGAAGTGGGCTTCATTGGAATGACATTATAGTCATGGGACGTAACTCTTGGAAATCTCGCTAAGGACGTGCGGGCCCTAGAACAGGGCCGGAGGGGGGTGTTCGGCTCTCGATAAATGAGGGTCTGTGCGCAGTTACCCTACCGAGAGGTCTGTGCATTTTCTTTATGCCTAACACAATACCACAATTTTGCACTTCTCATAGAAGTCCAGAAACTCTCTTGTACAATGGGAACCAAAACCATCGAGAAGTAAAAGTCGATATCTTCCAACCTGACGCTGAGAGGAAAACCTTTCGAAGTGTACAAGCCACTTAATGGTTAAGTCGTCATTGCTGTATCCAGTTTCAGAGGTTCCAACTAGATAATCATCTGGAATTGAAGTTGCTGTATACCATGGCTCTTGATGAATGACTCCAGGAATAATAACCATAGGTGGAAGGACAGAGCCATCACCACTAATTGTCTCGCAAACAGTAATAAGCTCTCGATTTGTTGAACTTCCTAAGTAGGCTTGTCGATTTGGGTCTCGTGTAATTATCCACTGGTCTCGTCCAATTCCAATTCGAAAGCCAGTTTCATCAAAATTATATCGGTCAGGATGCTGAATGTCATACTTGATACAAGTAGCGCGATATCGTTCAAACCAATCCTGGATATTGTCTGGTTGCTGAGCAATCTTGCGGTCAATGTCAAGAGTTCTCTGCTTGCGAACGAAGTATTCAGGATGGCGGCTGAGGAACCGTGAAGTCCATTTCTCACTAACAGTAGGTGGCAATGATGGACCAATATGAGCATTGCGGAGAATCGAATTGGCGCAACCTTGGATCATTTGCTTTCTTGCACTCGTTCCAACTGTATCCAGACGGTCAAGGTATTGACAAACTGCAAGTTCTTGGTCCTCAGATAGTCTCCTGTTTGGCCCTAGCCTCTCCTGTTTTGATGGACGTCCTTGCCAACGAGCTCGTAGTCGTGAAACCGGAACTTCAAACTTTCGTGCTGTTGCAGCTACATTTGGTGTCCTTTGGTCTGAGGATTGTAGGAAAACAAGGGCTGCCTGAATGCGTCTCTCAACATTTTTGTATTGTTCAACCTGCTGGCTAGGAAGAATAACTGGAGGAATTTGTGACATGGGTGATTCTTGAATTGAGAGTACTAAAAAGAAGGGATAGTAAAAGATATTGGGAGGAGAGGTGGGAGAAGTATCTGCTATAGCATAGACTTGCTATTGAAGGATACTGTAAAGCTTGATTATCTCTCTGTATGGACAATTAGGAGCCTATTTATGTGCAAAATCTACAATGTTTTAATATCCATTATGGAAAATATAGGAGAAAATAATGAGAATAGTATTACAGTATGATAATATATTCAAGAAGTAATAATGAGCAAGAAATGTGAAAGAATAATTATGTCTAAACTATTATGTGCTTGTCATGAGGTATATGATCAACCTTTACTAACTATAATTATTTAGTATGAGCAAGTAAATTAAACATGACCTACCTTAAACCTCTTATTTACTATACTACATTTTACCTCTATGAGTCAGTAGTTAAACTACTTTGAGATTAATTTTAAAAGTGCTAATTAAAACAGGCAAGAGAGAAACTGTTCATTTGCACTACTCGCTTATTATTTCAAACTATTCCTCCGCTTTCCAATTTTTCATGGTGGTCCTTACCTTACGTTCCGCTCATAAAATCATTAGTAATGAGATGCGAGAATAATCAACCTTTTACAGAAATTCTATATGAGCATGATGATACACTAGGTACAAATTGATAAACTTATATCGCTTATTTTGTACTTGGACTGCAGCAGACGGTATCTGAGTAAATCTGTCGTAAGCCAAGATTCAATTTCCTACACTGAGCCACAAACTCACGTTGAACTGTCAAGCAGTCAGTATGAGTACCCCAGTTTGTGAGAAAACAAGCAACGGGGGTTGTGACAACATGTCACAACCTTGGCACGAGTAGTGGATTTAACGAGTAAATACGGTAGTGGCGAACAGATGACAAGTAATTTTCTGCAACTCTAACCTTGACGAGTTCTTTTTTGACCACCAAATACCCCTGTTCGCCACCACTCCAGTTTTGCCGAAGACTACGGTGAAGACTGTATCGTACGAGTAGATAGCAAAAACCAAGCCAAGCTGTATTGGGGTTGGGCATTTTTCGGGTTGGGAAGTCATCCGGTTAAAGGCTTCTGCTCACCATAAAAGGTCTAAACAATTTACTACTCGTAGTGTCACTTCACACTTGGTGAAAAACCGTTTCCATAATTGCACGGCCGTGTTGAAGCAGGACACTTTGTATGGGTGTTGTCACCTCAGGTGTCCGGCTTCAACTTGGCCACACAAGTAATCCCATTTAAAAAAATAAAAAACCTCTCAGGTATCTCCAACCATCTATCCACTTATGGCAACAGACACCAAACGAACAAGAGCACCACCCCTCTAGTCTAGAAAAAAAAAAAAAAAACCCCCTTAAACACTCATTCCCGACCCATTAGGCTTTGCTATTTTGTGCTACACAAGTGACATCAGTATGTATAATTAGAACCGTCTAGAATTGATCTGCCCCTTACCCTTAATACAGTCTTCCCCCCCACCTCCCCTTATGCAAGCACCGAACACTTTTAACCTTTCCTGCATGACAGGAAGCTTCCTGGGGTCATTCATAAAAGCTAGCGGCGCACTGAGAGCTATCTATGGCAAGGCAAGTGTACCAACTTCGCCGAAAAAAAAAAAATTAATTTCAGTGTAAAAATGGAGACATGGATGTTGCGAGCTTGGCAATAAAAGATTTATGTAAGGGTAATTACAGTTTAGGCTAGTACAAGTAGAATAGAAATTTTAGTTTGAAATAAGGAGCAGTCACAGATTAAAAATATATTATAATGAAGAGTGGGAACAATAGAGAAGCGTAGGAGGGTAGCAATATTTTTTCACGAGCAACAAGAACAACAAATATCAAAATCAATAGCAATACTTCCATGTGCAGCAGCAGACTGCGAATGCGAAACTTTATTCCCTCCAAGTTCGGAAGAAAATGTGCAGATACAGAGTGTGGTCATCCTCTTGGTGCACATCGACCATGTGAAGGTATATCGATCCGAAAACCAACACCCGTTAAGACCGAAGCGATTAACAATATAACAAATGCATCCAATATGCTACAACGACGATCTATTACAGGAAACTATGGACAAGAGATAATCGCACTGGATGATGACGATTCAGAAGAAGTTGAATTCATAACCACAACTAGGCATTCGGCATTACCACGTAGGCAAAATTACTTTTGGGTTTCTATAATTGTTGGAGGAAAACTAAAAAGCGAAGAAAATTCTATAGGAACTGAGACTACTATGTCCAAACAACTGGATTTTACAAATGAGGTAAATCGGGCACGGCAGAGGGCAGGAGAAGTACATCGCAAGCAGGTACGAGAAACTGTGAGTAGTTATGGTATACTTCCGATCAGAAACCCACTCAGTACCACACAAATTCCAAGCCTTCATCGACCTCTAACTGTTCAAACAACAATTTGGATCAAGTATGAAGGTAAAAGCATGTCACAAGAAGGAAATTCTCAGTGGTGGACATTTCAACTGGAGGTCAAGTGTTCGGATTATCAGGAACGGCTAATTGGGAAGGTAAATACGCATATGGGCTGGCTAGATCGAAATGATAAAGAGATAGTGAAGATGGATGTTAGATCGGACAGACTATTGTCAATCGGAGAAATGGAGGCAAGAGGAGATCCTTCGACAATTATCGTTCCTCCTGGTGGAGGGTATTGGAGGGAGGTGCTGGATCAACTGCCAGGATTTTTAGAGGAATTTCAAGTTAACGAAACACAACGAGGAATGAAAAAATCAAAGGAGACAGCACTTAGCAAATCAAAAAGTCTGGCAGTAGTTGCTCCAGTTTGCTTAAACAAAACACCTGCATTATGCAATCGCATTCAACCCTCACGAAAACCCTCCATCAAAGAAGAATTTCCTCTTAGTCGAATACCTCCTAAACGATTCCACAAAGTCCCTTCAATCAAGTCCGAGATAAAAACTGAAGCTAGAATGTTATCTGAAGAGCCGATGCCTTTACCTTTGGGAAAGCTAAACTTAAAAGTAAGTCAACTGTATAGAAAGTTTATCCTATAACTATATTAGTAAATTATTAACCAAGAAATAGCGAAAGAGTAAAGGTATGTTTATGAAATTATCTAATTAGAAAATACTCTCTGCTCTCACTTAGTATAATATATCTTTTGCTTTAAATCACAATGGCTAATAGATAGTACTTACTTAGGTTTAAAATCGCAACAGACTGGAGAAATTGAGCAAAGTAATGAAGAATTGTCGAGCAGTTCATCCAAATTACCACTAAGGTCTGAGAAAATACAAAGTGCTCCAGGTATGGAAAATCTTTTGAAAAAATAAAAATAAAAATATTTTATCTAATAATTAGTTATCAACTATTAGTCCAGAGCAGATCGAGGGTTGAGTTGGAGATTTCGGGAAGGAAATCCTTGGGTCATCCAGAACCAAGATTACCCTCATCAGCCGAACAGGTTTATCCACAAAGCTGTAATCAGGATGGACAGGATTTCCGATACACTCCACGCAATTTACAGTATACGAATACTACAATTGCTCAGTCAAATTCCAAACCTACTGCTACAGAAAACAATTTTTTACCAACCGCTATGAGGGTTGAAGATTTATTAAATCTCACAACTGGTCAAGGGAATAGCAACAGCGGAGAAGACAAACTTCTAGCAAGCGAGTCCGAACTTCTGATAAGTAACTCAGTACCGTCGGTAGATAGATTTGAATCTTTGGTTGATGGATTTGAAGTATACCCCCAAGTATATCAAACGAATGATCATCAACTACCTCAGTCTAAGCGAACCTTAAGTGATTTATCACCTGAGGGAAAAAGTACTTCACGACCTTCGGAATCTGAAAAGCGGGCTTGTTTTCGGTAAATAACTCAACGTAATAGGAGTTTCAATTTCATTTGGAATATTTACGAGGTATGTATTTATACTTGCATTTCAAGATCAGAAAGTTATTAAGCTAATAGAAATCTTTTAAAAGATGAATAAATATCAATAGGATCAAAAGAATAAAAGTACTTGTATACATTTAAGTTCAAGTTCGTAATTTCATATTTATAAATCTTTATATATTTTTATGATATTGTTGGGGGAAATTGCAAATTCATGTCTTTTCCGATTTGGATACCTCTTGTTGTATCAAGATGGAGGTTTCTAGCGTTTTGTTACGATGAAAGGAATTATTTGGGGGTTGAGAGAGAGAAAATTTGCTTATTGTACTTAGGGAATTTCTCCTACCTTTCTTTTCCATAGAGTTTCAACTACAATTAAATCTACAGGAAAATGAACAAGTCCGAACTGCGAAATCTGAATGCTATTGAAATGAATATACAAGTAAACTTGGAGTGAATTGAAACAACTCTACGATTGCAGACACAGGAATAAGTCGCAGAACTGTGCTGTTCCAACCTGTCATGGACTCTTATTCGATTTCACACCTTAATTTTTTTTCTTTTTTTTCTGTCCTTTGCTTCATTCAAATCATCTTCGATTGACTACAATTATCCATTATCTATTTGACCGAATACCATTCTTTTAATATGAATATAAAATTATCATTTAAGAAACTTGCATTTATTTTTCAACTAAGACAGTTTTATTTGAGCATATTATGAGATGGGCTTAAATGAGAAACGAGAAATGTTATTCAATTACAGAATATTTAAAACAAGGCCATCATCATCAGAATCATTTCCCTCATCGTTTTCATCCTGATCAACAATCTCAGATTCGTCGTATTCTATTTCATCTTCTGAATCAGTATTTCTAAGTTCCATCTCTTTTGACTCCTCATTCGTATAATTTTCAGCAACAGAAATATGACTATTTTCTGCTATCCATTGCTCTGCACCAGTCGGAGAAGGAAGAGTTGCAACATCGGTTCCACCAGTGATACTATAGTCGCTTAGTGCCTGTCGAAGGTAAATGTATGCTAAACGGTGATCGTCGTGGAATGTGTATTGAGTTGCATAACCACCGGATTCGAGTAAGGAGATACAACGCTGTTGGGCTTTTGTGGTAAGATATGCGTCAAGGTCATAATTTTTAACTTAATCTTCCAGTTGGAGAAAAACATCACCATCCACTGGTGATCCATAGTTCCGTATTCCTGGAGGAGGATAGTTGTACATTTCGGTTGGTCTTCAAGTTGGTAAGTAATGATCGCGTTTTCGTTAACGACGTATACGGTGAGTGTTGTGTACTCGAAGAAAGCCTTGAATATGGTCGGTAATCATTGCCATATAAATGAATTGTAGACAAATGATATCAATCTCGCCTCCATCAAAATATCCACTTTCCTCCAGCTCTACAAATATCTCACGCCAGGTATCAGTTTGAGCATTTGCAAGCAAATTCCACCACGATTCAATTCTAACATTTTTTGTTGATGTTCCGTAAGAGTATGCCTTCGAAAAAGGAAGATCAGGCTTCTGAGCACGACAGAGTACAAGATGAGAGTTGGCAAGAAGAGTTGTGTCTGTTCCTTTATCAGATCGAATCAACTTTGGAATAACTCCTAGCTGCTTAATCGTGACCAAATACTGCTTGTTTACTGAAACAACTGTACGATTTGAATGACCAACGAAGCACCAGATGAGGAAACGTGAATAACCATCAATGGCAGCATATATCTTGAAGCCAAAGCGTGATAGTTTGTCATGTCCGTCAATGGACCACACTCGGTTTGGTCCTTTGATCATAAACTGTCCCCTTTTACGAATTTGACCACGAATACGAGCATCAACACCTTCCAGATCAGCCCGCCATACTGCACTGCGCAGTTCACGTCTATATATTATAATCCTTTATTAATAAAAGTTTCAATTTTGGAATTTGAGGAGAAAAAAATTTAATTTAGTAAAGAGTAATAAAATAAAAAGGCTTACTCCGAGACTAAAACTCCAGAAAGTCGGACATGTGCAATTGTATAACTACCAGCTCCACATCGAAGTGATTGTCCTGAGCGTAACGCCTCCTCGATAGCTGAATCTGCAATCTGTTCGATTGCTTGCTTTTCTGTATGAGGACCTTGTTGAAGCAGACTTTGGACACTTGGATGAAGTCGCAAATTTCGTAGTTAGATTGGTGATAGTACCCAACCATGTTGTTCAAGAGCGTGTAATATCGCCTTACTCGAGAAGTTCTGAAGCCAAAAGTCGTAAACCTTGGATACTAAATCTTGTTGCTCATAAAGTGGCTTTTGCTTAACAAATCCCCATTCTTTCATTTTCGTTGCATAGGTCTTTGCACTATTTAAATTAGCTTTTAATTTAATAACGCAATTATAAACAAGGTATTTTTTCATGAAATAAGGTGAAACAAATGCAGGATTAAACCCATAATCATGGTTGAGAATCTCCCGAACCTCTTCTACGGGTCTGTGTTCGGTGATATACCTTTGAAATATCTCATTACGATATTTCTTCCAGTCATATTTCCGTGGCATTTTGTTTTGAACGTTATCAAGTTATCGGAGGAGAATATAGATGCGTGTAGTACAAAATAAAATTATAAACAGGGCTTAAAGATATCAGTGGAGGTGTTGCTTTGTTAATGGAATGTGAAAATCTTTTCAAGTTACGAGATAACGTTGATTAAGACAATGTTATTATATTATTTAAGGTTTATTTTTTTTATAACCAAATACAACAATACCTATAGTTTACAAATGAAGACTACCGAACAATTCAGCCTCGTCACCCGAAGCAGCATGGTTATCCACCAAGTTATTTTCTTCTCTCTCTTTGTAACCTTTCCTTCAACATACTTTTGCCATTGTAAAGCTAACCAATTTCCAATCAAAAATGCAGGACCAGTTTGCATAAATTCATTACTCCGTATCAGCAGAGATGTACCATGACTATCAGTTGGACGGAAGGCAACATGAGAGTCTGGAGCATTATGGATTCGGATTCCATAGGATCCGATAAAGAAATTTGCTCCTGCTTCGCTATCTGAAGTCCGTGCAAGATTCCAAAATGCAACAAATTCATTTCCTTTTTTTCTGTATGGATATAGCGAGAGTAGTTGGTTGAAATGCATCCGGATGGTGGTGCTCCTTCCTCGCTTTTAAACTCAAGCACTTCTGAACCAATCTTAATTGTATAGCCCTCTTGACCTTTTGGTGCCATTCGTGGAAGACTATATTTTTCAACATAGTTTTGAAAATCGGTAACGACCAGTGAATGTGACTTCTTTTTCATTAAATTCCATCCCAATCCAAACAGAGAGGCAACTCTACACTGTTGACTATAAATAAATTCAAGAGGCTTATTTTTGAATTTATAATTCAAATTATTAACCCAATCAAACTTCGGGCAACTACGCTGACCAGCTGTAAAGCCCTCGACAACCAGTACTCCAGTATTGTCTTTCTATAATACAAATTATTAGATAATCTTTATGATTAAATATTGTAATCAAGTACAGAATATACTTACACGAACTGACTTTTGCCATTCTGTTGCCTCCAGTGCTACGTCTATTGCCCACTTCAGCACCTCAGAATTCCCTCCTGAAAACTTCCGCAAAACTAAACCAACCAGCCCTTTTGTTTTCCTATCAATGAAGATTGCACTTTCACTTGGCAAAATATCCAGCTGAAGCTTTGTTGCATCAAGGAAATGGAGAGGATAGTGAGGATTGCGTTTGTCATGCAATTTTCCTTCTTCGAGATGGTGTTTCCATTGATTACCGATATTTTCCTTCTCATAGATCCAAGTATGATGTGGAGGATATTGATTTTCTATTGTTTGGAAAGAAACCTCAATGATTGGAATCTTATTATCCTTTAAGAACTGGAATCCAGTCTCAGGTGAACATAGTCCCATTTGTCTTAAAAGGTTTTTCTGCATTTGCCGCCGGTGATTGTACTTTTTCGTCAATTCTCGTAGGACTTCCAAGAACTTTAGCAGCTGAAACTCAGTCGCCACAGCCTTTACATAACTGTACATCCCCTCTTTTGGCGGAACCCATTCCTTTTGCGCCATATAGCAGACTCCACGTTGTTCAATTAATTGAACTGCTTGTTGATAAGGAGTTTCAGAGTCCAGTAACCTTTGTAAAAAATCGGTATCCTCTTGTCATTCTGCAATCATTGTTACTGTTAATTTCTTTCGCTCCATTCCTATTAGAAATCATAATATTAGTTAGTCTTTTCTTTATTCTCATTATTAATTTTATCATATTAATTTTTTTATTTTATTTCTTAATATGTAAGTAATATACCCACTGTAGTTTCCTGTACATATAATCACATGATAGACTTTAATTTCCCTTTCTCTTTTTTCATATAATTACCATCCACTATTTCCATACAATAGCTGTAATGGCTACCAGTAGAACATTATAATTATTGAAAAAGAGAAAGGTACTTTTATCACCCAGTGATAGTCTCAATTTCTTTTAAGAAATTGAAATGTACATTCCAACTTTAATGGTCTATTACTTTGTAAAAAAAGAAAAAAAAAATTAAGCTTTGAAACATACCATGTTTTGGCCTACGGTTGTTAGGCATAGTACCCAAAATAGAAAATACCTCAGGTAGTAGATAGAACTTGATATGTGATTAAGATACCACTAGATATCAAAACTACCGAATATTGGTTCCTAATATAATCTGCTATTAACTCATTAATTTGTTAGTCTTATAATAGGCGTTTGTTATGGAGGTGAATTACCTGTGAATATATGAAGAAAAAAAAATTATAAAAATTAGAAGTAAAAAGATAAGAAAAGAAAAAAAACAAAAGTAAAAAATAAACAAAAAGTAAAAAAACAAATAAAGGAAATAAAATGAGAAAATAAATAAATTAGAAGAATAAAAAAAAGAAAGTAAAAAAAGAATAGTAGAAGAAAAGAGAGTGGAATAAGAAAAGGGAAGAAAAAGATTGTCCTCTAGTTTAGAAGGGTAAAACATACAAGTGTGCTTAGATTATACTTGTTCTCTTTTACAGACTGGAGGAGAGGGGAGACTCTTCTTTTATACACTGCTGAAATAAAATTTCCTACAAATAAGTATAATGTTAGTCACTCTTATAAGCCCTAGTTATTGTTATAAAACTATCTGTCACAAATTAGGATATTATTTTATTACCTACCTATAGGTAAGTATTTACCTAGAAGTTGAAACTATTGGTAACAATTTCAGTATGATACTAGAGTAAATCCTTCAAGTTACAATGTAAAATGTCTACTCCTACGTCATAGCTTCAGAATACTAGCATATGTATAGATTAAATCACTTTTTAAGATCATTATTAAAGAATTATTACCAATACTTATTTTTAAGAAATACCTCAAGTGTGAAAGGTTTATATAAGCTAATACAGTTTCTTTATACATATAATAATAGTAAACTGTTTTCTTTACTAAAATATATACATTTTAAAAATTTCCTGTGAACATTATTGTTAGACATACAGAAGTGTACAGACCCTCATTTATTGGAGTTACCAACACCCTACCCTGACCTGATTATAGGGCCTGCATGTCCTTGGCAAGATTTCATAGAGTTGTATCTCATAACTATAATATTGCCTCAATAAAGACTATATATTAATGTCATAAATATTACTACTATCTGTCTGACCAGCAGTGGTTCTCAGGATATATAAAAGAAGACCTCTGCATACTTCTGAGAAGTAAAACAGAAAAAATCTATTACTAGTACATTGAGTTATTAGGCTATGAAGTTAGGCATCTTATACTACGAGCTAAAAGTAATAGGACATTCTTGTCACAATAATTTGCAACCACCCCTATAGTGTCCAAGAGGCCGTAGGGGATAGATAAGATACTAATACCTTCTAAAGGTTACTGTATGTTGATTGGGCTTGTAAATAGGATCCCTGGTGTGATGATTCTCCTAGAAGCAAGGCAGACTCAGGGGAAGCTACTCAGAATCAAAAGATCTAATAGGTAGTAGATATTCAAGTCAAGTATTAGTATACTTTCTACTAAGTCAACATTATACATAGGTATCTGACATACAAGTTGGCTACCTTGTAAATTTGGAAGAGAGTATAGAAATAATAGTAAATTTGACTGAAGTTTTAAGAAGACGTCTATTCAATGCTACAAATCAGAGACTACCAGTTAGAAGATCAAAGCACATTCTGTAACAATAAAGATTTTATTAACAGGAGTATGAAAACAGTATGAAAAAATTCAGAGTAAAAAGATTTTCATACTTATTAAGACTAAGGAATATTGTATACAGAATCAAGCAAGGTAGTACTTGGTTGTACCACAGCTAGAAGTAGTCCATATACACTCAAATGTGCAATATAAATATTGAAGTACCTCTTAAGCTTTACAGACATCATCAATCAATAGAGAATAGATTTTAATAATATAATATTGTTCTACTAGTATTAATGAATCTTTATCACAATAACTTTACTGTCCTCTTAAGTAAGTTCTTAGTAGTTACAAATAAAAAGAACGTTACTGGGTCTTTCTAGGCAATTTCCATCTTTACCAAAGATTCTAGTCTAAGTCTTCTGGACACATACTAGAGTTGGCTACCACCTAACAGTTATTAAGTCCTAAATAAGTGGTAACTTAAAGATATAGTATTTAACTTCATCCTAGGATCCTACTATGAGGTCTAAGTGTTGTTGACTAATATCAATAAAGTTATTTGCTCTTTAGTAGTTAAGAAAGTAAAATGAAACCAGTAGTATAATCTCATATATATTGCTACTTTTTAGTCAACAAGAAGCTACATTGTCATTTAAAATATATAAAATAGTGTACAGAAATCTGAAGCATGACCTTAAGATCGTTCCATATATGGCAGACTAGAACTGTCAGAAATATCAAAGAACAACTCTAGGAAGGTCAGAGGTTTACTGAAGATGAGAGATAGAAAACAAAGCCAATGGTGGATTTAAAGGATTTTGCGGTATTTGTTCAACTTGATTTGCAATAGCTGGGAACGCATGTCTCAGTACCAAGCTACTTTGAGTTTAAGGCTACTACAGTACATGTACCGCAATAACCCTTTAAATCCACCATCAGAATATGTGGTGTGAAGCCTCGCAATTCCAAACAAAACACTTTAAACTCTAAGAAGGACTAGCATTATCCAGACAGAGCTTAGCTTGGGGAGTCAGAGTGTGCAGGATCTAATTAACAGGTATTCGTTATTTCAATAACCTACCCAGCTAAGCCTATTGTGGTTTAGATACTAGCCTCTGTTTGAGATCTCTGATGGTAGATTTAAAGGATTTTTGCGGTATGTAATTACCCCTTACTTGTACTTAGCTCCTTACCATTCCAAATTTCTTTTCTGAGAAATTTTTTTTTCAGCGAAGTTGGTACGCTTGCCTTGCCGTAGCTATCACTTGAGTCTGGTTAATTCCCTTACCGAGCTCTGCCTTTGCTTCTTCGATGTGGCTTCCGAGTTCAGTCTTAGTTTCCTCGATACGGTCTTTAAGTTCCATCATTTGTGCATCGGTATGGTCTTAAGTTCCCTCATGTGTGCATCAGTGTTTGCCCTAAGTTTTGATTTAGTTTCTTTTCGGGTTCAATCTTCTCATGACATACTGGTTGTTGTTTTGTGAGAAGTGTAAAAACGCCCCACAAATAACCGTCGCGGCAGGATTGGCAAGGTGAGACACAACCTTCCAGAATTGTTCTTAAATAATATCCATTGGTCAGCCAGCAATCAAATAAGGGTCAAATAAAGGGGTAGTCTTACAAGTACTTTGAGCAGACATCCTTTCTGATCAGGGATTAGGGAGAGAGAATTAACGAGGGGAGGATTGGTGAAGAGAAGGTGGGGGGGAAAAACAAAGGAAAATTTGATGGTGGGGGATAGAAAATTGATGGTTGGAGGATAGGAGTGTGGGAAGGATTTCCCCTGGAGTCAGAGACACCCCCCAATTATACTGGTGGGGTACTGGTACAACACGTGTCACATGGTACCAGAACTACACGCTGGTTCAGTTGCTCCTTGGTGCCAAGGTTATGCAACACAAACACTCTCGCCCAGCGAGTTGCTCGAGCAAGCGCAGGCGAGTGCATCTGTTACCGGACAGGGCTTTTTGCTGGCCACCAAAAAATACTCACCTGCTATCACTCGAATTTCCTATTCTGGCTTAGTCCTCACACAAATGCCTTCTTTAAAAATTTATTCGGCCCCCTCCACGTTCCTATGGCATTGTAATCCTAGCATAAGCCTTTCAAAATTTAGAACCATTCCTATTCTGACATTTAACTATGTGAATCTTTGGATTAAGCTCTCTGTCAATAAATTTTTTATGGAGTTGATAGGCATGTACAAAAAGTGGTGGTTTGTATGGAAAACCAGGAGGGCACATTTCTTCTGTTGCCAGGCTCGTGGAGTGCCCTTAACACCGAATAATGGACGATTTGGTAGCTGCTATGATGTGCTGGGTGGCAACAATGCGCCAGGTCATGGTGCGCAACCCCTGGAAGAACTTGAAAGGATCCTAACGCGCCCCAAAGAGGCATCCAGGGCACCGCTTTCGGACCCTCATCGTAAAAGATCACTCGACATGATCTTAGATAATGATCCGGACAGCCCCAAAGCAGCATCTTGAAGACGTAAACAGACTCTTGGAGCCAGGTTTGGCTCCGTGACCAGACATTCAGTATGCCCTCGGAAGACATCTTCTTACCAAGTAGAAGAACCTCGCAAACCCCACAAAGGGCAGATTTTCACATACCAAGCCAACTTAAAATACCAGAAGCCGACATGATGCCTCAGACACCAGCAAGATCCCACAAACTCCAATACCCGGCACAAAGCTAACAATCGCATATTTTTCACCAAGTTAGGCACCCCCGAAAAACCCATAAAACCTTATATTATTATTTTTACACTAAGCCTAGGCATATTTATGTCGCAAAGTCGTATTAATACACAAAGCTGTCATAGAATATTTTCACCAAGTTAGACACCCCGCAAAACCCATAAAACTTATATTATAGTTTTTACACCAAGCCTGAGCATATTAATGTTAAGCTAGATACCAAAACCCAAGCCAAGCCGTATTCTATTTTTACACAAAGCTGCCATAATACAGTCTTCACCGTACTCGAGTAGTCGCGGCGAAACTGGGGTGGTGGCGAACAGGGGTATCTGGTGGTCAAAAAAGGAACTCGTCAAGGTTAGGGTTGCAGAAAATTACTGGTCATTGATCCCTGTTCGCCACCACCCCAGTTTCGCCGCGACTACGGTGAAGACTGTATTATCAACCTATTGTTTGTTTTTTACACCAAGCCTAGGCATATTTTTGTCAAGATGGATATGATACCTCCGCGAAAACCCAAGCAAAGTGGTATTGTATTTTTACACAAAGCTGCCATAATATTATAAAGAACATTCTTCACCAAGTGATGCACCTCCAGAAAATCCATACACCAAGCCTAGGTATTTTTTTATATCAAGCTAGATACCCCCCGCAAAATCCCACAAAGGTTGTTGACATGTTTTGAAGAATAGATACTCCCTGGCCATCCAGCCAGATTCTGGTTAGTGCACCTTACCTGTTGGAAGGAGCAGTAGAGCGGTCTCAACCCACCCATTGCAGGCCGACCGTGGGATACAGATCCCTCTTGAGGGAGGCCAGTAAGGAATAGAAGAGCTAAGATCCCTCAGCTTGGGACCACAACAAAAACCAGTACGGTACGAACTCTTTTTTACAACAGACCTTATTGAGTATCTTTCAGCAAGCCAGTTACATCCCTGCGAAACCCACAACAAATGTCACATCGTTAGATAAAGCACATAAAGTTCGTCTCCACTAAGCTAGCCTAGCGTCTAAATAACCTTCTGCGGTTGGACAGGGTGGGGGGGGTCTACCAGCCTGAGGTGATGTTCACTCACAACGTAGGTCAGCGAGAGCCTGAGAAGGTCCTGTGGTCGTGACCCAGTTATTAACAGCTCAGAATGACAAGTATTAATAGTTTTAGGTGGTGCCAATCCCAAGTCAACAAGCCGAACGACGAATATATAAGCTCATAGTCTCCACCTCCTCAGCTCCCCCTCCTAAGCTCAGACTACGCCAGAAATGCCTTTGGATATCTACGACAAGTTGCTTGCTCCGAATTGGGCGGACAAACCAAAAACAGTGCGGGCTAGGCCCACAGAGAAAGTGAATGCTTACGTTAAAAAAAGTTGGACCTAGTAGGCTACCTCACTGTATTCCCTAATATTCAAATTCTAACAAATTAATACTAGTTTTCATATGGATGTGTGGGAGAAGGATGTTGATCCAGATCAGGTCCTAGAGGAATTTGATTCAAAAGACATCTGCGCATTTCTTTCCTGGAAGGCAAGAGAAATAATTGAGAAGAAGGGGCACCCCCCTTCCAGGTCCACCATCCTCACATACTATAAGAGGCTTCAATCTTTAGTATTGGAAATTCAATTAGAGAAACCGGGGCTTCTCACCAAGCAAGAGAAGGAATACACAAATAAAATAGTCCAAGGTGTAAGTCTTCACATACAAATCTATACAATGAGAGGAGTACTGACGACAGCTCTAGTTCATCACGGAACTGGAGGTAGAGGAGGGTGTTATAGTGCCCCCATCCAGGGAAAAAGAAATCTGTACCCCCTCCGACTTGCATGCACTATTGCAGTTTAGTTGGTGCTTTGATGCTGGGGGCCTTTCGCATGAAAGATATCGAATTCAAACCGCTCTGCTGATGCAGTTAATGTCATATACCTCCTCCAGGCCCGGTGCATTGGTTGAGTCATCTGGCTATGCTAACACTAATGAATGCATTACATATAAGGTAAGCTACCATTCAAAGTACCAGAAACCTACAACTAAAAGTATATAGGACATGCGATTGCTTGTAGTCAAGAATACCACAGATAATTCGGGAGATTTCCTAGTCCTTGTTATTAGAACTACACAACTAAAAGGAGGCAGAAACACCAGAGAACCGTGAGTATTATCCAGAAGTACGCTGGTGGGCGCCAGAGGCTAACAATAAATAGTGTGGAATATTTGTTACATCCAGAACCTGATATTCCGTTATGTTGTCCGATAATCCTCTCACTAGCTCTTGCTTTTGCAGATGATGCCTTTGAGAACGAGGGTATAACGCCTGCGGATATTTTCCAGCTCAAAGTCCGAGATGAAAGCAGCAGTGTTCTGACCATCCCTTGGAAGAAGTCTATTCTCGACACTCCAGTTTTTCGGAGGGTTGAACAAGGCAATTCACATATATCCCCGACGCTTTCCTTCCGTTGCAGTGACCTCTCTCTCTAACTTAGTCGCCTTGGTATGGTCGCGGGATTTATGAAAAAGCTTACTCCCTACTGTTTCCGGCGCGGCACCGTTAATAGCTTGCTTAGCAAGCAAGCAGCTACTGAAGGAGTCACAACGGCAATTAGACAAAAGATACTGAGCCATTCCAGCCCAGGTGTGATCAAACACTACATGCAGCCCCTAGTTACTGTGGATACCCAATCTCTGTTTCTTGGGAAGCAATCTCGCGCTGAACTAATGGAGGCCTCAATCCGCATGGGGAGGGTGAGAGATCCCAGAGCGCCGGTAAAGCTGAGTTCGGAGGAAAACAAGGTGACAGAGAGCGATCACCCTCAGTTATCCATTCTGGACGCCGAGCGGGAGGACCTCAAGAAGAAAATCCTAGCGCTCTACAGAACAATTACAAATGCGAAAGGGACTCTGTTGGGGAAACGCCACCGGGAATTATCAGTAAAGATCCACAATTTGAGACAGAAAGTCAGGGCTAACAGACTTATACAACTGCGAGACAAATATTACTGGCAATACAATTACTCGGAAATCTCAAACCAACTTAACAATAGAGAGGCTCCCTATCAAAAGATTTCAACCGCTATCCCCGATTTTAAACTAGTCCCGCGTACCCGAATCGCCAGATACTTCTTAGGCCGCACGGAGTTTGATATTACCCAAGTTATAGCGGATATGGTAGAATTGTGCTGCGATCGGGTTACAGAACCTTCTCGATATATGGAAGACCCCGTTTTGGGCCCCCCGGTGGCCAAACCCGAAGGTAGACCTCCGAGCTATACAACGAACGACGGTATCACAACACCTCCCCCAACAGCATCTAATGCGCACGCCTCCAGCTCTGTTGGGCGAATATGCCCCTTTTGCCTCAAAGACCCCAAAGTTCGCTCTATCCGTGGACCTCACGTCTATGCGACACTCCGGACCACAATCAGACACATACGCACCCATATAATCATACTCAAAGCTTCCGCAAGTGTCGATTGCCCCTACTCAGAATGTTCAATATCTCTAGAAAATGTGGACCACCTTAAGAACCATTTTGCCAAGGTGCACAGCCTTAGGTTATAGCAATAAAGGTGGATCAAGCAGGAGCGCGCTGAAGACAGATCAGGGATTCAGGATTCACCGGGAGAAGACATTTCACCTTCCGGAATGTATGGTGAGGGTACATTTATTCCAGCGTATTTGCATCTAGGGTGGAACAACGCCCAGAGTCAAGCTCTAACACCTTTTTGGTAGCAGAGAGTGGTACCTCGGAATAGCAATTTCTAAGTTAGTTTCATTGAATTTTCCTGGTTTAGATATTCTCACCTTGTCGTCGTTCTTTTTTTAGTTTTTCATTTGGGCGTACTGCAACAGTTCCCACCGCCTACAACGCGCACTGCACCAAATAATTCACACCCGGCAACACCTTGGAACACCTGCACCGGTCCGATTCCCACAGCAACAGCTCAAGCCACAGGTTGATTGTTAGAAATGATGATTTGCTTCTGTGGTAGAATATGATCTCTAGGAACTGGGAACTACTGCACAAGTTCGGCCTGCTCAACAAGATGAGTAATGGATTACAAGGATGGGAGGCCAAAGCTAGTGTTGGAAAATTCTGTTTTTCTTGTTTTTTGTAACCTCCAGCTTCTTGAATTATTATCCTTGTTATGATCTTTTCTTTTACTTCGTACCCCCTTGGTTCAAATTTGACCGTGGAACCTAAATCCTAACTAGTGGCAAGTTTGCATACCAATATTGGTGGTGTTCACAGCACACAGTACATTATTGCTACCGTGAAAACTCGTTAAATCCACTATGGGCGTCCAGGCACTTAGATTTTTTTCTTTCTTTTTTTTCTTACGGTACGATACAGTACGGAAGCCTACATCCGGATGCTGTAAGAGCACTGTACTGTACATCACTCGGGTGCGTTATATTGGCTTAAAATTGCTCCAAAGGACACTAGCAAATCCCTAATATCTCTGTCTACTTAACCTTCGTATCATCTTTATTCTCCAATCCAGCCAGCCCCTTCTATCTAACTATTTATTCTACTAGAGGCGCAGGATCAAACTCCCTGGTAGCATACCACAAGAGTTGTGCAAATTCTTGTCTCAGCCGCTCAGTACAGACTAGATCAGAAGGATTTGCCTCCGTGAAAACACAAAATGTGTTCCAGATTGTGTGAACTCCACAATCTACAGCATTTATGTGCATGGCACAGTTCTGATGATGTCAGGGCTTGGTAGGAAAAAAAAGGTGGATTGTATACATACTACATATTCGTATCTCCATTCTTTGGCCATGCTGTCTGAGCTGGTGCTCATTTTTTCAAGTTCCTTTCAGCAGGTTCAGTGACTGCCACAGAATTATAGGTGAACTTACTTTTTTGCCCCTCCCTGCATTACCCAAGGAGTCATAGATCTTTGCGCTTTGTTCTTGCCAATTCATGACTGCCAAAACCCAGTGGTTTCCACCAACTAATAAGGGAAATACAATTGTCTTCTCGTGGAAATTGGGATGGCATTGGAGAAATTTCTTGAGTTGCCAAGGGTCACTGGCTAGATACGAATGACCAGGAATATACCTCCCGTCTTGTCCACTGCTATTCCTGTGGTAGAGGAATAGAAGGTAGCTGACAAGGTCCCCCTCTAGGCACTTTCCTGGGATTAGTCTTGAGGTTATATCAGGGCAGAATTCATGCTTCCAAAATGGATAGTGCGACCCAAGTCTTGAGCGGCATGTTTTTTCTCTCTACTAGCACATTAGCAGGGATCCGCATTGGGACAGACACACAATACGTACCCAACTACTCCAAAAATCTTCGCCTGACTCCGAAGTGGCTGAGGGCGAGAAATCACCCCAAAGTGAAAATTTTGAGGATATCGGGGATGCTACCTCCTCACAAGCACCTACACCCCCGAGTTCGTGATAATGCTCAAAGCCTATAGTAGTAAAAGGGCCAGTTTGGCTCCCGTCACCCCGGTCAGGACCTATTGGCCACTCCTTCTCCTCGTCTTCAAGTATCCTTAATGAGCCCTGGTCACTACCAGTATCCCAGACATATTCATTTATCGGAAACTCCCTGCGACTGCACTCACAACTGATTTCTGGTAGAGGGTTCTCCCCACCTCCGCTTACACCACTCTCTAGCGGCAGGTTGTTGCCACCCATAGGAGATAGCATTTCAAGCCATTGCTCTTCATTATCCCTCTCACACACCCCATGGATGTCTAGCTGGCTTTCAATGTCTCCGGAGGTCGGGCTTTTCAGTTGATTCCCCTTAATTCCCCCTTCGCAGTTGTCCGGTATCTCGTTTCCCTCCCCGCTGGGAGGGTTGTCTTGCACATTTCCGTTGCCCTCCCCGCCAGCGGGGGTCTTTGGCTGGTCCTTATCACCATCTCCGCCTGAAAGACCTTGAATATTGATACCAGAACCCTCTGCGGCGAGTTTTACAATCTCATTGCAATGGTTTCGTAGGTATTCGATAAGTACTTCAATACCTTTGTTTCTCAATCTTTGCTCGTAACTAATCCCATTAGCTGGTTTTCAATTTAAGAGGAACATGAATTCATACGTATAGTGCGGGAAGTCCATGCCGGGCAGCGCTAAGATACCGATACTAAACTCATTAACTAGTCTTGACCATCTGCAGCCAGCCTTAAGCCTATATCTCAACTTTCACTTGTCAACACCCTCTATGATCCCCAGTAATCTATCTTGCCCGATATTTACAGTAGCTGAGGCTAATAGGAAAAGTGATAGTCGCCGCTGACATGCTATTGATTGTATTCCTGTATCTGTAATTCTGACTGCCTGATAAAGTCGCCGTACTTTCTCCTCCTCGTTCTCCCCAGATGGTGATTTCAGAGGTATCTGTTGATGGAAAGTAAAATCATTTCGCTTCCCGTTTGCTATAGTTTCTCCACCGGTACTGAGGTTAAACTTTTGGCTCAATGGAATAGCCTGAAGCACAAGATCTCTGGGATGTGTTGGGCAAAGTTTATCAAGATTGCCTTCCTTATTTCCAATCATATGGGCATTGGTCTTTCGTTCCCTAACCAACCTATATCCTGCAAGGCTGGTATTTATCTTACTAATATCTGATACCGTTGCTCAGACAAGGTATGCATTCAAGAAGGCCATAACCTGGATAGTTAGTTAGATTGGTCCTATCAGAGTTTATCAGCTGACTTACCTCCTGATCCGTGGCGATCTGCGATATGGTCCCCTCAGTTGACTGAGTTATAAAATATGATCGCCACAGGTACGGATTTATGTAGCCAGCTCTGCATGATGATGTCTCCCTCTTTACTGTTTCCACGCAGACTATCTTGAGGCCAAGTATTATAGTCGGCACTGGATCCCCAATGAGCACTGAGAACAGTGCAGAGCCCAATCAAGAAGGCGCTGCATCCTTTTTGGGCACCTTGGCAACCGTTACTAGCCTTATTGTTTCTAACGGCTGCCAGGGTACCCAAATGAGCACCGAGAACAATGCAGACCTCAATCAGGGCGCTGCATCCTTTTTGGGCACTGTGGCAACCGTTATTGGCCCCGCGACCCCCACTGCAGGTCAAAGAAAATTTAGACCCAACACTAACTTGTTTGAGGAGAGTGTAACATTTAGGGGAGGAAGTTTGGCAATCGGCGACAAAGTCGTCGTTTTACCCACTACCGGTATTGCCACTTATCTCAAGTGAAGTACTGTACAAGTATACACCAATGACTTTTTCTTTTGTTTCCATGATAGTTTCTTGGTGGTTGTCATGGCCGCAGATTCACCGTTGATCGGCGGTTAATTTTATCCATTGACAATACCGGTACCGTATGTACCATCCATGATCCTGCTGATATTTTCCGCCCTTTAGGCTCCTTATGACCATGCGCCAGTACTTGCGAAGGTTGCCTATCACAGGAGGGAAATCCCAATAAAGTAGACGGATGGTACACAAGGTATTCGTTAGGATTAAGGATGTTATTTGTTGAGGAGTTAGGTGTTGGCAATTTAATAGTAATATCTCGGTTATTTATGCTATACTGCCATACCGGTATTCTGCTACCGTAGTATCTTACTGTCCGGTACTGTACTCTTTTACTAGCAGGAACCCCAACCGCATCAATTGGGATAAGTGTTTAGCTGGCTGGCCGCTTCGCGGGTGATTTTTTTCTAAGATTGCTCGCAAAGATAAGGATTGTCTAGTACATAATAGATACTGTAGTTTCCTCTTACCATGGAGCTTCCTGGGCGTCTCCCGCATGGCATTATTCACCCTACGGTACCCTTTTACCACATGGCATTTTTACCCTATGGAGCTTCCTGGGCGTCTCCCGCAAGGTATTATTCACCCTGCGGCGCCCTTTTACCACACGGTACTCTTACCCTACGGAGCTTCCTGGGCGTCTCCCGCACGGTATTATTCACCTTGAGGTGCTCTTTTACCATATGGTACAGTACTCTTACCCTAAGGAGCTTCCGGGCCGTCTCCCGCACGGGTGTTTTTCTGCCATACGGTACCCTCTTACCCTACGGAGTTTCCTTGGCGTCTCCCGTAAGGAATTATCCACCCTGCGGTGTCCCTTTACCCTATGGTACTCTTTTACCCCACCGTGCCCTCTTACCCTACGGAGCTTTCTTGGCATCCCCCGCGGAGTACTTTTGCCTTACGGTACTCATTTGCCCTACGGCCACCTTTTACCCTACGGAGCTTCCTTGGCATCCTCCGCAAGGAATTATCCACCCTCAGGTGCCCTTTTACCCTCAGGTAGTCCTTCACCTCACGGTACCCACTTGCCCTATGGAGCTTCCTTCGCATCCCCTGCATGGAATAAAACTCGCAGCCAACACACCAAGACATTATTTGATTAATAATCCCTATGATGTTGAATAACTAACATGAAAAAGACGATGCTGCTGACACATCCGGAGTAACTGTTCTTGTTGAGTAACAACACCCGACCTTTTGAGACTCTAGGTGGATATTTGAAAGGTAAGAAAACTACTTGAGTACGGTACGAGTACTTCACGTCAGGAAAGTTTGTGTGTATTCTTTGGCGTTTCCTCAAGGATGACTGCCAAACTTCAGACTTCTTCTAATCAGGGTTTATTATCTGACGCTCATTTTTTCCTTAGAATACAGTTTGATTTTGCTCTGTGAAGTCCAATCCGCAGAGCACTGTTACAAATTCGGGATTCAAGTGCTGGGCTCAGAGCCTCACCTATCCCTCACCAGGCCAGGATTCCTCGTGATGTACAATATTCCTTCCCAAATCACTTCCTATAGCATTGCGTATCTTCTTCCGCATTTCTCGGCTCCCACAGACTTTGAACTCAGCTTGATTTCTTTGTACTAGAGATTGTGACTTACCTGCGATAATTACACGTCCATCTTTATTCTTCACCTCGGGTGCAACAAGCTCCTCGAGCGGTGGCCACCCAAAAAACTTAGTGATTCAATCGTGGTCCCCGTATTGTACCTGGCTACCTTCTGTTACCCCCTTAGTTCTGTAGTCGCCGAGGACAAAGAGTGATATGTTTAAAATCAAGGCTTCCGCATTGATCATTAGGTCATAAGTAGTTAATCGCAATGAACAGATACCCACATATGATTTGTCCTGCTCTAGCAGTTCATTCATCCAATCCATAACCCAATCCAGATGGCCTACCATTACTGTTAGTATGAGCTGGTTACCTGCCATGGAGGATCTTACATTCTCTCTTAATTTGCCAGACAAGCAATATCCGCTGAGTATTAACCTCCCTTTTTCTGTGCCTTTCCAGGATCTTCTTTATATTGGGAAGATGAGATGCAATGCCAATACCGGAAGCAAATAGCATCACCGTCCCATATGAACCATAATCCTCCTCGCGGCCATAAGTACCTTCCAATAGCGTTTTAAGCATAGATCGGCGAGTGCTGAAGAGACTTTTTGTGAATCCTTTGCGTGGGTGGATTAAGAATAATATAGTCATACAAGTACCACTGGAGTCGCTTTCCCATCAAGCTACAGTAAAGGAATGTAACTGGGTAAAAGCAAAGGGGCTAACCCTGGGCATACTGAGGAAGAAATAATGGCCAGCGCGGGGGACCCATGCTTTGGAAACTCTCAGACTAATTCTGACTGTGTCATTATCATGGCGGAGTGTTGCTACATCCACACTAAGATTCCTATATAGTATGTAAAAAAATCGGAGACAGAGCATGCCACCCTAAGATGCGGTTATTGTAATTAAGTAAAACTTCACAAAAGGCCGTTTGGACCTTACGTGGTACCAGAGTGCCCCCAGGATAGTTATAGAAAGCGCAACATGCAGAGCTAGGAAAATCTCGTACAGCCGACGGCGGATAAACTGAGGGGAGAGGAGGAATAGACAAAGTAAAGAACTGGCAGCCTATCTCATGTTACCAAGGTGAATCAGGATATCGTAGATGATGCAGGTAACTCACCACAATCTCAGAAGGGTTGGTTCTGTTTCGTTGGATAATGGATATTACACTATGGGTGAGACCTTGGGCGACCACCACACGTCCCATCCAACGATGCATGCGACTGTAATTATCCAACGTGAAGCCAGAGTAGTTGGCTAGAATGTTGATTCGGCCACTGATGAAAAGAGTGATTAAATTTATTAGGGCCATTATCCCTGCCCGGCTCCCTACCTCTGCGACATTTGTGGTACCTATTATTATACAATGTCATAAGGTGTTTGCTGTGATAAAGAGCAGTATCAGGAGGCAATGGAGACGGGTAGTTGAGCTGGCACCCCCCAGGAGTCCCGGAATAACCGGATAAATTAAGTGCTTCGACACAAGCGAGGAGGCAACACCCTGAGCAAGGGACATCGTAGCTGAGAGTATTCGGGCGCCAAACCAGAGAGCTGCCAGAGCTCCAAGGGAGATTCCGTACCATTGAGGTATATTCATGGTCGATTTTGGTTTGAAGTACTCTAAGTAGCACAGTAGTAGTTGACGGATTACGGATTTATATCCTTCTGCTGCCACAGTTCCCGTTTAAGTGTCAGCACCAAAAATGGCACCGGAGCGCCGAATGTGGACCCATCGTTTTGTGTATAAACCTAGCTATCAACTTAGCACGCCTCCCCCCAGATCAAAGCTTGCCCCTATCGGTGTTTCCCATCATACTTATTTTATCCTTAATTTGCATTTACGAAGATGAGCCTCAAGAGACGCACATTCTGGCCTGGTACTGAGCAGATTCCCTCCTCACCTGTGATGCGGGTAGTGGAAGCGTCGCGCATACCCGTAGCCACCAGGGATTTGTCATCTAGTGGAGGAGAGAATAAGACAAGTTTAGGTTATCCGTGGCAGTTCTATCAACGCTTCTTAGTATCCACGCATGCCAATGGTGGGTGGATGGCGTACAAAATGACCCAGAGCAAGCCAATTGTTTGCATAAATGAGTTCAAAGAGAAATGCGAGGAGATTCGGACACTATTAGCCAACCCCCATGAAGTGCGTTTTCTAGACCTTGAGCCTTATAGCGACTATCTGCAAGATAAGATACAAGCAGCTCTTGAATCTGGGACAGTACAGGTATCGGTGCGAACTTCCTAGGCTTGAATGCATTTTCAGCAAGATTAATAAATCGGTTTAAACATTCTTCAACCGACCACCCATTGATGAATAGCCCAAAGGCAATGAGGCCCCCTTCTAATATTAATAATTGAGATCAGTTTTCACACCTAGGAGCGCTTACCCGAGCTTGTGCCGTACGCCACATCAAAGAAGTCTTGGATGGGCAAATGGAAACCAGCCAGCTCGGCGACATGGTTCTCTATCTGTTGCAATGCTTTTAAGGGCAAAACCCCCCGTACACCCCCTCCATCCACGCATAGCAGGCGGATACCAGCTGTTGGAGGCTTGATCTGAATATGAAAAGATGTAGTTGCGGACCCACACAGAATGCAAGTTTTTAGTCTGAAAGTGTACGGCTCTTCAAGCACTGGATTTCCGAACATAACCACACAGTCCTCGCAAAGGGTATGACCACATGGAAGAAGTCTCTCGGGTTTATGAGAAAAACAAGCAAAGCATGTGGATTCGCTATACAACCCATTGAATAGGTATCTATGTTTTCGCAGCATTTCTAGGTGGGATAATTTCACTGGCTTGTTGCGACATCCGAGGTTTTCGGCATATTCCCGGAAGCGGTGCTGTAGCAGATCTGTAAATGCGTGTGGAGATACTGCAGCAGAGAAATTACTAGCTGCGTCATGGCAGTGATCCCGATAAAAGGTGTGGAATATTTCTACTGGATCAAAGCCTAGAAGGACAAATGTTTAGCCAGTTTTTTGAAATCTAGGATATCAGCTTACGGTGCATTCCTGGAGGATTGCTATCCAGAAGAATACCAGAAGCAATAACAGAGATGGCGGAGTCAATCGGGTAGGAAGGATTCAATTTTTGTAGGAACTCAGCAATATGTTGTGAAAGTTTTGGCGCCACTGGTGCCTGAAGCCTAGAAGCTTTGACGAAACTGAAGGGCTCGGTAATTGTACAGCTGAAATGGTCGCATGCGGATTTAAAAAGGGATGCAAAATGCCGAAAGGAGAAAAGAGTTCTGCATTGTTGGCGCAGAGAATGCATCTCCTGTAATGCGGGATATACTATCTCCATCATTGCCTCATGACGCCCAGAAGGAATAGATATCACTCTTATTTCCGAGAAGTGAACTGTAATATTCCCCATCCTGTTCTTTTGTAGCATATCAACCAAATACTGTGATGCAATGAGGTCGGTATAGGCAAGCATTTCATCATTTTCCAGAATCACAAACGCCTTTGGGGCGATCAAGGAGGATAGGTTCGAGCCCTGGCCTTTGTCCATCAATGCCTGCATGGTCTCAGCCGCTCCCTGGAGTCCCCCATGGTCAGCAGCGAAGAAGCAAAGAACATCGCTGAAGGGCATTAAAAGTCGTGAGAGCAAACTTTGGGCAAGAAATGCAGGTGCTGGTTCCTCTCCCACAGTTAAACTAGCACCCCACGATAATGACCGTTGGGATATCTCATGACAATTGGAATTATAGCTGGTAATGTAAAGGTCGCCTGGGATAGGGCAGTCAGCTAGCAAAATAGGATTCCCATGATTGAGAGTGGGGAGATGTGGATGAATGTGAATTCCGCGTGCCTGGCTAGAGGGGTATCTCATAGGCGCAATCAGCTTCCTCATAATCATAGATTTGCGGCGTCCGCCGACAAGGCTAAGCAGAGAGGGTACTTGAACATTTGGATTGGGGAATTCATGAAGCGCCAGCGCTTGGAGTCGGTTAGCCTCCCGGAAGGTTGTGCGTTGCGGGTCGTTCGCAAAATTAAGCCACTCGGTATGTTTGCACAAAGACATTGTTGCTTGTTGGTTGGTTCATTCAAGCAGCGCTCTTTACCCTCACTTTTACATCACAGACGCGGTTCCCAAAACGAATCCCGGAACCCAAGATGGCTCTCAGAGCCATGTCTGGCTCCTATGCGGGGAATGGGGATGGTCCTTAATTTAGACCATAAATCCACCAGCAGCGCTGTCATAGTATTAAATTTATAATTTACCAGACAACAGATTCCCCTGCGAGTGCAATCAGAGCATACATAGTTTGGGGCCGATGGAAGGACACGAAAGAGATATCAACAGATGGAAACGCAACTGGGCCATTGGTTCCGCGAGGGTTAGGCTTAGGTCTATATCCCACACGGGGAATCAATTACGCCAAATTGACCGTAACAACGTCGAGCGGTTGAAGAGAATTTTCAGTATCCATGGCTGCCGCCCTCACGAGCCGCAAAACCATGTCCCGGTCTGTATCGATAACGCTACCCTCCAAAATGCTTTAAAGGATGCACAAACGGACGCCAATTGCTTAAGGGCAGATAAAATCCCCGATATAGAATTCCCTGACGGAGTCTTGTCATGTTTCCATGGCCAACACCGTTTACTTGCAGCATCCGAGTTTCTTCCGCCAGCTGATCAGTGGTGGGTGGTTGATATCTATTCAGCAGGTACTGTTCGTCCGTTGTGTGAGCAGGAAGTTCTTTTGCTAATCTCGGAAGCAGCTGCAAGTGAACCGTTCAAACTCCACCTGCGCCAGTCCTTTGAGAACTCACTCAACCTCGGAGACGGAGAAATCTTTAGGCAAATCCGCTTATCCAGTATCAGAGGGGATTTGAATGGCGAGCGAGAATGGTCATCACGGTTGACCAAAGGAAAATGTAGGGAGTTAAATCAACTTCTCCGGAAGCCCGAATTTCGCATGGCTTTCGATCAGCTGTTGCAATTTCCAGGACTTTGGGCCGGCATCATGTTAGGAACGTTGCACCGATTCTTTGCGCTTAAATGCGATGAGGAGCTGCTCTGTTACCTTCACCGTGTCCACCAGGTGTGGTCAATAATCTCAGACGGAAAGGCGACCATTGCTGAAGCAACAGACTATTTCACGGTCCAATCCCTTCAACTCCGTGCGCCAAAGCATTCTATGGCAGATATGTGCTATATCACCGACCTAATGAGCAGGGGGAAACTCTTCCCCACACTCACAGACAACTCCATAAGAGAGCAAACACTAAGGAGGATACTCCAGGTTGACCTAGTCATACCAAGTATCATTACATTTTTTGAGGATCTGAAATACATCGAACCGCTATTTGCTGCAATGAAGAAATTGATCGGACGCCCTGAGGGCTCGGTTTTTCGTACTTTCCAGTATTCCTTCGTCTCGAGAGATGGGCCCGGCGAAGTACAAATAGACGAGGATAGCTTTCGCCCAGTCCTGGGAGACTCCAGGCTTCGAATGAGGCGGGGGTATACGCAACTTTGGCTCTACGCCATGCGACACTTTCCAGAGTTAGTCTCCGAGAATCCCCGTATTGAGGGTGGAGAATCTAGACCTAGCCCATCTGCGCCAAATCCGAACCGCTTGTTTGAGTTTGCAGAGCTGGCGTACCGCCTCGGGTTCGACACGGAGAATATCCGCAATTTAAGATCAGAGAACCCTGATAGGAAGTTGGTCCGCAGCTTTCTGCTTCAGGCGAGGCCCCTGGAGAGTTTTCATCACGACGAACATCTTCTAGACGCCCAGGTGGGAGTAGTCTGTGCTCAACTCCAACAAATAAGAAAGCGCAACCCTGAAACCCTTGTGCCAAGCTTAATATCTTCTCAGGAAGCTTTAACCACGAATGGCAACATATTACGGAGGTGCGGGCGTCCATATCGACTAGACTATAAGCGGGATAAATCAGCTCTCTTCTACGAAAATATTCACAAAAGATATGATATTTCCATGGGCACCGACGTTTCATCGTTTTTTGTCAAGAGAGCACTATATTTCTCATTATTTGGCAATTTACTAGCCCAAGATCAGTCCACGATACCAGATAAAGGAGCCACTGATCCCAGGACAGGTCCGCCAATGAACAATATGAGCATAGATATCCCAGGCCCACCATCTACCGAGAGCCTCCAGGCACGAGGCGATATCAGTATGGATCAGGCGGACAGAGGGATTTCGGACCTTGTGCCGCTTGGGGGTCCCCAGGAAGAAGACGATCCCATGGCAGATCAATCTGGGATGCAAATTTCGAACACTGCACCAATCGAGAATGACCGGCCAACTGCTGCGGGGGCCCTTTTGCAAGTGGAAATTTCAAACGCTCCACCAATTGAGAATCCCCAGCCAACTGCTGCGGGGGCCCTTTTGCGGATGGAAATTTCAAACGCTTCACCAATTGAAAGCCCTCAGCCAGGGCATCGTGGAAGCATTAATCAGAGCCAACCAGTAGCTGCGGGGGTTTTTTTTCGGATTGAGCAAAGTGAGCCTGTGGGTACTCTAAGCATGAGGCTATCGAGATTATTCTGAAAAAATTAAGGGATAGCGGCTGGAGGATGACCAATCGACAAGGACTTCTTTTTCATGGTGGGCCTGATGATATTATGATGGCAATAGAAGATAATGACCTCCTATGTCTTCAGGAGGAGCTGTAACGAGGTATATCTGGTAATGGAGGTCATTGATATCACTTTGCTTCTTGTTTTTTCACACTCCTCGTTAGATCAAATTAGCGAGAAACAATTATTTGTCTTGTGTGTTAGTTTCGGAGGCCGCTGTTTCGTAATGGGTGGGCATCCGAGAGTGTTAAGCGCCAATGCTTCTTCAGAGCAAATTGTGTTACTTGTGGTGCGCTGCTGGCGGATATGAGGGGTTTGCGCCTTCATGTGAAGCGCCAGCATCGATGTGTGGCGGCATCGGCGAGGAGGTTTTTTGGATTACGAAGACGCATAGACCAAAGACCCTTGATGGGTGAGCGCTGATGGCCGTAATCCGGGGATGGGTATTTTACTCGTATTTGTTTTTATTTGTTTTTATTTGTGTTGGTAGTTGCTTTTGTGTTGGGTTGGCTTGCCTCATAGAACGCAATGCCGTATGGATAAAGCACAAGTAGTATAGTTTCATGTTACGTTGGTGATATTTTGGAGACTAGCCACCTTCCATAATATAATTAAATTCTCTATATCAGAGGGAAGCGGCGTTAGCAAATCGAAAGAGGTTCTACGGTACAAGTGGCCTTGGAACCAATGGGAACCGTTTCGCCTCACTTTTTTTTTTTAAAAAAAAATGCATTTTCTTTTTATTGACTACATAGTTTCCTTTGGCAATAATAGCTCGTCCCACCACTTCGTGCTAGCCCACCAGGCGACAGCGAAGTTTAAACAACCCGCGCCCTTCATACCACAAACATAAGTATAAACGACCCTATGGGGACAATATCCTCCATCATCCCACCTTCCCCTGTAAACCGCTATCCTCCCATCACCACCCAATAATCCTCTCGGTCCCTTCGGAACCGACCGCCCAACTCCCCTCACATCCTTCCCCTGCCCTGTCGGCATCCTCCAAAACCCTAACCCCCCCTATCCCCGCTCCTTGCCCATAGACAGGTTTCGCCTCATTTACCCACACCTCCAAATATGTAGACTAGTGCTAGGACAGTTGATGCATAAACCCCTGGCTTTTGCCCTCTTGTATTCTAGTTAGTATAAAATCGAAAAGTTTTTTTTTAAAAAAAATCAGAACAGTTAATTTAGGTAACCAGCAAAATAAACCCTACCCCATAAGAATTATTTTTTATTTTTTATTTTTTTATAAACTTTTCCTTTTTATTCTGACTAGCTAAAGATCTCCTATCGTCCCAAACAACTCATTCTACCTACGTAAGCAGGAAAGCAGCCCCTAGCGCAAGACTGAGGTTAAACCTATTAATACTACTATTTCTTCCCTTTGTACCGGAGCTGGCACCAGGGTATCTTGTCCCGTTTTACAGAGCCGGCAAACGAGGAATGCACGACGTGTTCAGAGGTATACATGTTGCTGTCATGGTTGGGCTCTGAGGAACATCCGGCACAGTTGTAGTAGTCCCCCCGATACCCGTCCAAACACATCCGTTCAGGCCGCTACCGGTCCACCCGGTTCCTGTGATATTGGGACATGATCTGGAGGATCGGGGAGCAGATGGAGCAGTTCCGCCGATACCCGTCCAAACACACCCATTCTGGCCGCTACCTGTCCACCCGGTTCCTGTGATATTGGGACATGATCTGGAGGATCGGGGAGCAGTTGGAGCAGTCCCACCGATACCCGTCCAAACACACCCATTCTGGCCGCTACCTGTCTAGCCGGTTCCGATGATACTTGGACATAATCCGGAGCTCGGAGGAGCAGTTGGAGCAGTCCCGCCGATACCCGTCCGAACACGTCCATTCTTACCGATGCCGGCCCACTCAGTTCCGGTGATGCTAAGGCACGAAAGACTTGTTTTGGTGGTCGATATTGCATTCGGCCATGTATTGTATATACGGGGTCTAGAGTCAGTTAGCCATCGTAGTACAAGTAAGTAGATATACTGTGAGAGGAAGGTGTTACAGAATGCGATTATCTGTCTGGGCGTAGCTTGTTCCAGCAAGCAATAGTAGGAGGGTATAAAATGAGGACATCATTGCTTTAGAGTATGCTTCATGGGAGTATTGAGGCCACCTTTTAAATAGCTTGGTTCAGAGAGTAGGTGGGTTGTTTATAATAGATAGTTGCCTATACCCGGTAGGTAGAGCATCCTTTTCGGAGCCGGAGGAGCTAATAACGGCAGGGTCCAAATCTGGGACTTAGAGCCTAAAAGGTCCTCCTTCCTACAGTACCAATTCACATAAAAGAGCTGGACCCGAACCCTTTGTACAGAGTCCTAGTCATTCAAGAAAACAATACGCATCACACAATTGCACCCAGAAACCTACTTTCTTCCAATCCAAGATTTTCTCGCTAGACGAGTTGTCATAATATCCTTCTGTGTTTTATTCCTCGCTAGACCTTATTACAACAGAACCGTCGGAGTACCGCAAAGCCCTACTACTCTCAACTATTTCATCATATTGTTGCGTTAAGCGGTCATTTCCCAAGAAAAATAATGGCAGGCAAAAAGTATGCGGAGATCGATAGGATCCTAAATTGCGACATTTCGAAGCCTTACCAAATCCTCGGCATACCGGAAACCACTTCAAAACAAGAAACTCAGAAAGCCTATAAAAAGCTAGCACTAGCCGTTCACCCAGACAAGGTAGACCAGAACTGGAAGGAATGGGGCACAAAAGCATTTACGAGTTAGTAAAATTTCGGTCCCAAGATGAGCGCTCCCAGGCTAACCTTTTGTTTGCACTTAGAAATACAGGAGGCGGCTAAGACCCTGGGATGCCTGGATGAGCACTTCGCAGAAAATGCTTTTGGTCCCGAAAATGTTCCCAAAGGAGAAGACACCACTATGGGTGATGCTCCCCCGTCGGAAGACAAGATACCCCAACCTGGGGCGCCCCAGCAAGCAGTATACGAGAAGGCCACGGACTTACTTAAAGCTCTCTGGGAGAACCCTGACGACCAAGGCACCTATAAGAAATTGGAATCAGAGAATGAGATTATAATCTCTATGAACCAGATGAGTGGCCTGAGCGAGGATGAAGTGAATAAATTTACCATCGAAATAAATTGGTTCAAGACCCAATTCAAAACCGTGAAACTGATGAAGCAAGAGCAACTGCCAATGATAATAAACCAAGCGATCCGATTGTTCGATGAAAAAAACAAGCGATATGGCTACCCCGATAACTGGAACTTTCAACCATATGTGAGTGGCAGTCCAGTCTTTGGCCGGTCTACACCCAAGGCCGCGGAGGAGCAGAAGGAGCAAGACGAACAGAAGGAGCAGAAGGAACAGAAGGACCAAGACCAACATAAAGTGAAGGAGGGGCACGGCGGACCAGGTTTCAAGCCTGGGTATACCGCCAAAGGAGAGTTGATAGACGGGCATCGAATGGTGAGGTACGGGATGCAACTGCTTGTGGCAACAAAAGGGATGTCAGGCGATGTCCACTGGAAACTACTTCCCTCGAGTAGTTTTATCTGGACAGTCGTAGATGCCTACATGTCATGTGCCCATGCAAAGCAACTCGACGGTGGTAATGTGGAGGGGGTATACCTGAAGGTGCTGAATGTCACACAAGCAACCAGTAAACCCGATGCCCGCCGACTGCCAGTCACATTCGCACAAGTGGAGTGGTTTGATAAAGAAGAGCCCTCCTGGATAAGTCGATCAGCTTTGAGGAAGCTCTTGGGTAGAAAGCCCGCGGATGACGAAATAGCTGCAGTTATAGGGGTAGAAGAGGCACCTGAGCTCCCTGGGTATCCTCAGATGTCCCTTAAGCCCCCCCCCCCAGTGCACGGATGAGTCTCCCGTACCTCTTCCTCTCCAAAATGTCACGCCTCCCGCACTCAAGTCTGAGGAGCTAGACTTCGCTGCATTCTTTGCAGCTTGGCAACAGTTATCGCAAAAGAAGGCCACACCAGCCGAAATGTTGGCTCATTTGGCAAAGAATGCTCCAGCAAATTGAGCCACGGGGAGTAGAGCAGTACTCAAGTAGCCATAAAGCGCAGAATGTAAGGGGTTGTGAGGGACTTGGATTGAGGAGTATTTTTCTTTTGAATAGTTTTTATAAGGGCAGGCTAGGACGTTTTCGCACAAGACAGGGATTGTTTTGCAGGTTGAGACAGAGGTTATTTTGCTGGTTGATTAACTTAGCCCTCTCTTGTACGAAAACGTCTCCCATAGCTCATACAATAGCGTTTCTAGATATTCCAATAGTGAGATTTCAAAAGCATATCGCACAATATTGACTGAATTGAGGCGATTCAAAATTAGCAATATTCAAAACAGGTAGCATTTTGTATGCCACTTAACTCCAGTTCCGGAATAGAATGTACAGTACTAGTGCTGTACTGTACTTGTACCAATTGACAAGAGCTACCCATCCTGAATTTCGACTATTTTGATGCTTTTTGGCCGGTACTTGAACACCCCAACGATGACATTGTCCAAGAACTATACAAACATACTAAAAATCTGAGATCCCTCAATTCTTGGAGTTGGGAAATTTTTTTATGAGTACTTGTAGGCTATCGCTCAAGAAATTTTCTTTCATTCAAGAACCAACAGGACCAACCCTACTCCATACAATATTATGAAAATAAGAAAACATTTTCAACAAACAAAAAGAATAGCGAAAACAAACTACCCCATGACAATCCTCCCGAGTCACTTCAGCCACTGCGCCTTCTATTCTACTCCCTTAACTCAATGAGCCGCCTACGGACATCCAGCAACAGGGTCCTCTGGGCTCTTGTTTGTGATCTAGTTCGTGCTCGGACCTCGAGCTTCTCATGCGCACACCTTAGCTCAATGAAGCACTCACGGAGCGCCAGCAACAGGGTCCTCTGGGCACATTCTTGTGATTCAGTCTGTGGTCGGATCACAAGCCTCTCGTACGCATTGCTGAAAGGAAGATATATCCCAAAATCGGATTCTTTCGACCCAAGTATCGACCAACACAAAAAGATGCCTCATGCTATCTTGTAAGGATTGAACTCCGTTAAATCGAGAACGCAGGCGTTCCAAAGAACCTCAAAATCAAGCCATTTCAAGGCCAAAATTTGGCTAGGTGTGGATTCGCCCTCCTCTAGTCAGTCTTGTGTAACCTTCCACCAGACCATCAGTGGTAAATTTTATCGATTCCCTCAGCGATCCGCTCGGCGTGAATCTAATGGATTGTATAATCCTCTAATACGATCATTAGCTACTAGGTTTACTCACAACGTGGGATCTTTACTCACTGTGGGGAGGGGTGATTGGTTTGAACCCATAACGAGGAACAAAAGACAAACTCTTCTGAACGCTGAAGCTTCAATATAGATACGATTAGAGAATGAAAGAAAGTAGACGGTTAGCATGTAGAGGGGGGAGCAGCTCCTATATATCTTAAATCTAACACTGTTAGGCAGCAGCTCAGGGTTTTTCATAGCAGCAATCCTATATAAAGACTCGGGCGCTTGACTATTAACCCACCCATGCACCGACAAGGGACAAAGATGTAGACTTAATTGTGAAGTAAAGTTTTACATGACCTATGTGCTCCAATCCCAATTGACTATCTCTTTTTTTCAGCCGGGTGGGATGGGATACGGCTGACCCGAATCTGAAAGCTACCGATTACTGGTGGGGCCCCTGGAGGGGGGCGGGTCCGCGTGTGATCGGATCATAATCCTTGATGAAATTAAGTAATACTTGGATTCGGCGTTTTGCCTCTCGGGCTATCTCCATGTTCTGGACTTTATCCGCGGGGGACTCAGGATTTTCTTGACATGCCTCTCGAATCATGACTCTGGCCGACTCGAGAAGCTGCTCAATTTCAGCGTAGGTATTGGGACTCTAGAGTTTTTGTTGTTGTCAGAAATAGGTGACAGTGAGCAAATCCATATGCTCGGAGGGGGGGGTATACTGTTGTGTCCCTTGTTGGAAATACTCCGGCAGATATCCGCCTCCTCTTCAGAAAACGATCCAACAATGACAAATCTTTGTCAAGGGTATTCCAGCTCTTGCACATGCCTCCAGTGGACGCTGATTCTGGAGAGACCACCTTTTCAGCCTCGAGAAGGGTATAGATGAGTCTTTGTGTCCAGTGCTGGTCCTCACACGTAGGCCCGTGGTTTGAAGTGGTCACGCTCATGGTAGGAAGTTGAGAGGCAAGTATACTGGTGTAAGAATTAAGAATTAATGTTAAGATTCGTGGTACAATTTATACCATAGGAGGTCTACTGTCAAGGTTGGTATGGTGAGGTCATGTGAGATTATATCTCCATTACTCTATCCCTAAAGTAAAGGTCTTCCACCTTAAGGCGGTCAAAAAAAATAACGCCTCTGTTTACACCAAGTGATTCGTTATGACATTTGGCATAGGATGGGCTGGGTTGGGTAGTTAGCTCTCTGGGATTTTGAATTGGGAATTCCCGAATCTCCGCGTCTGTCTTTTCTTTTTCTTTTCTTTCCCTTGTGGGGAGAGGACAGATTATAATGCTGGTGGTCTAAGGCGTTGAACGCTGTTTAGTAGCGATAGCGGAGCCTAATCAAATGCTGAGGCCGGTAGAATCCGAGGGGGAGATATCTGTGCCGCTATCGTGCGGATAGGGGCTATTTAGCTCCGGCTGCACTGTGGTGATATTCCTGGTCGTGCATGGGTTTGCCACCCCACCATAACGTCAGCGCCACCCCCGCCCACCAGGGAAAAGGGTTCAACCGTGATGTAAACCAGATAGGCTACCCGCTATTGTATTCGGTTGGCTGAAAAACCCGTACAGACGGCAAACTGGCGGGCCAGCGTCATAGTGCAGATAATCTGGGCATATTACAGATTAATAAAGAATTGACCCCGTGTCAACGCGGTGCATCCAATAGAGTAGCTAGCGCGCACCGGAGTATCCAAGTAGAGCAGCAGCAGTCATCCATAATCACTCGCCAAAATCCCAGACACCCCCAATGTGAACGCACACACATACGTTCCGTCCTAGCCAATATTGTGTGTACCTTAGATTTCCCGCAAAGATGTACCAGGAGCGAGGAATGCCATCGGAGGAAGAAGAACCGGTATTCACCTATTCTCCGGTGAAAAGAAAAAAAATTAAAAAACTTAAAAAGTCGCGACGCTGCCCCACTCAAACGAACCCTACCCATTTTCATCGCTCCGGTAGAGTAGAATACCGGTAATGCACACTGCGGGAGTTGTCTTGATCATGGCCGAATCGAATGAATTTTTGAGATACCTGTCTCCTCCCGTCTTCCATATCATCCGTCGCAAAATTTGATCCTGGCTCGAGTCAGACTTGGCTCAAGTTTTGGATTGGCTCGAGCTGGCTCGGGAAGAGCCTTCAAGATTCTCAGCTCGTGACAAACACTACGATTAGCCCCAATATTTGTACCTCAGATGAATAGGTGCTAAGCGATTCTTTAGTCAAGGACAAAATTCCAATCTTATTTACCTAAGGGATGCTTAATAATAATTATAAAAAAAAAAACAAGTCATGATTCCTTCCTCTGGGTCCATCCCCCGCCCCAATCATGCTCCCTTCTCCGCCCTCTCCCCTCCCACCGCGACCTCGCCCCCCCAGCTCTCTCTCCCCCCACGCCTATTATGCCACTCCCTACCTCCCCTCTGCCCCGAACCTTGTAACCCCGCGCAGCACCACCCCCCCGTATGATACCATCCCTGTTGGAGTGCCTATAGGGCATGCGGTTAGGTTGTTATGGTTATGTGGTGTTCGAGTGAAGTTAGGTTTTTGGGTTGATGTTCGTTGCCGTTGTGCATCGGGTATTTGGTTTTCTTGGTGTTTCTTTCACATCATATGCCATTCGGCATATGGTAGCGAGCATAGGGCATGTGGCATAGGCTTTAGGATGTGTGGAGGATCATGGATTGTGGTGATGGTTCCAGATTGCTGAGGATGGCCGGAGATGTTTGTCTAGAGTGTTCGTTGAGTTTCTTTGAGGTTGCGGTGTTTGGGAGATATGTCTCCTGGTATGTTCTTAGCTAGTGGGAGAGCGAGCGTTTTCAGTTATCATTCTTCCTCCCATATTCTTTAGTTTTTCTGCTGCGTTTTTGAGTTGCGCTTTCAATCCCACCCACCGCCCGGCACCATCCCACCCATCCACCACCCGGCACCATCCCACCCACCCACCCACCCACCGCCCGGCGCCATCCCACCCACCCACCACCCGGCACCATCCCACCCACCCACCCACTCACCGCCCGGCACCATCCCACCCACCCACCGCCCGGCACCATCCCACCCACCCACCACCCGGCACCATCCCACCCATCCACCACCCGGCACCATCCCACCCACCCACCCACCCACCGCCCGGCGCCATCCCACCCACCCACCACCCGGCACCATCCCACCCACCCACCACCCGGCACCATCCCACCCACCCACCGCCCGGCACCATCCCACCCACCCACCGCCCGGCACCATCCCACCCACCCACCGCCCGGCGCCATCCCACCCACCCATTGACCCACCCCCCCCCCCTCCCCCCCACGCCATCCCACTCGCCGCGAACAATTGTTACGCATGTTGGCTGCCGCGGGCTCTCATCTCACGACTCGCAATATCACGAAGTCTTGTCAAGTCGAGAGTTATGCCGGCTTCCGGGTTGACACTAGGGGGATAATTCCCCGCGTAAAATTCGTAGAAAGAGATAAAAGGATTCTGCTGAGGATGGTTGGGGACGGGGAAGATGTCCTAATCAAAACATGAGTAGGGAATCAGTAGTATTAGGGATAGTGAAGAGACTTACATAAGGTTCTTCGAGGACGCGGAGTTCACCCGGGGGAGTTCGCTTTAGTATCAATCGGGCTCGCATGCGGTTCTCGCAATCCGGGTGGTAAAATTTCACTTGTAACACCACACACACTTTCCCCCCCGATCCCCTTTGCCAGAGCCGGGAATCTCGATGTAGTTGTTCCATCGATTCATCCCACCCCGACTCGAGCACAACGGAGGGGTATTCCGCCTTCTGTGTCCAGTCCGGGCCAACCATCGGCACAAAAGTCAAATCAGCTTCTTTTATTGACCTTGCATTCCTCTCATCGATAAGGCGATACTCTTGTAACCTGGATTAGCAATAATTCAATATGCGAATGTGTTGTTGATAACGAACCGGGAGAAGGGGTGAGCAGTATGGTACTTGGCCAAACTTCCGGAAGGACTCCTTGCATCGCGGCTACTACGATCATTTCGTTTATCCACCCAGCGGCGCACTCGTGTAATGGCGATGGCATTACAATCTTCAGTATCCGATCACTTGCGAACCAATGGATCCTGTGGGAATACGTTAGTAAAGCCCAATAAGGTGGAGAGAAGTAGGGGGATTACCGAAACGCATGCCGCTCCAAGTAATTAGTACGATGTCGTAAGCCATTATGAATATCAGCAAACTCATCATGTTGGACATTATAAAAGGTCAACACGTCCGGAACACGTGTTTTGATCGCATCCACGATTTCATTGAATTTTTTTTCCGACATAGTTGCGCAGTCAAATGTGGTAAGAGGAGAGACCGAGACCGAGACCGAGACCGAGAGCAAGAGCAAGAGCAAGAGCGAGAGCGCTTGGTGTAGGATGCAAGAGGGTTGTGGTGTACTAGTAGGTTGTATATGCGCTGACGTTGCAAGAAGGTTGCGGTGCTAGATGACGGTTAGAACCGTAGCGTAAAAACTCGTGAAATTGGCTATCTCCGGTAGTCCCTAATCTCCGGATTCTACTTGTAAGTCAAAATCCCTTAAGAAGGATTAGCGTTTTCCTGACATGGTATAGCCTGACTCATTTGGATCTCGTTAACCTCGCAAGCTAAACCTATATTGTGCTAATGTCGTGATTTACAGGGATTTCGTCACGGCTCAGAGATGGCCAATTTCACGAGTTTTTACGGTACAAGTACTGTATAATAGTAGTACCCATCAAGCCAAGAGTTCGCCTAACTCCTTTCCACCACGAATTTTATCTGGTTACACGCACGTAATTTTGGCCAGTAAAACTCGGGTTCGCCTCATTTATGCTCACCTTGAGTAATTCAGGGAAGCAAACACTACTCGCAGAAGAGCCTATCCTTATTGGCAAGGCGTATCGCACCGGCATCACCAATCCATTATCACAGCAGATTTCGGCAGCAGCTAGCTGAGCCAATTCGCGATCAGACCTGGCTCTCAAAACGACTCGTCCAGAGTCAGGAGGTCTGGCAGGTTACCCGAAGATCCCCTACCAAATCCTGTCTCATCCCCTTTGAGCCAAGGGATCTCAAGACAGAACCAACTAACCGGAGGGGTGATTTCACCCGGGCCAACCTCCATCCACAGGAAATTTCCCGAGCCACTTAAGGCTGGAGCTCCCGAGTGCCGGCTAATGAAGCTACGATGTGACTGGCATAACTGTTACCCCCGCTTCCCCTCTCTCCCACCCGCCCAGTAAAGCCAACTATTCGAGTGATTTTCTCTGACAAGGCGCTCATTCCTCTAACTGTAATTAGTAGGCGGAAGAGGGGGGAATATGCAAAACGCACAGGAGCCAATGTTTGGGTTTTCTCCCTATGCTATATACAGTATCACTCTTTCTCTCTTTTCTCACTGGTTTTCATTGCTGGCTTTATTAATGCAAAGTGTCTGCTAGCGTAAAGATTAGTTCACCTGCGGTTAGGCACTTATATAAGGGTCAGAGCTTTATCATTTTTGGTACAACTGTACAAGGCAAAAATACAATGTATGAGTACGGCAATTTAACTAGGAATTTGTAAACTCTTGCTAGCAGCCCAGCCAGCAGGCAATATACTCTCCGTAATTATCGGCGGAAACGCTGTACCGGGCTCTGGAGTGCCACATGTACAGGACTGGGTTTGAGCGTTAGGCTCTATGCGAGAGCTGGGCCCTTCCGAGTCTGGATTTTGCAAACTATGGTCCCAAGGAAAAGTGATTTCAGGCAGTGGATAGCTTTTTTTCTATGCGAGGTATTAGCTGTTGGGTTAAATTTCTCACCCTAGATGCTTAACTTACAATTTCAGCTAAGCTTGGGGGCCATGAAGCATCATCCTTTGAAAGGTAGACGGAATAATTGCCATTCCTCGTCCTTATAATTAAAGCAACATCCGCCCTGCATTTCAAACCAAATTCTTTGGCTTTTTTTCTCAGTCCTAATTTGCGTTTCCTCTCTTGAGCCCTCAGCTTGCGCCGCATTTCCGGTGACATCTCTTCCCACAGTTCTTTATTGTCTGCCATCCTTCCAGAGGGACGTTGCGGGTGAGCTTCAAGAATGTAGAGTAAATGAGTGGGGTAATCAAGCAAGAGTGATAATCAAGTAAGTGAGTGGTATTTCTTGCGAAAGAGAGCAGTGGTGCCTGAAAGAATTACCAACTTTATAGAGAATATAGACGCTGGGAGAAGGGTCTAGGATCGTAGTATTGAGTCTTAAACTTAGGATTTGATAATATTAGAAAGTCTTATAGACTTGGTGTAAAATGAATTTTCACAAAGCTCCAATCCGGAACGGGTGTTTATATTTGGATTGGTATATTTTCCCTTGGCGAGTAGATCAAGCCTAGAAAAGCAAAGAAGAGGAGAGAATGGTGACACACACACCATATTTTGGTGGTAGGGTGAACTCAAAGGCCAACAATTGATAATAAGCGTGCCAAGGATGAAACAAGCGTTTGCTCAGTGTATGCCCACCTCTGGGTATGGTGATGGTGTCCCATAGATACTATGCCAGGTAAGAAATAACAAAGCGTCAGAGGTGTAGCCCAAATGATATAAAGGTAGGAGGTATCCCAACTAATGAAGATCAAAACACAATGGATCTACTAACTACCAACAGTATCTCGAACAGCTTCTCGCCTGGCACCGACGCAAATACAACCTGGCTGGCCCAGGACATCGGTACACTCCCAGACTTTCTCGAACTCCCAGAGTTATGCGATCTCGGTATCGATACACTCCCAGAGTTATGCGATTTCGATATCGATACACTCCCAGAGTCATGCAATACTAATACCAATACACTCCCAGAGTCATGCGATACTAATACCAATACACTCCCAGAGTCATGCAATATCGATCCAAACTCACTCCCTCCACTCCAAGACTTCTTGGACCTGCTAGCTGAACCCATGGATGTGGAATCCCTCTGTGCGTCCTGGGACCTGGGAATGGATTCGGATGGAACTATCTTCAATGTAGGAACGGACGATGATTCTGAGATGTCGGAATGGACAGGGTAAGGCAAAGCCAAATCTGTACTCGAGGAATGTACTAAATGAATATAGAGATGAAGAAAATTCCGGGCGGCCCAATTGCACCTCGGAAGTTAGTGTGTCAGGATCTCATAGGCTCACAAATCAGTAAGCTATATTCCAATTTCACTATCTTTAGTAAGGTTAACATAGTCTCCCAGGGAGCTCGCTGAGCAGTTGAAACAGCTAAAAGGAGATCTAGAACAAATGACCAGGTATGGCTTTCCCCTGCGTATAAAGTCCCATAGAAACTAACGATCCCCTAGGGCGCTTGTTGTTCTAGATTCCTACGTTGCGCAGATGATCCCATGGAGCTTTAGTATCCATAGTGCTGTCCACAAGACCAATACCCCACCGGCCGGTGCCTTGGGATCCCCGAACTCGACCCCACGGTAGTATGCTACTGTTGTGGACTCTGTTGGAATCAGAATACGGGAATCAGGGGAATTATGGGAATATAGGTATCCGATCTGATTAGCAACCACTCTTTCTGTTTGTTCTGCTTCTTTGCGATATGCGCTTCTCAGCGGGCTGGGATAGTTTCGTGCGTTTTTTGTTCTTCAATATTAGTTTTCCAGCCACGTCATTTACTGCCCAGGCGCTCTTCTAGTGTGTAACCCATACTATACCCACCACACAATGCTCTTTGATTGCAGTCGATCATGACCCGAACTTGCAGAAAACAAACAATTCTCCCTCAATTAGCTGATACTTGTACTGGCTCCGATGGATGTGAGTTTCATTCTAGATTAAAAAGACAGCTTCAACCTAGGAATTTTAGCAGTTTGTTCTATTTTTATTCAACCTGATATTCCTTTATATTACTTCAATCTCATCACGTATGCAAAAAGGGAGAAGTAAGGAGTTACAGAAGTACAGTCTTCACCGGGGGCGTGACGAACAGGGGTATCTAGTAGGCAAAAAGGAAATCGTCGGTTAGGGTTACAAAATGTGCTTTTAACCAACACTAGTAATGCTAACCTAATGCAATGAGATCTATGGGTACTACTCGTACAGTATACTCGCTTGTATTTGCCAAGAATACCTCCGGGAGCCAAATATTGGGTGAGGGCTCCTGCAAAAAAATATCGGCTGGCGGAAGTACTGTACCGGTACTCCTGGCAAGGGCGAGCGGGTGGGACGGTTGAGGCTTCATGCACTCCAAATGTTCAGGCAGTTCATCAGTCACCTGCCCAGGTTGCGTCATGCCCCCTGCCAAGACTCGCCTCCTGATCCCTGCAGTTCCGATGTGCACGTGAAATGATCTCTCAGACTGGAAAACGGGCGCGCTTCTTTTTTCACAAAGCTCCATTTAATGTGTAACCACGGAAAAGGCGAATGCATAAGCTATTCCGGGAATAGAAACTTGGAATACTAATATCATTAATTTTCACAAAGTACAAGTACTTGTACCAGGGGGGATAATTTCGCACACACCAAAGTGGCTGACCAGCAAAAAACATTAGAAAATTGGTGAGGTAACAAAGTAGTGTGTGCGAAAACACCCCCCCTGTGCCTTGTACAATCAGACACGCGGATCAAAAGGGGCGTTTATTTTCACAAAGCGCAAATCCCGCTTGACTTCAACATCGATTCTGCTCTCTCGTAGGCACTCCAACTCCTTGTTCATTGCCCAATCCCTATCGGTGTGCGGGGCATAAGTCCACATTAAATATCTGAATAAGCACTAAGAGTTGATAAACCACACCCCATCACAATCATCAGACAATTCATGTGATGAGAATACCGTCGGTATTTGAACTAAGCACCCACCCTCCACATTCTATGTAAAGCTAATACATCTCACTACTTGTGCAAAACAGCCCCTCCATTTCCCTTACCACTCCTACCCTCACCAATCCCATACCACTTGATTTGGGTAGTATTTGACTTGTTAGAGACCCAGCCCCATACCTCTTCCACCCTCTCAACCTTCATCGAGCCATGATAGAATTGGTGTCGGCTATGTCGGGATTGGAATCCTTTCTGGTTTATCATTTTTTAAATTTAGCACACTGCAATAACAAAAAAAAAACCCCCCTGTTCAAAGCTCCTGGCATAGCTCCTTGCTCTTATTCTGCGCTATCGCTAGAGAAGGCCAAAGCGGTTTCTCTGGTTTGTCTCTGCACCCATTCACCACAATATCCACAAGATCATTGCAGTCCTCCGCGGCCCTCACCTCCTCGTTATTCGCCTGCTCTCCCAGTCAGCCATAGTATACACCCCAAGCGAGTTGTGGGCTCTTACCTTTCGCTTCTCAGAGTAATACTTAGCTCGCAAACTATCTTGTGACCGATGAGTCTTTGTTCTAGGATCATTATTGAATTCTTTTTGAATGATTCTCCAGTTTTTCTCGCCGTATTTCCCGTGGAGGAAGAGAAGAACGGCAACCTCTTGCTGGGTGTAGTTTTTGGACCTCATTGTTGCCCATTTCCTAGGTTCCAGGAGCTGTTTTATATCAGGACGTACACAACGCTTTGACTTTTTGTATGGCCTTACTTTAACCTTTTCAGATCTAGTGTAGTGCACTGCTCGCAACTGGAGGAGCTCATGTATCTGAGGGGCTCGGTCTCCTCATTCTGGAAACATAAATTGAACTCGTGTCCGCTATTGTTCCCCGTACATCTAAACATGTCGAGTCGAAAATGGACCCCCGTCGAGATTGCTTATTTATACTTTTACTTGTCACACGGGACACCACATGAGGGGATTGCTAGGCTGCTCGCCCTCAACGCTCCAAGAGAAGGACTATCTCGTGCACATGATGGAGTGCGCTCCAAAGCGAGAAAGCTACGAAAGAAATTTGGGCTGGACGATAACGAGGGTATAATCGATAAGGAAAAGGTGAAAAACCAACTCTTTGTTCACCTAGCCGAAAATGGACTTGTTCACCTAGGCCTATGCCGTGGAATTTCCACCGAGGAGTTAGCTATTTGTCGTGATCTCACGGTATGTGTAGTATTGCTCGCTGGGGTTGGCGATAGCTAACTGCAGGCTCAAGGAATCATGGGAGCAAGTCTGATGGAAGGGATATGAAGTGGAATGGAAATAAGGGTAATACAGCCATGCCTGCACACCAACGGATTATTGCTAACAGAGTTACAGAGACCTTCGGGCTGTGGTGGGTGGATGGAAAATGTTTCATAATATATGCATGGCTTCAAGCCAAGTGGGTATGAGTATATGTATTATAATATTATCAAGGGGGGAAATTTGTCATTTACAAAATGAAAACCGAGGTTAATAGCGGGTCTGATGCGGTTTGTACTGTAGCTTTTAAGGAAGAAATGATGGGGAGAAATATCAAGGCCATTTCTCCATATGCTCCATGAGTGGACCGTCATTGAGGATTTACCACATTAGAAAGTGATTTAGAACAAGATCTTATTACAGTAGTAACGCCTGGTATCAAGATCTTTCAAAGCTTAACAAAATGATAAAGAATGGAGGAGAAATCAATTTGGAAAAAACCCAATCGTGTGCATTATCACAACTGACAAGCTGCTTCAAACTCTGTATAGCACAGAAAGTTCTCATCCTCCCCTCTTGGTTCAGATCCATACCGTACCGTAGCTTAGAAAACAGCTTTAGAACAAGAAGTTGCCAAGACCGCTTCCAGATTCCTACAGGGAAGTCCTCCGATGTTGACCGGCCTCACAATTCCAGGAATATATAAAGGTGGCGACATCCACACAGGCCACAGCTCGTTGGCGAAAAGAAAAACACCCAACGCAGGCTGGATTTCAAAATGGAGGAAGATTATATCTCACTTAGTAGCCTCACCCCATCATCCTCCAATGAAAGTGTTAAGAGCTCTTGCGAAGCCCTTGAAGAAGAGTAAGCACCCCCCCCGGAAAACCAAATAGAAAAATATGCTAATTGTTTTTAAGTGTACAAAGCCTCAAAAAAGAGCTAAAGTAAGGAGTAACGTTGAACTATAATAGCTCGACAAACGCTAATGTTCACAAAGCGATCTGAAGGAAAGTCACCAGGAGCTATCGCGCTTTTGTCTTGCCATGTACAGCCTCACACAAGCAACAGCAAAACTGGTGCTGTTGGGAAGCTGAGCGTGAAACAGCTGATAACCTGGAGTCTTGGTTTGGAGCTGTCGATCCCAGGTACTGTACGAGATATTGAACAGTGCTAGGATTCTTAGGGGGTCCAACGGAGACAGCAAGCCACAGATCACACAACAAGTCAGTGCTAGGAACACGGATAATGGGGGAGGGGAAGAAAAGGCTAGAAACAAGGGTACTCCATCGAAGCTATATTCACTTTTTCTCGTTCAATACATTCTGTAATTATAAATACCGGTACCTCTCCAAGAGTCTGTTAAACTTTGGCCGCATTGTCAAAATTACTATGTGGGTAGCTAAATTTTTGATGAAGGAAAAAGCCGAACTCTCGCGAGCCCGTATGACTGACTCTATGGGTATGTAAGTGGTGTGTGTGTTTGGATTTCAGATTGTGTAATATGTCTATGTAGGGATTTGCGGGATTTAAAGAGGGATATTTAAAAGTCTGGAGCTAAGAACAAATCAAATCAGGTGCAAGTGCGAGTGGAAGGGTGTGGGTGGGTGGAAGGGACTGGTGGCCAGTCCACAATACAAATATCCATGAAAACACGCTTTGTGCGCTCAGATTATATACTCCAACATACACTCCCTCCAATAAACTCCCTATTTCCTCCAATTCTCCCTTCAATTCTCCCTCCAATATACAGTCCAATCATGGCACGGCCGAAATACTCAGAACAAGATGTTGAACTTTTGTAAGTACTTCACAAATTGCACAATGAACAATGGGACATTAACCTACTATTAGAGAGAGCGGAAAAAACGATCTCGCGGCAAAAGCGCTTATCCTAATGACAAATCGTCCAGGAACGCACCAGAAGTCATTGTGACACGACTAAGCTAGATTAGGAAACTTGAGTGATATCTGGTGAAATTTTTTTTTTTTTTTTTTGGTGCCAGCAGAAGTCGTACCCACTTCCAAGAGGAGAAGCGGTTTGTGACACTAGGCCCGGAATCTATTATGTACTTAGGGTGTGAGCATAAATCTGTCAAACATGCTCCGTTACCGTTACAACCACAGCGTTTGAAAACACACCTTGTTATACAGCCTGCAATTTGGGCTTTCTACCAATTAAAAGGATTCTTTGCTTTTTCACGATGGCTTCACAGGCTTCAAAGTTAAAGAAGGCACGAGAAAGGGGCACGGAGTTGGGCTGGTCTAAAGAGAGAGTCAACTCCATGTTCTCACAGTTGGAGGGATATGAGGAGAGGTAGAGAAGGGAGGCGCGTTTGAAGGATTTGAACGCGCTATTGTTGAAGGAGGTGAGTTCCCTAAAGTTTTTACTAACTGAGGCTAGAGGTGAGGTGGAGGGCGTGAGGAAAGAGTTGGAGGAGGAGAGGAAGAGGGTAAAGGAGGAGAGGGAGAAGGTGAGGGGTTGGGTGAAGGAGACGAGAGAGTTTGTTCCTTTGAATCCCGAATAAACGCCGGCGCCGGAGGGGGTGGAGGAGGTGGAGAAGGGGGTGAAGAGGAGGGTTAGGGTTGTGGAGGGGGAGGGTAAGAGAAGGTGCGTGGGAGAGGAATTTGGGGGGAATGGGTTTGACCCTGAGAGTTGGCGGGGGAATTGGAACCCGGTCGCGGTGAAGGTGAATGGTGTGGCGTGGGAGGATGGGATTGGTGGGGTTTTGGCGGGACTGTGGGAGGCGGGAATTGTGAGTTGTGAGGGCTCATGTTGGTTGGTTGATGAGAAGGAGAGGGAGTCGAGGCGGGCGAAGGGGGCCCGTTCTTCGATGGTATTGGCTATGGTAAGGGGTGCCAAGGCTGGGCAAGAGTTGTGCCGGTTGGGGCTGTGGGTGGGTGGTAGATGGTGTTCGGTTAGGCGGTGTGTGGCAGTCCCGCCAAAGAAGAAGGAAGGGGTGTGATCGAGGGTTAGGAAGGCCCTATATAATGGGGCGGTGGAGGATGTGGAGGCGAGGAATAGAATGTGGGAGGTGTTGGCGGGGATGGAGGTGCAGATGAAGGGGTTGAGGATGGAGGTAGAGCGACCGGGGAGGGTGTTTGGCAATTTGGTGGGGGAGGTTAGAGCGGAGGTGAGGAAGTTGGGAAGGAAGATGGATGGCTTGATGATGGAACGGGATGGGGATTTGGTGGAGGAGGCGGAGAGGAGGTATGGGGGAGGAAAGGGGGTGGAGTTGGGGGGGATGGAGGATGACGAGGAGGAATGGGTGAGGCAGCTGGTGAGGAAGATGGAGCTGGACTTGCCGTGGGAGAAGGAAATGGGTGGGGAAGGTAGTTCGGGACTCAGGGGTGGGGGTAAGAGAAAGGGAAAGGGGAAGGGGGTGTAATTTGTTTGATTGTTAAGCTGGGTGTGGGGAAGGGTGTTTAGACCCATTGCAAGTTTAAACGCTCTTTCCAACGCTGGTTGAGGGGAGAATGGCTTCGGTTGGTTTAGAGGGAGTTGACGAAAGGGACTATTGAGGTTTTGGGGATTTGGGCAGACATGCTTTACGGCATATAGAAAGCCCATAGTGTACTTAGTTGGTTGGTGTATACGGCTAGCTAATACCGAAAAATTTAACAAAAAAAAAAAAAAAAAAAATCTGTCGAACTTTGTCCGATTTGTCGAAATTACTATGTGTGTAACCGATTTTTTGTTTTTATGCAGCTGGTGGGCCAATCTATGCTAAATTTTGGTGAAGGAATATTATTTGATATTTTGTGAAGGAAAAAAGTCTGTCGAACTCTTGCCGAGTGGCTAGAGGGAATACTATTCCCTGAGTGGTCGAGAAGCAACTGGGCTAACTAGAGGGGTTTAACAGACTTACCCTTGATGCCTGGGTACCGTAAAATCTCGAGAAATCCGGCTGGCTTGGCAGCGCGCCTCGAGGAAATTCGCAATACAAAACACCGCTATTTGTCGATCTATTACAAAGTAGGTAAGGTGCAATCTCAAAAGTCAGTGTTAAAGTGGGTATGCTTTGACCAAAAAAGAACGAAGTCCACATAAACCGTCCCCCAAAAGCAAAAAACCATCCACGAGGTTGTTTTATTGCCAAATTAGGTACATGGCACAGAGGTGGATCTCTCATTGCCCCTTACTGCCAAGCAAGCCGGATTTCTCGAGATTTTACGGTACGAGTACTCGGGGGTAGGCATAATTCGGGCGCACTGCTGGATCGGTGAGGGTAGTTACATGGGTAGTTCTATGAGAGCTAAAACAGATTAGGAAAATCGAGTGATTGGTGATGACTACGGTCGCAGGCCAGCAAAAGTTGGGCGCACTGCCAGTTTTGGTATAGGAGTTCCGAGTGATATCTTGTTATCACGGTCGCATTTTCACTTCTATGAAGCACACATCAGCGATTCAATAGATTAAACTATCTACTATGCCCGGAATAAACTAATATGCCGTCGCACCCCCTCCAGCATTGATAACAGCCTGCAACCGTTGGGGCATACTATCAATCAACTCCATTAGGCGCTCATCGGGGATCCCTTGCCAAACACTATTCAATGCCCGTTCCAAGGCCGGAATATCCCCAATCCTTCCCCAGGTCTCTCCTAGTTCTGACTCCATATCTAGCCATAAGGCTTCTATAAGGTTCAGATCAGGAGACTGTGCTGGCCATTTGATGGATTCCATCCCATTCAGTTGCCGGTATTGTGTTGCTGCTCCTTTGTACCCAGGAGCACCATCCTCTACTATGCCAACCCACCCATATTCCTTGCAAGTCTTATGCCAGAATGGGACCAATTGCGGTTCCATGACCATTTCCACATAGAGAACAGAGTCTACCTTGGCTTTAGCAGGAATAAAGACTAAATCTGACTTTAGGGTACCACAAAAGGCACCCCAAACCATTTTTGATTCCCGTCCTGACTGGAAGGTCTCATCTATACAGTCAGAATGATACTCTTCAGAAGGCTTGCGTGTTATCCAAGACCGATTGCTAAAGCCAGCGGTTGAAAAGGTTGATTCGTCGGTTCAGAGCACTCGAAGCCAATCATCCCGGGTCCAATTTAATCGCTCCTGGTACCAAGCCACCTGGATTGGACGATTATATGGGTGAATTCCAAATTTTCGCCGAGGAACTCGCCGGTGATATCCCATAGAGTACATTACCCTCTTGACAGTATCGGGACTGCAAGCATAATTCATCTCAATACATATGATATCCCAGCTCATGCGTCGAGTTCTTACATCGTGTGGGACAAAGGCTTCAAGCCGCTGCTTCTCGGCGTCATCGAATAATGGAGGGCGATAGGTCCGGTATCAATTTGAAGGACTCCCTGTTTCCCTTGCCCGGTGATAGATCTAGTATTTATTTGTTAGCTCTTTAATCTCTTTTCAGCTTCTTGATACCTTTTAGGGTACCATTATACGTGTCTTAATTTACCTTTTGACATGTTCGTCTATCAATAGTTAAATGATTTCCGATCTTGGTCCAACTCCACTGAGCATCTCGTAAGGTTATTACCTTGATGCGTTCATCTCGGATCATTTCACGGTGCCTCACGCCCTCTGGACATTGTTCGCGTATTCCTTTCTGCTTCATGTCACGATGTTTATCCGTGTCCGGAGTGTGGTTGCAGTGCCCGAGTATGGTTGCAATTTTCCATTTACGGTAGGGCCACCTTCGAAATAGGGGCAAAATGGCAGGGATGTGGCCTCTTGCTACCGTGCCCAAGATACCCCTACACCCAAGTACTCGTACGGGAGCCGTCAGCCTAACTGTTGCTTGCCGGCCCTTGCAGTGAGCAAGTGAACATGATCAGCCAGCCACTGCTTTGGGACCGGAGAGTTACTAGTACTCATACCTGATCTTCTTGGTTCGTTTAGGCTGTACTCGGATGTACGAGTACCGTACTGTAACCATAAAAATCGGAAAGAGTGATATCCCTGTCCAATACTTTTGGCAACGAGGGGGCAACAGAATTTGTAAATCTCCGACAGGGGTTAGCCACCCAACAACCTGTATTCGTAGTTGGTAGAAGAAGTAAAAATAAGGCAGCTGACAAGTTATGATAGAGTAAGGTGACAATAAGGTCTTTAGCTTCGAATCTTGTGAAAATTTGATTATGGAAAAGAGAGTAAGTATGAACTAGAGGAATATAAAAGCGTATATGTACTGTACTGGTATTGAGGATAAAAAAAGTAGGAAGTAGTTACTTTATATCCAAGTCCGATACCTAATTTCCTGTCTTTATAATACCTTTCTCAAGTGATGGCCGAGTTTGCTGATGGCCTGCGGTATCAAAATTCATTTCTGGAATCTTCCAAATCGGAGGGTTCCGATCGTACCCAAGCAATGAATTTTGACTCGTTTATTGAATGGCATGTAGGTGTCAGTGCAGTTATACCACCTCCTCTCTCCGCTGAGCCAGGTTTGGGCAGTCCAACTGATATTGATTCTCCGGAAAACCAATAACCTATAATTGCTCCTTCACCTTATAGTCCCAATATCATAACCAATCACGGTAAGGATGAAGTAGAGCGATTCGAGCAACAATCAAGTCCTATTCACGCAGCCCATACCGTGTCCCAGCCTTCCAGAAATATTCAACACATATCTGAAGTCCATCAAGCAGTAAGGGCCCTTCACCGCTGCACTGAATGGGGCTATCCACAACTCCATGTTGCGTTTGGTTTGTCGCTTGGATCACTTCATCGAATCATTCACAGAAGGCCGATATTCCAGCCAAACCGCTATCCAGGTCGTGGATGAGGGCCGATCATAAGAGAACTCACGAGCACACCTACTAGCAACAGCAATCGAAAGTGCTCATAACTATCGCCTTCCCTATCAACAGGCACTGTACCCGAACTGGTAGGAGTCAGGTTAGGCAGAAATGCCTTACAAAGAGTTTTTCAAGGTATGGTTCGTGCCATCCAAAACGTGCACCAGAAATCACACAATTTTTAAATTCTATAGGCTCCATACTTACAAGTCCCTGGCATAAATGGAGTGAAAATTGGAGGGTCCCGGGAGCTAGAAGCCCTTGGCCAAGAACACGGAATTACACTTGTAAATAGCAAAAGTAATTAGTGTAAAAATAATCAAAAGGAGGGGGGGGGTTTGACAAAAAAAAAAAAAGGATATTGTTCACATCACTAGTGTAAATAACTTTAAACTACATATTAAATATCAAAGAAGAGTGACAAATAAGGTAATTTATGGTGTAGTCGCCCATGACGGGGTTACCGATCGTGATGAATCAACAACATTTATTTAGTCACACAAGAGCGTAACGATCTCCCGTACTCCTCCAAAACTCTATCAAGGTTTGCCACCATCTCAGCAACCCTCGCTGCTCTTCTAAGTTTCTCTCTCCCTACATTCTTTATCGTAATCCCATCAAAACCCTGTATAGTCTCTTTGGAATAATCCTCACTCCCACTATACCAGCCGTCCTCCTCCCCCAATACCCCTTTAGAAGAGCCTGTAGAATAGAACTCCCCTTCCTCCTCAATGATAATGTTAGGAGTACCCAATTCTGATAGCCTAGGAGTACCCTAGGTAGGGTAACGTTATCCGGGTTCAAGAATATTAGTCTCCAACATCCCTCTCCAGCCCCCTTATGGGGCCCGTGCGTCATTACACACATCAACCTTGGTTGCGTCCTGTCACTATATGGTCAAAGAATTGAAGGTGTCAGAATAATACCTTATACGTCGCTGCTATCCCTCCGACGGAGAGCCGTACGCAGGATAAATGGGAGGGGACCTCTGGCAAGAGCTGGGAAGTGGAACAAAGTTAATCCGTCAACTACTCAGGGAGTTACTAGGCATCAAAGATATGATGTCTTTGGCATAGGCCGTAGGTAATGGGACGTTTTTGCACATAGTCGAGATATGAATGATAGGAGGTTCGGGACAACGAACCAACGCATTCATACCCAACCTCCGATAATTAGGAAGAGTCTAGAGCTCCTGAACATACTACCAAGAAGACAACGAGCCCCAAGGAGTGTTGCAACTATGATATGGGGTATACCGCAATTGCGGGAGTTATGACCAACACAACATGAATGTCCACCCCCTCTACATAGAACATCCAGGAGTTGCCGATCGAGGAATTATGAGACTATTCAATAGGATGATCTCTCCTCTACGAAGAGAGAGTCATGGGAATAAGTTCCATTGGTTAGTTGTTGAGTTATCACAACTAGAAGTCATCAACTCCGGCATATATGCAAAGGCAACTTCGCATCAAGACTGATGCTCTTGATGACAAAAAGGACTATTGGAGCCAACATAGTTCGACTTGAGAACTCGGCTGCAGGTCTAAGGACTCAGAGAATCGTTGAATTACTACTGGTAACAAGTATGTCTTCCAGATAAGAAAATAGCAATCATTGAAGAGGGTGTGATGGTTTTCAGGGTCTCCCAGTGTTCACAGCTTGATGGAAAACTCAACGTTGTGCATTAGAACTGAAGAGGTACATATTTTGTATAATCGATAGATGTAGTCCCAGAACACTTAGACGTGGAATATAAATATCGATGTTAAGGGGTCCTCTTCCTATATCAGTTTACGCAACAGGCAACGTTACTTCTCTTATAGTGTCTATGACACTATATCTTTAGTACTTATAGTGTGCGTTCATACTACTACTCTTCTTCGTCGTTCTCGTATAGTGTGCGTTCACACTATTATCTTTTCTCTTGTTACACTTACTAGTCGCAGAGGCGTTCCTCTTCTACTAAGTCTGTGTAACTATCGCGAGGTAGATAGAATAAAGTAAATTTGTTCCTTTCAACAATCAGTAGGAAGATAACTTAGATGGTTCAATCTAATTTTATTTATACTTGTACCACCGACTCGGGCATACGACAAGTCCCCGCCGGCACGAGGTTAACGCAAACCGGAACTAGCACTAACTACGAACAATCCAAACCTTCAGCCCCAAACCTCAAACATGCCCGCGCCATGCCCACCACGCGAACACTACGTACAAAACCGTCAACAGTAAGGAAAGTCCTTCTCGCCCCCGCATCCGAAATCCCTCTGGTATGGAATTAACCGCAGCCCTCATAGCAAGTCTGCATCATTCCCGACCAAGGAGTGTGAGGGGTAAACCCACGAATACCGAGGTGCACAGGCGACAAGCAAGACCCAGGCCGAAGCCCCAAGGCTGAAAGAGTGTCCGACAAAGGCAAGTTCCCCGTACCAAAAACCAAAATTCCACAACCGCCCGGTCTGAATACTGTCCCGCAATCCCTCCTCCACAGTAGAAAACCAACCACAATTTTAACAATAACACAGGCGGCACCAAGGCAGAGAGGTTGTGACCATCATGTCCACAACTCGCATCCGCATGCCAGGCCGTCGACCCTATGAACCCACTTTGCCAAGTGCCTCCGAAGAGCGTAATGGTGAGGAGGACCTGTACCCGCTGCCCGTAACCCCAAACAAAAACCCAATAAACAAAAGAAATACATAGAGGTGGTGACAGACCGAAAAAGTCAGTAGGGCCTATCTCCTACCCATGGTGCCATGCCCCTGGCTACCGTACCCGCAACCAAACCAAAGAAACCGAACAAGCTCCACAGAATCCAGCACGCAAGACACAAACAAGTCCAACTCAGAGCTCGCAACCCACTATCCGCACAGGTGGCCTTCAGCCAGCCGGTCCGACAGGAAGCTTTGCAGAACTCAGCAGCTTAGCCTTAATAGCCCAAGCCAGCCGGAAACACTTAATTAGACCTCGCCCAACCTGACGCAGGCCCGACCGGTGCTCACAGGCGCTTCACCCCTCCAAGTCAGCCACCCCCAAGCCCCACACACCAGGCACCGCAGTTCCCATCCAGCCCCCTCAGCCCCTCAGGCAGATCAACCGCCCGACAGCCACAGGACAGCCGATACCTGACCCCATCGTGCAGCCATTTGTCTTGGCCACAACAATAGAGCCCCAATCCCTCAGCACCGTATAAGAGAGGGGTGCCACCAGGACGAACCCAGGGCAACAACATATGAGCCAGCACTCAAAGGCGCCGGCCACAGTCCCAGCCCGCCCAAACCGAAGTCCGAACAGGCCAAGAGGGAAGCCAGGGAACCCGAAGGCCCCCCAAGGTGGGCCCCAAAAGGCCACACCAAAGTCTGACGAAAGGTGCCCAAACTGACGCTTCAGAGAGGGCGGGTACTAGGATAGGAAACGAGACAAACAGAAGGTAGGCCCCACTTGCAATGGGTGTGACCGCCAACCACCATCTGTAACCACACCGACCCCTACACTAGACCAAGGGTGGCCTGGCAACCAATCACCCCACACCATCCCGGGCAGAAGTTCATCCGCACCAGGCGGTAAAAGGTTTTCAGGGTCAAAGCCATCCCTACGTAGAAGTGAGGAGGAGACACCTGACTGAACTACCGTAAATGCCACTTGAACCGAAATCTAGGGAACAGTGATAAACAACATCGTAGGATTCCGACACGGATAATAGTAGACGAAAGATGGGGCCGGCGCGGCCCCCGTCCCTTAAGGAATGATGCGATCGGTACGACGTGTTGATACTTGGGAAGGTCATTAGTCTAACCCAAGGGCGTTTTGTATCGCGAACACTAAGGACTCCGTTAAAATACAACAAGAAACATGAGCTGGCCCAAAGAACGACACAGGTGTTTCCCCCCACAGTAACCTCCAATTCCCCCATCCCCCGAACGCGAAACTCTGCGAGTAGACAATAGACAGAGAAGCCGAAGACTTTTTACCGAAGGAGGGCTCGTAGTCGCCAAAGATGAAAGACTCGAAGCGAGATCATCGTGAGAATCAAACAACAATGAGGAGGTGAAAACAAGTAACCACGACGCTCCACCACACAACAACCTCAACACCAAAGAACCCAGGAACTACTGAGCGAACTCAGATATCTCCCCCAGAATCCAAGGATCAGAAAGCTATCGCGGGCGCGAAAGGAACGCTACTGAGGTGGAGCGAAGATAAGTAGGAAAATAACTTAGATGGTTGCGTGAAGAACTAAGGGGATGTTTGGCTCGAGAAGTTGGTCAATTGAAAACGCGTTTTGCTAAACATGTTTTACAAAACGTGTTTACCAAAAACAGTTTGCCAAACACCTCTAGGATTAGTGTTTCCCAAAATACATTTTGTATAATTAATATCAGATTTCCATGTAAATATCTAGAATTTATAACTTGTAATTCTCTCTATTCTGTATATAATTAATTTATGTAATAGTTTTATATCTAGTACAAACTGTTTACAAAAGGTTCTCTCTGACTTTTTGAAAATACATATTATCTTCTAATTTAGCAAATATCTCTCTTCAATTATGGATGATAATATTATTATAATAGAGCTATTAGAAACAATTTGAATTAGTACAGTAGTGCTGCAGACTATTACAAGCGGAAATATTCAAACAGTAACCTCGGAAAACTCCTATACGAAAGCATACTACTTTAATCCTCACCAGTCAGAGCTACATGACTGAGTTATATTTTAGATAGTATGAGAGTGAATATTAATTAATGTCAATGATGAATAATAATAATCTATAATCTAACATAATTAACATATTAACATAGGTTATCGTATATTAATTTACCATTTCCAAAAATATACTTTACAAAACAAGGTTTGCAAAACGTGTTTTCAATTAACAGTGAGCCAAACACTACCATCAATTGAAAATGCGTTTTAAGCCCAAAACACGTTTTCAATTCATGAACTGCTCGAGCCAAACATCCCCTAACTAACTCGCCTTTTTTTTTTTTTTTTTTTTTTTTATATCATATATTCGTTGTTTTGGTATGGTACAAGAACTCGCATGCAACGCTAGCTATGGCGGAAACAAAACCCAAAATACACGCATCGCTCCTCTGTCTGAGGCAAAAACCGAGAACCCCAAGCTCCTCTGGTATGGAGCCAACCGCACATCTCGCCCCGAAACAAGCCCCTCCTACAGCCCAGACGAACTAAGCCCCAAAAGAAACCCAAAACAGGAAAAGCAGGAAGCCCAAGGCAAAATCCCCCCGGAAATCTCAGCCCGAAGGCACAAAGGAAAACCAAACTCATACCCACCAAGCCATGCCCATAGCACGGCCGGCCGCTAAAAAGCTAACCCTAGATCGGGCCCAAGAAGGACCAGGTGCACCGAGTAGTGACGCGACCCCCACCGAGGGGGAAAACTTGACGAGGATGGAACCCGACCGACCGGAGACAGTGCAATACCAATAGGAGGGAGAGGAGCCAGGGCTGAGGCCCCCCAGAGCGAGGTAGCAGTAAGGTGCAAGCTCAGGGGAGCATTAGAGTGCTAGCCGAAGGTGGCAGTAAGGTGCCAGCTGGGGGAGCAGTAGGGTGCCAGCCGAAGGTGGTAGTAGGATACCAGCCGGGAGGCAGTAAGGTGCCAGCTGGACGGGAAGCAGTAGGGTGCTAGCCAAGGAGGAGGGTGGCAGTAGGATACCAGCCGAATGAACCGAGTGAGGAAGAGGGAGGGGTAGACCCAAATGCCGAAACAACTATCGGAAACGTGTTCGTGTCTTAACTAGGCGGTCTCCATTAATCCCCGGTGCCCACAGTAGACAAAGCCACCATAAAGGGCAGAGAGGAGGAGAGAGGTGAATTCGACCGTAGCCTGTTGAGAAAACCAACAAACAACCCCCGACCGTGGGACTAACCCGTACCCACCAGCGGGACAAAATCCGGACCCAGCAGAGGGACTGACCCGAACCGATCAGAGAAAAGGAGAAGGAATCCATTGTAATCGCGTACCGCAAACCCTGTTCCCAGCCGTCTGTTGAGGGGAAAAAGGAGGAACCTGACCGGGCTGATGCTAAGCGAGGCTGAAGCAAAAGCAGGGAAGGAGAGGGGCCCAGCGACGAGGACGCCAGGAAGGAGTAAGGAGGGGTCTCATGAGGGCGGACCTCAAGAGAGAAAGCAGGAGAGAAACTTTGCCGTTGGAAAAGGATAAAGGATGACGGCCAAGTCCCCCCCGTAGGGGGAGGACCAGACGCGAAAAGTGGTGAGAATTCCTTGGTGTTGATTTTTCAATCACCGGAGGTGTAACGGAGACGGTCGTTTGCCTAACTAACTTGCCTCCGAGGACTCCTTATATAGTCCTTCCCTCAACCCACTTACAAATCAAACCATAGGCAGTCTGCCTTACCAGTCTGCCTTGCGCAACCCCCTTGCGCAGCCCCATGCCCTCTGAATAGATCATGTGCGTGAAACATAACATCAAACATAACATAAACCTAAAGAGTCTGCCGTGCGCACAGCCTCGTTGCATAGCCTCCTTATGTAGTCCCGTGACTTCTAAATAAGTCTCGTGCGTGAAACATAACAAATAAAACCCCAACGAGTCTGCTTTGCAGTCAACCTCGTTGCATAGCCCTTATAGTCACATGCCTCTATATAGGTCATGTGCGTGAAAGTAAATCATAACATAAAACAAACTACATAAATCAAACTACGTAATAAAGGAAACTCATAAATCAATTTCATAACAAAAGAAACTTACTATGTCAGATTAGAATCGTGACAATAGCTCCCCTCTCCCTAGGCCTAAGTCCCTTTAGGCCAACCAGTCGTACTCCCCACTCTTTCCCGCTATCTCCAACTGTCTCCCCTTTGCCTCCCACATCTTCGTTTGGCCTTGGTATAGGCGGATATCGATTTCGTGCGCGTCGATCGTCTCCTGCATTCATTGTATTTGTTGTTGGAGTAATTCGATCGTATCGGGCCCCGTGGTTTATGGTGATGTGGGAGGTTCGGGACTCATAGATGTCGGTGTGTTTGTAGGGGTTTTCGGTTCCGGGGTCTGTTCCTCTGGGGTTTGGTCTGCCCAACAGACCTTCTTGCTGGATTTTTTGCCCCCCTCTCTTCCTGACTTCGTCCCCGAAGTCTTCCTGCTCTTGTGTACTCTTGGTTCCCTCGGGAACCAGTTCGCTCGGGCCTTGTCCCCGTAGTGGGTGGGGCACACGTCGTCGAAGCAGTGTGTCCACGACATTAAGTCGTGTTCGCGGGATGGGTTGGCTGGTCAGTTGAGGTTGGCCAGGTTGACCCATTGTTCGTTGGTAAGTTCCTCCTCTTTCTTCAACTCCACCCAGACTCTGAACTGGACGCTCCCGGTCGGGCTTGTTTGGGTGGAGTCGGTGGAATTCTCGTTGCGCCACGGATGCATTTTCGAAGTTGCCGGCTGGATACCACTCTAGATCGTGTTCATGGGGATATCCGGTCCACTTCGCGAGGTATTGTAGTTTTCAGTAGTGCAAGCGAGAATCGATGATTTGTTCGAGTTCGTATTCGTTTTCACCGTCGATTTCGATCAGTGGAGGAGGAAGTTGTTTTTGTAAGGGAAAAGAGTTATCTTGATAGGGTTCGATGAGACTGATGTGGAATGTTGGATGAGTGTTGTTCATTGAGCGCGGGAGGACGAGTTTATATGCTCCTAGTCTGACGCGTTCTTTGATCGTAAAAGGTCCTAATTTTTTGTAGTACAACTTCCTCGAAGGTCTTGTGGTTCGTATGTTTTTTGGTATTAGCCATACCTTATCTTCTATGGCTAAGTTCGGGTCCTGTTTTCTGTGTTTATCGGCTGATTCTTTGTGTCGTTGTTGTGCATGATAGATTTCTTCCTTCAATCGTGTGTGTAGTTGGTCCATATCTTTGTGTTGGAAATACGTTATCCACCCTATGAGTCATGGGTATGAGTCATGGGATTGACTCACACATGTGACGAGATATGAAAAAGGGGGTTTCCTTGGCAGGAGAACCATGTTATCACGTGATGGAATATGTCTATATAAGACCAAGTGTATTTCCCTCTGTTACCACGTACTTTGCTAGTGCAAGCGTGGAATCTTATCTTTATATCTAAACTATACTGCGTTCAACTCTCAGTGCCGCCTTAGTATCTAAGAGACAGCCTCAGAGACTGCAATATTTTCACTTTGACCTGTGTTATCTTTGTCGGCAAGTCGTATTTTACCGGATCGTATGTTGGATCATATTCATAGTTCGCATAAAAGGGTGTCATCTGAATGGTTTCTTGTTTTCCATTATTGTATGCGAATTCTGCTGTGGATAGGTAATCTATCCAATTGTCCTGCTGATAGTTTACAAATGCCCGTAGATATTGTTATAATATCGCATTTGTTCGTTCCGTTTGTCCATCGGTTTGTGGGTGAAATGCTGTGCTTAACCGTCGGTCCATTTTCAAACTTTGAGTTATTTCCTTCCACAAATCGGAAGTAAATAATGATCCACGGTCGGAAATGACGTCTTTCGGTAGTCCATGTAATCTAAAGACTTGGTCTTTAAACAACTGGAATAATCCCGTCGTATCCATAGTGGTATTGCATGGCACGAAATGTGCCATCTTGGTCAGACGATCGACCACCACCCATATTGCGTCGCATCCTTTTGATTCTGGTAGTCCGGTGATGAAGTCCATGCTTATCGATTGCCATGGTCTTCCAGGAGCTTCCAGTGGTTTCAGTAGTCCATAAGGTGCGTGACGCACTGCTTTGGTCCGCTGACATGTTTCGCAGTTTTTGACGTATCGTTTGATATCATTGCGCATATTAGGCCAGTAATATGACCTTCCGATAAGCTCTGCTGTTTTAGCCGTTCCGCCGTGTCCTGCTTGTGGAATGTCGTGATTTCTTCTTATCGTTTCCGTTCGTAATGCTTCATCTGCCGGGATCCTTATCCGGTTGTCGTACCATAGGTATCCCTCGTTTCTTTGGTATAATCCCAACGCCACCCCCCTTATTTCCTTTCTTTTTTCTTCCAGCGCTTGGGATATTTCCTTCATTTCCTCATCTTCCTTCATTTGTTCCTTGATCCACCTAGTGTATCCTTCGTCGCTTAGCACCATTGTGCCCACTTCGTTCATTGATTCGTATCCGCTGTTGTATTCTTCCTCGAAATACTTCACCTTCTGGAGTAGTATTTTCTTTCTTTGTTTGATCCGTTCGTCTTCTTTGTTTGGCAGGTCCTCTGCCCTTCTCGTGAGCGCGTCTGGTTGTCCTCCTTGTTTGCCGGGTCGGTACTCGATCTTGAAATGGTATTGCGACAACGTTTCATACCACCTCGCTTGTCTTTAGTTGAGTTCCTTCCTGGTGGTAAACGGTATCAGGTTTTTGTGGTCAGATATGACTTTGATGTCATGTTTGTGTCCTAGCGCATAGGTTCTCCATGTCTTGAATGCCTGCACAATAGCTAACAACTCTTTGTCGTGTATATCCTAGTTGCATTCCGCTTTCGACAAGGTTTTGGACCGGAATGCCTCCGGGTGCCAAATCTGTCCTCTGCTAGTTGCGATAGTATGCCCAAGCATACATAGTTCGATGCGTCTATTTCAATCCTTATCGGTAATTCTGGGTTGAAATGTTGGAGTATGGGTGCCGTAGTGAGTTTCTTTCTTAACTTGTCGAAACTTGCTTGATGTTGTTCTCCCCATTCCCACTTGATTCCTTTTTTTGTGAGTCCGTATAGCAGTTTAGCCACTATGCTAAATCCTTCTATAAACCTTCGATAGAAGTTGCAGAAGCCTAAAGAGCTTTGAACTCCCTTGACGCTTTTTGGAGGTTTCGAAATCTCGATTTCTTCCGTTTTGACCGGGTCCGCCTTTATCCCTTCTGGCCTAATGATGAAACCCAGGTATTCCGTTTCTTTCTTGTGGAACTCGCATTTTGTAGGCTTTAGTTTGACTTTAGCCTGTCGTAATGCCCTAATTATCGACCGTATGTCCTTCTGGTGTTGTTCCAAGTTTTCTGAATATATGAGGATATCGTCTAGATAGACGATGCAACATACATCCAGGAATTGACTTAACTTGGAATTAATCCATCGTTAGAATGTGGCCGGTACATTGGATAGTCCAAACGGCATTACTAGGTATTCATATAGTCCGTACCTAGTGCGGAATGCCGTCTTCCATTCGTCTCCTTTGGCGATCCTGATATTGTAGTATGCATCCTTGATGTCCAGTTTGGTGTACCATTGCGCCTTTCCTAGTCTGTCCAATGCTTCATCTATCAGAGGTAATGGGTATCTGTCCTTTTTAGATACCGCATTCAATCCTCTGAAGTCCACACATAACCTCAATTTGCCGTCTTTCTTTTTGACAATTAATATTGGTGCTCCTACTGACGATGATGATAGCCTTATCCATCCTCTTGCCAGGTTTTGTTCAAGATATTCTCTTAATACCTTGAGCTCTTCTTCTCGTAACGGGTAGAGTTTCATAAAGGGAGCCGTCTTCCCTTCCTCTAGTTCGATCTTGTGATCCTCTGGCCTGCATTCGGGTAGATCCTTTTTTTCTCCTTCTTCGAACACATCCAAGAATCCGTGGTATTCCTTCGGTACCATTTCTTTAAGCGTTGTTTTTTGCTTATTCATTCCTTGTCGTACGGCTAGCCGGGTACTTATTGTTGAAGCTTCGGCTATCGTTGGCCCATCTTCTTCGGGCTCCCATTTGAGTACTCCACATTGTTCACCATTTCAATAGAGTTTTCCGAAGGTCTTTGCTGATATAAAATCGATATCGAGGGTTTTCCCTTTAGGTTGCTCCATTTCCTTGGTACCAGTACTCCCGAATCCGTTCTCGCCTCGTATCGTCTCTTCCAAGCTAACCACTCCTTGTAGTTGCCGAGTATCGATTTTTTCGATGATCATTTGGGCGATTCGGTCCCCTTCTCTGATCTTGTAGTCTTCGTCTTTCAGGTTCATAAGCAATACTTGAACCTCCCCTCAATAGTCTGCGTCTATGACTCCTGCTCCAGTGGTGATACCATGACGTACCGCTAATCTACTTCTTGGAGCTATTCGTGCATAGGTTCCCTCGGGGAGTTGTATCGCAATCCCGGTTCTTATCATGGCCTGTCCCCTGGCGGGAACAGTCGTACCATTCATGCTGTATAGGTCTTGACCTGCAGCCATAACCAATCCCTTAGTCGGTATCTTTGCTTTCGGGTCCATTCATCTGATCTGAATGTCCCCTTCGTTACATGTCGTTTCCAACATGCGTGCTTGCTCGTTTTCCCATATTGCAATTTCTTCTGGAACTGTATTGACAGCTGGTGGTTTCTCGAGACAGCTTGCCGGGCATTCGTCGCTGTCGAAATGTACCTTTTCTTGTTTCCAGTCGATCCTTGGGTTTTGTCGTTTGAGCCACGGTGTTCCCAGTATGGCCGTATGCTTCCTCATATTGGCCACTTGGAAAACCACTTTTTCTTGGTGTGTTTCGATCTCCATAGATACTTCCACTTCGTGGGTAATGGGTCCCGCTTTGCTTCTTTCCCCGTTGACCACATAGATGACTCTGGGTTTGCTGATCCGATTCAGGGGTATTCGATTCATCTCGCAAAATTCTTGGTCGATGAAGTTTTCCATTGCTACTGAATCCAGCATTGCTTTGGTCTCCGTTACTCCACTGTTCGTTGATATCTTTATCTTGAGCATGAGGTGATCGGAATCGTCTTGTTCTTCTTTGTTGTCCGTGTGTTGGAATAGTGCCGAGTTATCAAAAGCCGTCGATAGTTGTGTAATCCGGGTGGGTTTTGCCTTTGGCTGGTCCCTCTGACCACTATTTACTGGGGACCCAAGTTGTTTAAATCCTCTTGGGGATTTTCCGTCGTCATTTCTCGGATCTTGACATCTCTATTTCTGCATTGCGCAATCAAGTATCCCTTTTTTCCTCATCTCAGGCATCTGTTCTCTTCTCTTCTCTTCCGGTATTCCAATAGCGATAGTTTCGGCATCCCGAATCGAGTTTGAAACTTCTTCTTCCCTCCCCTTGCTGCGTCCAGGTCCATTGGCTCTCATCCGCTTCCTCCAGATATGGTAGTCTTGGCTACATATTGTCCATCTGCGCTTCTTGGTATTTCTTGTTATCTCGCAGTTAGATTCTGCTTCTTTGCATGCTTGACCTGGTTGAGCTTGTTTTCCTTCGCGATTGCCCATCTTGCGAAAGCCTCTGTGGTGGTGAAAGGTGTATCCCCTAAACCCCATGCCTCTTGTAGCGTTTCGCTACATGCTGACAATAGGTGATTCCACAGGGAATTGTCGTCATATTCCACTTCGCTTGCGATAAGTCGGAACTCGTTTCAGAACTCTGTCATGTTCTTTCTTCCTTGTTTCATGGTCTCGAGCTTGAGTCGTGCTGTTTCTCTCGCGTTTGGGTCTCCAAATTGTTCTTTCAGAGTTTGTTTGAACTCGTCCCATGTGTCCCAAGTCCTTGGCTTGGAGCCTTCGCTATATGGGATGAGCCATGCCTCAGCCGTGTCCCTCAAGAGGGACTCCGCAAAGGCTACCTTCAGGTTGTCTTCACGGTCGTTGTATTCTTTGACCCTAAAGTACCCCTCTAATTGAGCTATGAAGCTTCAAAACTTTGTTCGATCTCCTTTGAACACATGAGGCTCCCATGGCTTTGGTCGGTTTCTCGAGTTTGGTTGAGCGAAAATTTGGAAAGCATTGAATTATTCCTCCGTCATGCCTAGTACATTAACTGGGACTGGTGGTGCAGCCGTTGGTCCGGGTACGTCTGCCATCCTTCTTGGGGTTGGTGTTCCTTCTTCGTCAGAGCTTTCCGCAGGTGATCTGTTTTCTGGAGTAATTGGACTTCCTGTCCTTGAGGGTTGTGCTGATGTGTTTTCTAAGGCGTCGGTAAAATCTCCTCCTAAGCCTAGGTTACTGTCATCTATGTCGAGATCACCTTCGGGATCTGGGTTGAACGCCGTGTTGTCTATCATTGGGCGTCGCTGTTGAGACGCAACCAAATGTTAAGGGGTCCTATTCCTATATCAGTTCACACGACAGGCAACGATACTTCTCTTATAGTGTCTATGACACTATATATTTAGTACTTATAGCGTGCATTCATACTATTACTCTTCTTCGTCGTTCTCGTATAGTGTGCGTTCACAATATTATCTTTTCTCTTGTTATACTTAGTAGTCACAGAGGCGTTCCTCTTCTACTAAGTCTGTGTAACTATCCCGAGGTAGATAGAATAAAGTAAATTCGTTCTTAAAATAATAAGTAGGAAAATAACTTAGATGGTTGCGTGAAGAACTAGCTAACTCGCCTCCAAGGACTCCTTATATAGTCCTTCCCTCAACCCACTTACAAATCAAACCATAGGCAGTCTGCCTTGCCAGTCTGCCTTGTGCAGCCCCCTTGCGCAGCCCCATGACCTCTGAATAGATCATGTGCGTGAAACATAACATAAAACATAACATAAACCTAACGAGTCTGCCTTGCGCACAGCCTTGTTGCATAGCCTACTTATGCAGCCCCGTGACTTCTAAATAAGTCTCGTGCGTGAAACATAACAAATAAAACCCCAACGAGTGTGCTTTGCAGTCAACCTCGTTGTATAGCCCTTATAGTCACATGCCTCTATATAGGTCATGTGCGTGAAAGTAAATCATAACATAAAACAAACTACATGAATCAAACTACGTAATAAAGGAAACTCATAAATCAATTTCATAACAAAAGAAACATACTATGTCAGATTAGAATCGTGACAATCGAAGTTCCTCCCAAGCTTTAGACATCATCAAGCAATGGAGAAGAGACCTTAACAATATAATAGTATTCTTACGATTCTATTTTACTTTCATGTGCTCTTAGTAGTCATAAACGAAGCGAGTTGCTTCCGAGGCTTCCTAGACAAATATCCGTCTAAACGAAAAGAATCCCCATTGGCCTAGACAACCCTAAGTCTATACCCGTTTTCTCCGCCTAACAGTATATTGCTAGATCTCCTTGTTACCAAGGCTCTCTACCTATAAGTGAACCACAGTTCACATTACCTCCTCACTGCACGATATGGTAAGATACCAAGTGTCTAGCCTCCTACCTTTACAACTATTACCTCGGATAATGAGAATAGGTTAGCTCGGCTTCGAGCAAACAATCCCGTGAAAAAGAAGATGTCGCAGCCTGTAAAACAGATCGGTCGCGGGGAGCCAATGGATACTTCAGGGGACAATAGTTCTAGTGCTTTCAGCAATCCCACCTCCCTTGATCCAGCTCTTCGAAATCCAAGGAGAGGAGGAAGAATCCCTAGTATCACATCCACATCAAGAGCAACATCTCCTCATTCCAGATCCACTACACCACGACCAAACACCCATGCCGTCGATCTCGCAAGACTCGCGGCTCGGTTAGGAGTGGTTACTGGGCAGATTCGTCAAGACATTACCACCAGCGTCGACACCTCCAATATTGCGTTGAAAACCCTCTCTACAGATTCTCAGGAGAATGCAAGAGGGTTCATTAAAATCCAACAGCAATTATTGGAAGGTCAAGATATACATGATAACTACATGACACTTGTACTACAGCCGTGTGTCTTGGTGGAAGTCAATATCCGGGATATCGAAGCCCTGTTGACAAAGGAGATTGCTGCTAAGTTTGCGCAACAAGATGCTCGACATGAGCACCATGAGGGAGTAACCTCTCAGTTACAGCGAGAAGCCCTAGAAAGAGACCTCACCCTGGAATGGGATTTCCAGGAGTTCAAGGATAACCAATTCCAGTAAAACCTGACATTTCGAGCCATGATATCTAACCTCGCCGAAAGATAAGAACGCGCGGCTAATAGCTACAGAGACTTCACCGGAACAATTCAGAACAACTAAGCCCGTATCCTGGATACTCTTAGATTGCGGAAAGATCGGATAACTGAGCTCTCACAAAACCGACCAACGGGTCGACAGGTAGCGTTGGAATCGGTTCCTGAAAGTTGGGCAGAAGCAAGAGAGGAAAGTTACCCTCTGGAGGGGCCTTCCAGAGATAAAGGAAACCAAAGAGAAGGAGAACTTCCCATCTCTGCGGCAGGAGGGGGTGACCCAGATGACGATGGGAGTGATGATGAAGGAGGAAACGGAGGAAGACTTGGTGGAGGCCCATCCAGATTTAGCCTTGGGTTGACACCCGAACAACGTGGAACAGCCGATGTATTGGCGGAAGCCTTTATATTAACTACCAAATGGCCGGCTGATCTACCCCCATGGTTCGAAGTGAAACCAGCTCAATTTGTCTGTTACTGGTTACTACAGTGTGTGGACTACTTTGAAAGAAATCCTAGAACCTGGGAAAGTGACCGAGAAAGGGTCATATTTACTCTAGGAAGAACCAAGCGGGAGTTAGTCAACCTGCTATCAATGTACTACCATAGGGCTATGGATGGCCTCCATAGAGTAGAACAGGATACCGGCCTGGCCACTTGGAGACACCTCGACTATGAGTTTATCGAACCATTCGTGTCGATCGAAGAGGGACGAAAGGCGGTCCGAGATATGGAGAAAGTTGAATACAAAGATCATATTCAAAACTATGTCCAAATTATGACGAACCTTAATACCAAGGCCAAAATAACTGTTTCAGCATGGCGTTTAGCTATGGAGAAACAGTTACCAGCGAGTATACGCTTACGCTTGTCCTTGAAGACCTTCGACACTGATGTAGAATTGGAGGCAGCACTCTGGAAAGCAGGCCGAGAAGAGGAGGAATTGAAGGAACGGGACCACCTATTGCGGGATAGACCAAAACCGGTAAACACTTCTTCCGACGATAGGAAACCTGACAAACCCAGGTTTAAGAAGGTGAAGCCTCAAATTAAAGGTGGTGGTCCCTCCAAAAAACGAAGGCGGGAACCGTAGCCTGATAAAGCGGCAAAACAACCTGGCGAAGTCAATAAACAAACGTAAAACAACTTTAAAAAGGCCAACAAAAGAATTCTCCAGTCTGTCATCGATGAACGAAATAAAGTGGACATATGTACTCAATGTGGAAAAAAGAACCACAATTACAAGACATGCTGGGGGCAAATCAAGGTGTCTACAGCAAGGACCGAGTGTTCCACTGCCCCGATTAGACACAGGCCTAGGACGGTAGCCACTGTATACCGTCTCCATAACATCTCCACTACCCAAACAACAAAAAGTAATAAACTTTGGAAATTAGACGAAGATGAGGAAATGACTTAAGTCATCCTAATTGGCACCAACGGCGACGCCGTTTGGGTCGTCGGTGTTCGTTAAGATTCGAAACCGGAATTGAAATTGGGAACCCCCGGGGGCTGGGGTGAAGTTAGTGAATGGAACCAAGCATCAGCTGCATTATCATCTGGGTAGTCTGTCAGGGTCAGTGGGAACCAAAAATATGAATTGACCAGGCATCCCTTCCAGAACAGCCAGCAGGCATATTAAGTAGGCTTGTGGGCAAGAGACCTCCAGTCAGAAAGGTTGCTGAATTCATGACGATGAAATCGACCTAGAAGACTTTGCAGGCCTAGACTCTCGAACCTATCAGTCGTGAAGCTGAGTTATGTCAGTAAGAAGGGATGGTTCAAGCGCCTGGACAAGAGCAGCAAATAAGCTAGTTAGTCTCTCCAGTACGCTATTTATTCCACCGGCCTTACCCACAAGCGTTTTCCACTCCCAGTTAGCTATTAGGGTTGGTGAAGGATGATATGGACGACCATATCACGTGTTGGGATCTTAACCCCAGAAAACATATGTGGAGTTGCAGGACACATATCCGGGAAGTTGTACCAGCTGGACAACGCCGGGGGTACCACTATGTTGCACACACAGCTGTTTCTGGCTGGAAGATCGAACCAATCCTTAAGTGGAAGGAATTGGAGAGAAATAATAGGCTCAATAGAAGCTGACCTCATTACCACCAAGGCCATAAGCATGAGAGAAAGGAGAGGTATCCAGCCTGAGAACTGGTCGTGTACAATTTAGTGTATCGGTGAAATGCCGAGTAGGGATTTAGGATTTGCTTTATTAATAGGAAACCAGTTTGTCTGAGGAGACCAGAATGGTCGAAACTGTGTGGGCGTAGTAACAAACATCCTAGTTGTTATCAAACCTGAGACATGTCGAAACGAAAAGACGATGGTTCGACCACGCATTCAAAAAGACGCGCTTTTAACGCACTAAACCTAGACGATATTACTGTCCTGAGGTATATGCGCATATCCATCTCTTAAACCCGAACAGACAAATATATAAGATGCTTATTTTATTAGATTCAGGATCCAATATGTTCCTAATCAACAAAGAACTAGTTAAGGAATTGAATAAATTCCGTTCACAGAGAGACGGAATCCAGTCACTATTCAAGGCTTCGATGGAGTATCATCACCATCGGGAGGAAAATTTTATACATGTCCATTATGGCTTGAAATCGGATGCAATGAACACTTGTCCGAAGTTGCGTACGAAATCGCAGCAGCAGGCGACTATGGGATGATTATCTCGCTCGAGTGGTGGTATTCAGAACACCCCCTATTGAACATTGGAAACCCGGATAACTGGGAATTGAAAGACCCGAGGTGTAAAAGTAATTGTGTGGAAGAAGAAGAAGATGAAGGGATTGCAGATATGTTCGAATATGATGAATCAGTAACTTGGGATGAGAATGCGATCCAAATTTGAAGAATTGCAACAGTCAAAGACCCAAATGAAGTTAACTTTGACTCTTTCCTCAAACACTACAGAGGATTGAAGAAGTTATTCTTACCGCAGACTGTGGCAAAGTTAGCACCAAGAAGAACATTGGATCATGAAATCAGATTAGTTGATGGAGCGAAATCCTCTTGGGAACCCATATATCCTCTATCTGAAAAACAGCTTAGGGGATGTTTGGCTCGAGCAGTTCATGAATTGAAAACGTGTTTTGGGCTTAAAACGCATTTTCAGTTGATGGTAGTGTTTGGCTCACTGTTAATTGAAAACACGTTTTGCAAACCTTGTTTTGTAAAGTATATTTTTGGAAATGGTAAATTAATATACGATAACCTATGTTAATATGTTAATTATGTTAGATTATAGATTATTATTATTCATCATTGACATTAATTAATATTCACTCTCATACTATCTAAAATATAACTCAGTCATGTAGCTCTGACTGGTGAGGATTAAGGTAGTATGCTTTCGTATAGGAGTTTTCCGAGGTTACTGTTTGAATATTTCAGCTTGTAATAGTCTGCAGCACTACTGTGCTAATTCAAATTGTTTCTAATAGCTCTATTATAATAATATTATCATCCATAATTGAAGAGAGATATTTGCTAAATTAGGAGAAGATAATATGTATTTTTAAAAAGTCAGAGAGAACTTTTTGTAAACAGTTTGTACTAGATATAAAACTATTACATAAATTAATTATATACAGAATAGAGAGAGTTACAAGTTATAAATTCTAGATATTTACATGGAAATCTGATATTAATTATACAAAATGCATTTTGGGAAACACTAATCCTAGAGGTGTTTGGCAAACTGTTTTTGGTAAACACGTTTTGTAAAACATGTTTTGTAAAACATGTTTAGCAAAACGCGTTGCCAATTGACCAACATCTCGAGCCAAACATCCCCTTAAACTCTTGCGTGAATATCTTAACATTATGATCCGACCAGGAAAAACTATACAAAGTCAATCGCTATTCGGTGTTCCAATTCTTTACACCACGAAGGCTGACGGTCGACTACATTTGGTGGTGGATTACCGAAACTTAAACAAGCTTACAATCTTAAATAAGTACCCACTACCTTTAATGTCAGAACTACGCGATCGAGTAGGAGGCGCACCCATCTGTTTAAAAATTGACTTGAAAGATGGTTATAACCTGATTCGGATAAAAGAAGTGGATGAATGGAAAACGGCTTTTTGAACGAGATATGGGCACTACAAATATAAAGTAATGCCATTCGGACTAGCTAACGCTCCTGCAACATTCCAAGACATGATGAACGAAGTTCTTCGAGACCATCTTGACCAAGAAGTTGTTTGCTACCTTGACGATATTCTCATCTATTCAAAAACTGAGAAAGAACATATCGAGTGGGTAAAAAAGGTTCTACAGAAACTAGCAGATTTCCAACTAGCAATCTCAATAATGAAATCTTTCTTCCACGTAAAAGAGGTTGAATGTTTAGGCTATATAGTAGCCGTGGATGGGGTGTCTATCAGCACCCGAAAGGTGGACTCCGTTTTAGATTGGAAGCCACCTAAGTCGGTTAAGGAAGTACAAATATTCCAAGGATTTGCAAACTTTTACCGATGCTTTATAGAAAACTTCTCCAAAATCTGCGCTCTATCACAGAAACATTGAAGGGCGACCCAAAAAAATTCCGGTAGGGCCCAGAATAAGAAACAGCCTTTTAAGAACTTAAGAGAAGATTTACTTCTGCCCCCATTCTACACCATTTCTTCCCCGCAAGAGAAATGGTAGTGGAAACAGACACTAGGAACTTCGCTTTAGGATGTGTCTTATCACAGTTTGTGGAAAAATGACTACATCGTGTGGTGTTTCATTCCCGCAAACTGAACTCAGGAGAGCTAAACTACGAGATCCACTATAAAGAACCATTGGCAATCCTAAAAGCATTCAAAGAATGGCACCAATACTTAGTTGGAACTGAAAAACCGGTTACTGTCTATACCGATCACCAAAACCTTTAATGTTTTCTCACCTCAAAAGTCTGGAGCAGTCGCCAGATTCGCTGGGCAAAGAAACTCAGGGATTACAATTTTAAAATTGTTTCCCACCCTGGAACTAGAGGGGGAAAACCGAATGCACTTAGTCGACGGCAGGAGTACCGTCCTGAGGAGGTAGCTGCACATCGCAAACAAGTGATCTTGACACCCAAACATTTCCAAATCAGTTCAGTTATGAGAACTAAGATAGGAGAAATTCAGGTATGCTTAATTGGAGGAAGCTCCGAAGGTGATATATGTATCGATGACATCCGAGAGGAACCTAAATGGAATAATCCCAATGCTGTTATTCGAGTTAAAAGGTTAGATACGAGAGCAAGGTTACCAACCAAAGGCTCAACAATGGCAGCTGGCCATGATCTTTACGCTCTACAAGAAGCCATAGTCACAGCCAGAGGACAGTTAATAGTCGGAACCGGTATCGCGGTAGGATTACCAGTTGGAACATACGGAAGAATTGCTCCCAGAAGTGGGTTAACCGTTAAAAGCGGCATTTCAACAGGTGCCGGAGTAATCGATGCAGATTACACCGGAGAACTCAAACTTCTGCTATTCTACCATCAAGATGTGGACTGTCACATCAAAGAAGGTGATCGTATTGCCCAACTAGTGATAGAAAAGATTAATACTGCTGATATGATGGAAATAAATAGACTGGACGAAACAGAAAGAGGAACGGCGGGATTCGGTAGTACAGATATTGCTACAAGAGCTATGACTATCCAAGAGATTGAAGGAGTGATTAGCCAGCTCTAGGCGTCAAAGGATCAGAATAAACACTGGTATGGCGTATGCGAAATACCCGAACGAACCCTCATGACTAGTACTATACTAGCCCGTAAACAATTGAAGAAATTCAATCCCGAATTTCTGGAGCAGATTCAGAACGCCATTACAGGTGATAAGGAATGGCTGAAGCGAAGAAAAGAATTGAAAAAACTCCAAGACAACAACAAACCTTTTGCAAAGGATTGGACCTTAACTGATGATTTGCTTTACTATAAGCAAAGACTATTGGTACCAAATAGCCAGAGCCTTTATACCACGATAGCTGAAGGGTATCACGACGCGAAAAATTGCATGACACTTTGGGCTAGAGAAAACTCTCGAAATCATCATACGAGATTTCTATTAGAAGGGCCTGGCTAATTGGGTAACCGATTATGTACGGTCATGTGACGATTGTCAACATAATAAGTCACCACGACACGCAAAATATGGGCTACTCCAACCACTATCGATACCATATGCAGCCTGGGCATCTATATCCGTGGACTTCATAACGCAGTTACCACAGAGTCAAGGATGTACCCAGATAATGGTAGTAGTGGATCGATTCACCAAGATGGCTCACTTCATCGGATTAGAGGGAACGGCTACTGCGAAAGATATCGCTACCGCCTTTACAAAGGAAATATAGAAGCTACATGGCTTACCATGAGAAATTGTCTCGGATATTGATTCAAAGTTTGTAGGAAAATTCTGAGAATCGTTGTGTAAAGCATTGGATATAAAAAGGAGGATGTCGACAGCATACTACCCACAGACTAATGGACAAAACCGAACGTGCCAACCAAGTGCTGGAAGGTTACTTACGAAGTTTTGTCAACTACGATAAGAACGACTAGTATCAACTCCGACCTTTAGCCGAATATGCTTACAATAAAACTCGGCTACCAATGCACACGGAATTACTCTATTCTAGGCAAATGATGGGTTTCATTCTCAAACGGAATAGATGAAGGAGCGCGAGGCGCATAATCCAGGAGCAACTCTTTATGCAAACTGGATAAAAACGATTCATGAGCAAGTGCGGCAATCACTGTAACAAACACGAGAAGCTATGGACAAATATTACGATCGAAAGGCCTGACAGCAACCAAACTTTAAACCCGGTGATAAAGTAATGTTAAACACTAAGAACATTCGCACTTGCGTGAAGTCCAACAAGTTAAGCTCAAAACTTTATGAACCCTTCGTGATTCTAGAAAAATGAGGAAGCTACGCTTTTAATCTCAACATATCAGATCATTGGAATATACACCCAGTATTCCATGTTTCTCTGTTGGAACCTTACAGGGAGTCGGTATGAGCAGACCGACAACAACCTCACAGGGAACCTGAAGATATCAAAGGTGACCTACAATGGGAGATAGAAAAGATTGTAAGAAGCGAGATACACTGTTACAGGAAAAGAGTCCATGGCCGCTATCAACAGATACGCGAGCTATGGTACTTCGTTAAATGACAGGGGTGTTCTGAAGATGAGAACACCTGAGAACCTGCGACGGGAATGGATAACGCGAGAGAATTAGTGGAGGAATTTCATCGCGATAATCTGGAAATGCCACGGCAGGCAGAAGAAAGATGATGAAGATAAGGTATTCCTGCCGTGGACAAGCAAACATGGAAGGTTTTCTACCCTGCTTTCATTGGGTCCTTAAATGATGAATGTTTAAGGTTTATTATTTAATATTTGAAATTAAATTTTTAATATTTAATTTTTTATTGTAGCAAGGGGGTATTCGAGGCGAAGCCCTAGAGGAAGGAGCTCATATTAGGAGTACCCGATTCTGATAGCCTAGGAGTACCCTAGGTAGGGTAACTTTACCCAAGTTCAAGAATCTTAGTCTCCAACACCCCCCTCCGGCCGCCATATGGGGCCCGGGTGTCATTACACACATCAAGCTTAATTGTATCTTGAGAATATATGGTCACAGAGTTGAAGGTGTCAGAATAAGACCGTATATGTTGCTGCCGTCCATCCGACCGAAAGCTGTACGCAGGATATATAAGAGCCGACCTCGGGCAAGACCTGGAAAGTGGAACGAAGTCAATCGGTCAACTGCTCAGGAAGTTACTAGGCTTCAAAAATATGACGTCTGTAGCATAGACCGTAAGTAACGGGATGTTTTCGCACATGGTCGAGATATGAATGATAGGAGGTTCGGGACAACGAACCAACGCATTCATACACATCCTCCGATAATCAGAAAGAGTCTAGACCTCCTGGAAACACTACCAAGAAGCCAACAAGCTCCAGGGAGTGTTGTAACTATGATATGGGGTATACTGCAGTTGCGGGAGATATGACAAACACAACATGAAGGTCCACCCTCTCTACATAGAACAACCAAGTGTTGCCGACCGAGGAATTACAGGACTATTTAATAGAATTACCTCTCCTCTACGAGAAGAGAGTCATCGGAACGAATTCCATCAGTTAGTTGTTGAGTTATTACAATTAGAAGTCATCAACTCCAGCATATATGCAAAGGCAACTTCGCATCTAGACTGATCCTCTTGATAACGAAAAGGACTATTGGAGCCAACATAGTTCGACTTGAGAACTCGGCTGCAGGTCTAAGGACTCTGAGAATCGGTGAATTACTACTGGTAACCAGTATGTCTTCCAGATAAGAAAATAGCAATCATTGAAGAGGGTGTGATGGTTTTCAGGGTTTCCCGGTATTCGCAACTTGATGGAAAACTCGATGTTGCGCATTAGAACTGAAGAGGTATATAGTTTGTATAATAGATAGACGTAGTCCGCGAACACTCAGATGCGGAATATAAATATCGAAGTGCCTCCCAAGCTTTAGACATCATCAAGCAACAGAGAAGAGCCCTTAACAAGATAATATTGTTCTTATGATTCTATTTTACTTTCTTGCGCTCTTAGTAGTCATAAACAAAACGAGTTACTTCCGAGCCGTCCTAGACAAATCTCCATCTACACTAAAAGAATCCCGATTGGCCCCAACAACCTTAAGTCTATACCGGTTGTCTCCGCCTAACAGATAACAACTTTTTTTTTTATGGTAGTTACTGGTCATCCCATATCCTCTGCATTGCACTTTTTTGCCTGCCTCCACCCACCAGCTGCTTTAACTGCCTTTGCAGTATTAGCTCTGTCTCTTGCCTCACATAGTCATAATACCTCTTCAGTATCAATGACCCGTGCCTTTGTAAGACACCAGCAGTCCCCAGCCTTGGACTTTGAGGTTTTCAGAACCTTTTCTCGAAACTCCTCATGAGTTTCTTGCTTGATTTCCTTCTCGATAATCATTTGCTGGAGCCCTTTAGACAGGGAGTCTATTATGGTTCGTGATTCTCATGCTGGCATTGCCTCTCCCTTCACCTTTTTTACCCCTCGTCTGGCTAATAGGCAGGTGTGGCGTGGGGTACGCAGAGTACTAGGAACGAGGATTTTAGAGGTTTTCATAGTGTTTAGTTACTTGATCTCGTTTCGGGTTTCCAGGATACATCTTGGATTCAAGGGCTATATACCTACTCCCTTCCATGCTTGCAAGACATTACTTACTGTATATGCTCATTTCCGTGCTAGTAGCAATATCTCCTATTTTAATTAATTAATAATTTCTACCTGAACCTAGATTTCAAGTCTTTTTCCAGTAGAACTTCTCCTTTATTCATTCCTTCTTCTCCTTTTGCTATCCATTCATCCACGCCTGCAATATAGTAGTGCTGTAGAGGGCCAAACAGCCTAACATTCAAGAGCTACAGAAGGTGCGTCAAGTGTGCAGGAAAACACAAGGGAATCAATTGGTAGGAGAGGTAAAGATCAAAAAGCTCTCCGGTCAGATGTGAGGTACATCTATCTAGTAGAAGTAGCCAGTGTTTTCCTTTCGTCCTATATTAAATTGATCCTACTAGCTCTACAATTGAGTAGAATTAACTTCTAAAAGCCATATAAATAGACCAGTAAATTTGTTAATGGTTATTTAGTATGATTAGAGTACTTACAGCACTACAGTTGATGGTTCAAAGTTTTTCTCCAGCCACTCAAGTCCAAGTTCTTGATCAGTCCAACCTTTTTTGGAGTATAAAAAGGTAGCCATGTCTCTTTTCCGCAGTGCAGCATATCAACCCATATAATGTACTTCACCCTTATTGATTAGCTTAGATGGTAACACAATTCCTACTACCGAAACAGCCTCTATTACTGTTACCCATTCCCGACTTCCATCATGTGTGAGTCTTGGGTTTTTCCTCTCTCTTCTACATATCACTTTACACCTTTCTCCCTTCCCCATCGTAAACCCTTTCTCGTCCATACTATTCATATTCTCAGGTAATATTCCATAGTTCTTGATCGCTTGTACTAGCTATATTCCTTAATTAGTAGCAGACCTTTAAATTATCGAAGTAAGAGGTTATACCTTTTTAAAATAGTCTCTTAGCCCCACCAGGTTGGTTGCTAATACTTGCTGTCGATCTAATCTACTGCAAAACTGGTTAGCTAGTTCAGGATTCCTATCTAGGAATTGCTTTAACCAATGCTTCCTAGCTTTTGCTGCCTTACACAGTTTTGAATAAGGTGCTTGGCTATCTGCTTCACCAGGGTAAGTTTTTTGGTGGAAATTCCCAGTCATCCAATCTATTACACCAACACATAATAGTTTTTTCTTCCTGCTTGGTGAACAATTAATTGCATGGGCTCACAACTTGTCCTCTGATCCTGGGCCCTATTTAACCAGTCACGGAGAGAGGAATATAGGACACTATATGTTAGGCGGAGACAACCGGTATAGACTTATGGTTGTCTGTGCCAATTGGGATTCTTTTATGTAGACAGAGATTTGTCTAGGAAGGCTCGGAAGTAACTCATTTCGTTTATGACTACTAAGAGGGCAGGAAAGTAGGATAGAATCGTAAGAACAATATTATCTTGTTAAGATCTCTTCTCCGTTGCTTGATGATGTCTAGAGCTTGCGAGGCACTTTGATATTTATATTCCGCATCTGAGTGTTTGCGGACTACATCTATCTATTATACAAAATATGTACCTCTTCAGATCTAATGCGCAAGGTCGAGTTCTCCATCAAGGTGCGAACACTGGGAGACCCTGAAAACCATCACACCCTCTTCAGTGATTACTATTTTCTTATCTGGAAGACATACTTGGCACCAGTAGTAATTCACCGATTCTCAGAGTCCTTAGACCTGCAGCCGGGTTCTCAAGTCGAACTATGTTGGCTCCAATAATCCTTTTTGTCATCAAGAGGATAAGTCTTGATGCAAAGTTGCCTTTGCATATATGCTGGAGTTGATGACTTCTAATTGTAATAACTCAACAACTAACTGATGGAATTCGTTCCGATGACTCTCTTCTCGTAGAGGAGAGGTGATTCTATTGAATAGTCTCATAACTCCTCAGTCTGCAACTCCTGGTTGTTCTATGTAAAGGGAGTGGACCTTCATGTTGTGTTGGTGATAACTCCTGCAACTGCGGTATACTCCATATCATAGTGTAACGAGACTCCACTGAGTACTATTACAAGTAGCCAAACCTACACCCATACCGGAGTCAAGAGACTACCGCGGTAGGGCTGGCGGTAGACTTAGGTCTACCAGGCGGAGGTACCGGTGGTTAGGTACCTCAGTCGGGCATGCTAGGCCATACCAAAGGTACATAGGTCCTAGTAATGGTTGGGGGTTACCCTACTCTGTAGGGTAACCCAAGTAGTCAATTTGGGAGTTACCCTGAATTACTCAACGGAGAGTCCAGGTAAAGTTACCCTACTCTGTAGGGTAACTCGGGGTACAGTTACCCTACCTTCGGACTAGGGTTACCCTGCCTTGGGCCACGGGTTACCCTGCTATGGAGTCAAGTTACCCTACCTTGAAAGTAACTTGTTACGCAGGACTTCGGGGGAAGTTACTAGATTGTTTGTCACGCGAAACTACATAGGGTGTTCGAATCTCAGGTTGTGCGGATCACTCCGGCACAACCAGTTGAGCTCCGAACAAGCTGTAACTTGGAGGTGTGGTGGCTAACACCCCCCTCCGGCCCCGTTATAAGTCCCTGGCGTCATGGGCTACAGCCTGAAGAGTTGCTGTAAGTCTAGCAAAAGTCTCCCGGTGGAGATGCTTCCATAACACCGTATACGCTCACTGCCGTCCGTCCGACCGGAAGCTGTCCGCAGGATATATGAGGGGAAAGAGGAGAACCTGGAGAATAGCCTCCAGGTGGTTTCGTGTAAAACGGACCAAAACTGACGGAGTAATACTGCTTTGAAGTCAAGAGTAGTATGTGAGGTTACCGGAGGCCAGTAGGCGAGGTAACCGAAGTCCGTTGCCCCGAAAGAGTAATAGTATTGGAGAATCGTTAAGGACTCTAAGACACTAGTCTAAGGTCACGATAAGACTTACTTCTAGGAGGGTTGACTGTGGGTAGCGCCTATTGGTAGTCAACCTCCGGAGTGGTCTATCGGGGGAGCTACGTGGCTATCTTCCGGAATGATATGGAAACGAGTAGAACCGGATAGATGTTCAGGAGCCGCGAATGCTTGCAGAAGACTAAGTGTATATGGGTAGAGAGTTCCATAGTTGGTATAGTATCCGCACGGGCATGACAGCTCGCCACTGGCATGACCACGATATGAAGAGTTTTTACTCCTGCGGTTGCATTGGAGATGCAGCGGCTAAAACACTTCTATCGGGCAGATGTTAGAACACCACCGAGTGGTCTAGTTCGCTACGGAGGATCGTTGGTCCGACCCGTAGAGGTTGGCTAGACAGCCCACGGGAGTTGGGTGCTCGCGAACGCAGAGTAGTGATGGGGAGTAACTGGCAGCATACCAAACCTACTTAAGTATATGCGAGTTCTCCTCTACTCTGGCAATCAACTACCTCTCGAGACCAGGACTTAATTGAGTAAAGCTGCGGCTTAACGATATTAAGTTTTACCGTTTTATTTTTTCAACGCTCTGCTGTTGATTATCTTTATCTTTATCTTCTGAAAGAATACTTCGGTGCGGTCGCATCCTCGGGATCCATCTTCCCAGAGGGAGCCCCCGTTACAGTATATCGTTAAGCGAAGACCTCGCTTAACTCTACCTACTCTTGAGATTTGTTGGTATTGACCTCCTTGAATTGACATAGTTTGAGTACGAGTCGCTGGTCTGGTACCAGAAGCATCGGGTGGAAATAACTATGTCGAACCAAGCCGGTCACTTTGATCCCGCCGCGGCGGAAGCCCACCAATGGCAACTTCGACGCGAAGCTTTTGCTGATGCCCGAGGCCTGGGGTGGGAACCCATGGAACTTGTCCTTAATGCTACCAATATCGACCTTCCCGACGATGCCGAGGAAATTGTGGTCGAAGACCCTGCGCGGTTATTCGAATCGTTTACACAGCAGAAGCTTGCGATTCCGGTAGTGCCAGAAAGGCAAGGTCAAGGGTTTAGTCTTGCGGATTTTACTAGGGAAGTTATGGAACCCTACATCCTTCTTGAAGTTACAAAACAGATGAAGGAAGCTCAAAGCCAGATGCAATACTGGAATGAGCAGGCGCAGACTAAGTTTAAAATAGAGATGGTTACGGCGGCTACGGAGTGGATGCGGAAACAACAGAAGTTGTTCATACGGCAAATTAGTGACACACGTGCGCTAGCCAAGAGGATAGCGGCGTTGGAAGAGGCTGCCCGTACAGGGCATCAGATTGATCATGACAATGATACGATCATGACAGTGGCACCTCCGATGGAGAAGCGTCCCGCGGTCAACTTTGCGGAGACCCTAACCGCTATGTTGACCAATCCCTCATATCAGGCATACTTGACTGAATTAGGAGTACAGATAGCGGGTCAACAGCCACGAGCTCTAGTCTCTCCTCGTCGTTCCCCCTTCCACGAACAGCTCGAAGAAGCACTCGCCCCGGTATCTCAAAGGAGAAACCGACGGACTCCTAGCCCTGCTACAGGCTCTCGTCCGGGCGATAGTGGTCATAGGGTGGATAAGTCCAGAGTCCCTCCTCCACCTCCGCAACCTGGTCGGGATCAGGTAGACTTGACAGGAGTCACTGATACCCCGACACCCTCTACCAATGTCCCTGTGCCAGACCGACCTTACCAGGCGGCTGTGAATACACCTCTCCCAAAGCCAGGACAAGCTCCTGTTATCATTGAACCTGCTCCCCTGCCTCCCATGCCTTCCATGCCTAAGTTACCTGGTGCGCCCAGGAAACCTACTGATGCAAATGAGTTTTTTGACAAACTTAGGCAAGGACAATATAACAAGTCCGGGGGTGAATGGGGTATGTGGGGTGCTCCGGAGAAAGAACGGGTCCGAAGGCCTTTGTCGCCGGGGGTTACGGCCTTCTGTTACACTGGTTGTACGGTCGTGGGAGGACCTCACTTTCCAAAGGCTACACATGCACTCAACTGTCCTAACAGTCGTTCGAGTCAAGTGTACCGGAAGCCTGAGGAAGTAGGTTCGAAGATGAAAAAGCCCAAATGTTCTTATTGTGGTTCACGGTTGCACGTGGGACCTCCGGCAATGCCGGAAAGCTGTCTGGAATTCCAGCAGTTTGTTCAGGGTCGGTATGGGGTAACTCCGAGTGCTTCTGGAGCTATTCCATTACCTGACCCACCTCCAATGCCTTTGTCTCGTCAGGGGGTGGTTCCCCAAGAGGACAGACAACAGGAAAGGGAGGACTCCTTTGACGGGTATGATAGACCCTCTGGAGGCCCTGGCAGAAATGCTGGTGGTGGCGGAGATCAACTCCCGCCTGGCGGAAACGTTGGTGCTGGCGGAAACCCGGGTGATTCCAGTTCCTCCAGTAGCAGTGATGACGATGATGCCGACTCCATACCCGATTTCTCTGAGTTTCTGGGGAGGCGGAAGCCAAACTGGAGCGAGAAAAAGAAGAGACGCTATGACCGCGGAGCACGAAGGTTGCTACGAGCTTTCTTGCAGATGAGTGGGGCAGCTGGAGCTAGTCAGCCAGCCGGTAACTCCACCCCTTCAGGGGGAAAGCCAAGAAAGCCCGCGAAGTTAGGTGATGTAACTCCCTTCAAAGGAGATACAACCGATACCCAGCGGTTCATTAGCGATGTGGAAATCAAGTTCGAATACTTCCGAGAATCAGTCACGGAAGATATGGACAAAATCAGCTTGGTTATCCCTCTTCTTCAAGGCACTGCCAAAACTTGGTACATGGGCCTACACCGGTACATCAGTGAGGATGGTGCACGCCGGGTGGGTATGCCGTTTGATCCCAACCATGAGTTTCGTACATGGGAAGGATTTAGGAAGCGGCTGATGGCAAGTTTTGGTGCCCATGTTGATCGGGACCGCGCTCTTAGCGAGTGGACGAAATTGCAGATGAAGCCTGGGCAAGTAGACCAGTTCTTAGACTCGGTAATGGATCTGATTGTCCAGTTGGGGTATACGGACCCTACAATGATCAAAGACAAGATCCGGATGACAATGACATCCCAACTACGGAATGTCTGGGCACAAAAGACCCCTCATCCTACCGATGTGTCCGAGTACATGGACCTTCTGCGGAAGACGGGCCACGCCCTCCAAGACAATATCACTTTCAGCGAGACAGTTACGAAAAGCCGAAGTGATAACCAGGGCAAGAGCGAGGAGAGGTTGTCAACCTCGAGGAAACAACCGAAACGGAAGGAAAAGGGTTCGGGTAAGCCCAACCCTAGGCGCTCCTTATCTTCTGCGGGTACATCCCAGAAGCAAGGGAATTCTGAGCATGCTAATGCCCATAAGAATATCCCGTCTACGCTTATCGATAAGCGCAAGAAGGAGTCGCAGTGCACACGATGTGGAAAACCGGGTCACTTTTGGCGGAAATGTTTCTCCACCGACCCTGTTGTTAGTTCAGCCAAAGGGGTTAAAGCGATAACCAAAAAGAGGAAGGCTGAAGATGCAGAAGTCAATGAAGCATCAAACAACAAAGTCCGTCGCATCGAAGCACCACCTTCAAAGAAGTTATTGGAAATCCGAAAGTCATCTCCCGAGATTATGGAGGTTGATACGGATGCTGAGGAATAGGTAAGTTCCTTTCCTTGCAGCGAAATAACAAGACACTGACATAACTCTAGGAAGTTATGTGAAGGGCTCCGAGAGTAAGCATGCCCCGAGAAATCCTGCAGTCAATACATAGACTGACCAGGCCTCTTAGATGTTCTGGGCCGCAGCGGTCTGCGAAGGAACGAGGCAGGTGGAGGATTTGGGTCAGCACAGGAATTCTCTTTGGGTGTTTGTCTTGGTTTATTTCTCCTTTGTATTCTTGTTATGTTACTGCGGGAATATATCATTTCCTTACTTCGATGGATTATTTCCTTAGTATTGGAAGCGAAATTGTTTTCTTTTGTTAGACTAGTTCTTTTCACATCAAGCAGGCCTTGATTCGAGCAATGAAATTTTGTTATCAAGTTTACCTGAGGAGGGTTCAGTACCCGAAATCATGCTGGCGTGATAGTAAACACCCTAGCTATTGATATACCGTGATTTGAAACCTTAACATTTTGACCCGTTGTGGCCACTCTTGTGTCGAAAGGCAAGAGACTCCGTTAAACATGCTTCTAAAAGAAAACTCAAGAAAGAAGGCGCGGCTTTCAGGCCCCCCAAAACATATAAAGTCTATCCGAGTTCGAGTTAGACTAGAATGGCGTTGTGGCGCGAGAGACAGTGCAGCCGAGGCTGTGTTATTGTTGGATAGTGGCGCTACTGGCGCAGTGCTTAGCACACGATGGGCTAAGGAAACACAAGTTCCTTGTGTCCGGAGAAAGGTTGCTGCTCCAATAAAGGATGCTAGCGGGAATGACATTCCTAACTCAGGGCTTCATTACACTAAGACCCTGAAGATGCGTATTGGCGATCATGTCAATGACATGAGATTTGAACTGGCGGACATGTCCGATAAGAAGATTGATGGTTATCTTCCAATGTCATGGCTCCATGAACATAATCCCGACATAGACTGGGAAACACGCAGCTTCACTTGGAGGTCTGTATTGTGTAAGGCTAGATGCCTTGTGGGCCAGAGACGGTTAGAATTTATAACCGAAGAAGAGCTATTGGCAGAAGACCAAGCTCAGGTATATCTTCTTGGATATGCCCAGTTCACAGGAGAAGACGGGAAAGACATTGCCCTAAGTCTCCTCCCCGAATATAAGGACTATGGCGATATATTTAGCCAACAAAGGATAGATGCGTTACCAGAGCACTCAGAGTATGATCACAAGATCGAGTTAATGCCTGAGACAGCACCTCCCTTTGGTCCTATATATCCATTGTCTGAAAACGAGCTCAAGATTCTGAGGGAGTATCTCAATGAGATGCTGGCAACGGGAAAGATACGGAGATCTAGTTCCCCTGCCGCAGCCCCAATCCTCTTTGTACCCAAACCTGATGGGTCATTGAGGTTATGTATTGATTACCGAGGGCTTAACAAGATTACGGTGAAGAATAAATATCCTTTACCACTGATGAATGAGCTGCGTGATAGACTTGGAAAAGCCACTGTCTTCACTAAGTTGGACTTGAAGAATGGCTATTATCTCCTCCGAATGGCAGAAGGAGAAGAATGGAAGACAGCTTTCCGCTGTCGTTATGGGTTGTATGAATATACGGTAATGCCGTTTGGGCTATGTAACGCCCCATCTACTTTCCAGAGTATGATAAATAAAATCTTTCATGATTTATTAGACGAAGGAGTCATCGCCTATATAGATGACATCCTAATATACTCAGAGACCATCGAAGAACATGTCTCACTCGTTAGGCGAGTTATGGAAAGACTGCGCAAGGCTAGGCTTTGTGTAAGCATTAAGAAATCTACATTCCATCAAAGAGAGGTAGAATTCTTGGGATACCGTATATCCGATCGTGGTATTATGATGACCACGGAAAAGGTGAAGTCTATTGAAGTTTGGACTCCACCAAAGACAGTTGTTGACGTTCAAAGCTTTTTGGGTTTTGCAAACTTCTACCGTCGGTTTATTGAGGGCTTCAGTAAGATAACAAAGCCGTTAACTGACTTAACGAAGAAAGATTCCAAATGGGGATGGGGTCCTAGACATGATGAAGCCTTTAGTCGCCTTAAAGCGATGTTCATGGCAAGCCCCATTCTAGCTCATTTTGATCCAGAACGGTTAACCAAGTTGGAAACCGATGCTAGTGATTTTGCATTGGGTGCTATACTGTCACAGTTATGCGAAGATGGTAGATGGCATCCTATAGCCTACCATAGTCGGAAGTTCTCGCCAGCAGAGATAAATTATGATGTGCATGATAAAGAGATGTCCGCAATTGTTGCAGCATTCAAAGAATGGGATCATCTCTTGCGCTCAGTATCTGATCAGATAACTATTTACACTGATCATAAGAATTTGGAGTACTTTAATAGTACTAAGATACTGAATCGCCGACAACATCGCTGGGCGGAATTCCTTCAACCATTTAATTTTAAGGTTGTCTATCGGGAAGGGCGCCTTAATGGGAAGGCTGATGCATTATCGAGGCGTTCGGAGTACCGCCCTGAAGGGGGGAGTAATTCTGCGAAATTGGGTCAGGAACAGATGTTTTTCCGTCCGGGACAGTATTTGGATAGTCAGGAGCGGGACATCTTGCGACCACAGTTGTTGCAACTGTGCCAAGGCTTCCGGTTGAAGTCCGGAATGCTTGATGACATGAAGGTCGCTATAGCAAAGGACAATACTTATCAAAGTATTTACAAGTCCATTGTCCAAGGGGACAAGAAGGTTGACCCTAATTTCTCATTAGAGAAGGACTTCCTACTTTATAAGAAGCGATGGTACGTACCGGAGGATCAAGGGCTAAAGGAACGGATCATGCAAGCGGAACATGATTCCCGTCTAGCCGGACACTTCGGGACTTATAAGACAATAGGGAAGGTTAAAGCCAACTTCTACTGGCCTAAGATGGAGGCCTACATCGAAGACTATGTTCGGTCATGCGATGTCTGTCAAAGGGTAAAGACAGTGAGACATAAGAAGTTTGGGCTCTTAGAACCTATAGATGTTCCTATGAGGCCATGGAACGCAATATCAATGGACTTCATTGTGGCGTTACCAGAATCCGAGGGTTATACGAAGATATGGGTCATTGTTGATAGATTCTCAAAAATGGCGCATTTCATCCCCCTCGCTACGGAGGTACCTATCAAGGAACTTGCTCTTATATTTCTCAAAGAGATCTGGAGACTGCATGGACTCCCAGAATCGATTATCTCTGATCGGGATACTCGATTTACTTCTAAGTTTTGGGTTAGCTTAATGGGACTACTTGAGGTGAAGCTCAATGTCTCTACCGCGTTCCATCCCGAGACCGACGGCCAGACTGAGCGGGTGAACCAGACACTGGAACAATACCTAAGGAGTTATTGTACCTACCAGCAGGATGATTGGGTTTCGCTACTACCGTTAGCGGAGTATGCCTATAATACATCCACCTCCGAGTCAACCAGGTTATCTCCTTTTGAGATTAACTATGGATTTTCTCCGAGGACAAACTGGTCTGGAATTGTTCCTGACAATAAGGGGATTCATCCAAGTACGGAGCTGTTAGTAAAGGATTGGGAGGGTACATGGCAAGACATACGGGAAACATTACAAAGTGCTCAAGAGAGGCAACGGAAATGGCATGACAAGAAACGATTACCATCTCCAGAATATGCCACACTAGAAGATGTCGAAGAGGGCAGAGCTATAAAGGCTGATCGGGTAATGCTGAATCGCAAGAATATCCGTACAAAGAGGCCTATGGAGAAACTAGACCACCGAATGTTTGGTCCCTTTGTGGTCAAGCGACGTGTTGGTACTAGGGCATATGAACTCCAGTTGCCTGCGCGTTGGTCTATCCACCCGGTATTCAACGTTGGGTTATTAGAGCCCTACCGAGAGGATCAGACCGGGAGAAGGGTTAAAGATATCCCTATCCCTGACATAGTGGAAGACGAGCCAAGTTATGTTATCTCGGGAGTGTTAGACAGCCGGTGGTATGGAGGAGTTAAACAGAAGTTCCCTCATCGGTTTGTCCAGTACCTGATATCGTGGGATGGCTATGGACCTGAAGAAAATTCTTGGGAGCCGTTTGAGATGCTGGAAGGAACCGGTATACAAGCCTTAAGCGATTTCCACAAAAGGTATCCATCTAAACCTAGGGACCATAGGGTTGTAGATGTACCGAGTAGCGGAAATAAGAGACGTCGTTAGATCGGCTCGGGTCGAGCCTTATAGAAGAGGGGAGTGATGTAACGAGACTCCACTGAGTACTATTACAAGTAGCCAAACCTACACCCATACCGGAGTCAAGAGACTACCGCGGTAGGGCTGGCGGTAGACTTAGGTCTACCAGGTGGAGGTACCGGTGGTTAGGTACCTCAGTCGGGCATGCTAGGCCATACCAAAGGTACATAGGTCCTAGTAATGGTTGGGGGTTACCCTACTCTGTAGGGTAACCCAAGTAGTCAATTTGGGAGTTACCCTGAATTACTCGACGGAGAGTCCAGGTAAAGTTACCCTACTCTGTAGGGTAACTCGGGGTACAGTTACCCTACCTTCGGACTAGGGTTACCCTGCCTTGGGCCACGGGTTACCCTGCTATGGAGTCAAGTTACCCTACCTTGAAAGTAACTTGTTACGCAGGACTTCGGGGGAAGTTACTAGATTGTTTGTCACGCGAAACTACATAGGGTGTTCGATTCTCAGGTTGTGCGGATCACTCCCGCACAACCAGTTGAGCTCCGAACAAGCTGTAACTTGGAGGTGTGGTTGCTAACACCCCCCTCCGGCCCCGTTATAAGTCCCTGGCGTCATGGGCTACAGCCTGAAGAGTTGCTGTAAGTCTAGCAAAAGTCTCCCGGTGGAGATGCTTCCATAACACCGTATACGTCACTGCCGTCCGTCCGACCGGAAGCTGTCCGCAGGATATATGAGGGGACAGAGGAGAACCTGGAGAATAGCCTCCAGGTGGTTTCGTGTAAAACGGACCAGAACTGACGGAGTAATACCACTTTGAAGTAAAGAGTAGTATGTGAGGTTACCGGAGGCCAGTAGGCGAGGTAACCGAAGTCCGTTGCCCCGAAAGTGTAATAGTATTGGAGAATCGTTAAGGACTCTAAGACACTAGTCTAAGGTCACGATAAGACTCACTTCTAGGAGGGTTGACTGTGGGTAGCGCCTATTGGTAGTCAACCTCCGAAGGGGTCTATCGGGGGAGCTACGTGGCTATCATCCGGAATGATATAGAAATGAGTAGAACCGGATAGATGTTCAGGGGCTGCGAATGCTTGTAGAAGACTAAGTGTATATGGGTAGAGAGTTCCACATTTGGTATAACATCCGCTCGGGCATGACAGCTCGCCACTGGCATGACCACGATATGAAGAGTTTTTACTCCTGCGGTTGCATTGGAGATGCAGCGGCTAAAACACTTCTATCGGGCAGATGTTAGAACACCACCGAGTGGTCTAGTTCGCTACGGAGGATCGTTGGTCCGACCCGTAGAGGTTGGCTAGACAGCCCACGGGAGTTGGGTGCTCGCGAACGCAGAGTAGTGATGGGGAGTAACTGGCAGCATACCAAACCTACTTAAGTATATGCGAGTTCTCCTCTACTCTGGCAATCAACTACCTCTCGAGATCAGGACTTAATTGAGTAAAGCTGTGGCTTAACGATATTAAGTTTTACCGTTTATTTTTTCAACTCTACTGTTGATTATCTTTATCTTTACTTCTGAAAGAATACTTCGGTGCGGTCGCAACCTCGGGATCCATCTTCCCAGAGGGAGCCCCCGTTACACATAGTTGCAACACTCCTTGGGGCTCGTTGGCTTCTTGGTAGTATTTCCAAGAGCTCTAGACTCTTTCTGATTATCAGAGGGTGGGTATGAATGCGTTGGTTCGTTGTCCCGAAGCTCCCATCATTCATAACTAGACCATGTGCAAAAACGTCCTGTTACTTACGGCCTATGCCAAAGACGTCATATCTTTGAAGCCCAGTAACTCCCTGAGTAGTTGACCGACTGACTTCGTTCCACTTCCCAGGTCTTACCAGAGGTCCCCTCATATATATCCTGTGAACAGCCTTCGGTCGGACAGACGGCAGTGATGTATATCATGTTATTCTGACACCTTCAATATTATGACTGTATAGTAACAGGACGCATCTAAGGTTGATGTGTGTGATGACGTGCGGGCCCCATCACGGGGCTGGCGGGGGGTGTTGGAAACTAAGATTCTAGGACTTGGGTAAAGTTACCCAATCTAGGGTACTCCTAGGCTATCAGAATCGGGTACTACTAACACTATACTTCTCTGCCATCTTCCTCATTGATGAGCTTTCATTCTTTCGGTATACCTGCATATTAAGCTGAATATTGCTTTTACACTCAGATTGTTGTCTTGCATTTCATTGAGGCATGGTATGTAGTTTGGGGATTCTAGCTCATGATCCATGTTCCGTTTACTCTTCCAGGTGAGGGCAGGGTAGTTGTCTTGACACTGATTCTTTTGACAATCATGGTCAGTTATATCATAAATTACGTTACAAAAAAATTAAAAATTAAAATTATTTGAAGTTCACCAGCGAGTATGGCCTCCAGAGTCAGTAATAATAGCTTTTGTTCTTTGGGGCATTGAATTGATAACTCCACCAATATTAGTACCGAGTAAACATTCTTCATAACATTGGAAAGCTGGATTCAAGTCAAATATTTGTGTATTGTATGAAGTACTGTACCGCAAAGATGGCTGAGGAATCTGGCGTAAAAGTCAGCACTTTGCCAGGACACAAAATAGGCTATAACCTATTGTAAACTAAGAGTAGGCGGATGTTCTTCGATGCAATGGAAAGCTGAAATTGAGTAGAATGTTGTCCTAAAGTATTAGCTTTGATAGTATAGGGACTGAGGAGCCTGAGCAATGGTAGCTGACAGACCTGTTGTTGATGTACTGACCGTGATATTGTGTGGTTGTCTGTTAGGCGGAGACAACCATTATAGACTTAGGGTTGTCTAGGCCAATCAAGATTCTTTCGTATAGACGGAGATTTGTCTATGAAGGCTCAGGAGCAACTCCTTTCCTTTATGACTACTAGGAGCGCAAGAAAGTAGGATAGAATCATAAGAACAATATTATATTGTTAAGGTCTCTTCTCCGTTGCTTAATGACATCTAAAGCATGGGAGGCACTTCGATATTTATATTCCGCGTCTGAGTGTTCGCGGACTACATCTATCTAACATGCAAAATATGTACCTCTTCGAAAGTAATCCATAACATCGAGTTCTCCTCAAAGGTGCGAACACTGGGAGACCATGAAAACCATCACACCCTCCTCGGTAATTACTATTTCTTATCTGGAAGACATATTTGTCACCAGTAGTAATTATCCAATCCTCAGAGTCTTTAGGCCTGTAGCCGTGTTCTCAAGTCGAACTATGTGGGCACCAATAGTCCTTTTCGTCATCAAGAGGATCAGTCTCAATATGAAATTGCCTTTTTATATATGCCCGAGTCGATGACTTCTAGTTGTGATAACTCAACAACTAACCAATGGAATTCATTCAGATGACTCTTCCTTTGTATAGGAGAGGTCATTCTATCGAATACTCCCGAATTCCCTTGGTCGGCAACTCCTGGTTTTTTCATGTAGAGGGGGTGGACCTTCGTGTTGTGTTGGTCATCAATCCCGTAACTGCGATGTACCCCATATCGTAGTTGCAACACTCCTTGGAGCTCGTTGGCTTCTTTGGTAGTGTTTCCAGGAGCCCTAGACTCTTTCTAATGATCAGAGGGTGGATGTGAATGTGTTGGTTCATTATTCTGAACCTTCTGAGATTCATGTCCTGACCTTGTGCAAAAACATCCCGTTACTTACGGCCTATGCCCGAGATGTCATATCTTTGAAGCCTAGTAACTCCCTGAGTAGTAGATGGATTGACTCCGTCCCACTTCCCAGGTCTTGCCTTTTTTTTTTTTTTTTTTTATATCATATATTCATTATTTGATTAATGTACAAGAACGTGCGTGCAGCACAGGCTGTGGCAGAAACAAAACCCAAATATCAAGCAACTAAAAAAAGAAACAACCAAAACCAGTTCCCCGATGGCGTCCAATAACCGACGCAGAGCCTATACAGGACTTATAAAGGAAAACTACTAACTAACTAGCATCATAACGGAAAAAATTCAAAACTCGTAACAACAAGCAATGAAATTAACTGGACACCTTTCACCACTTAAACCACTTGGCGACCCAGCCAACGACAACCGAGGCGAGGCAGGAAAGAAAGGAAAGGGAGAGGGGGATAAAGAGGTCAGATGTGAGGCATAGTGTGCATACATGTCGAGGGGGAAACCAGTGCGGGTTGATGTGAGGTAGCGGCCCAGACCCACTAGGGAGGGGACCGAGGTCTAAAGAGGAGAGTTAGGTCCGATATTAGAGATCGCCTGGAGGTGGCGACGCGGTGCGGTAGACTTGACTAAGTAGAGTAGGATGGTGTGTTCAAACGTCTCATCCCCATCTTCACACCAAGGGCAGAGGGGGGAGGGATTATTGTTGAACCACGAGGGATAGGCGGCAAGGTAGCTGTTGCCGGCGCGCACCTGGTGGAGCTGGCCGGAGAGGAAACACCCCAAGCCCATGAAGGGGTGCGGGTGTAGTGTAGGGCCAAAGAGGTAGTACAGTGGGGGAGGCGAGAGGAGACGCCGGGAGGCAAGGAGTTCTTCACGGCACCTGGCCTTGAGCGAAGCATAGAGGGCAGGGGCCCCAAGAGGGGCCACTTATAAGGGAGGAAGGAGGAGAGGATTCGCTGGGGGGAGGGGGTCATTTCGGTTGCCGATGATGAAGTACACGGGGTGGGCCACTGCATCAACAGAGAGGTGATGACGGTTGGGAGGGGAGGGCGGCATGGTGAACCAGCGGAGGGGGGTGTAGTTGGGGCCAGCCAAGGGGTGGCTGCTCCGAACGGAACGTGGGAGGCGGAGAGAGTCAGGTGCCCAGTAGGGGGATGTGGTCTGGATGGAGAGTTCAAGGCGGGCCGTCGCCGGGTTGATCTCAGCTAGCAGGCAAACGAGGTGGACTGCCACCAAGCGTTGGAGGTGTTTAATCAGGAGGTCAATAGGAGGGAGGGAGGCTTCGCAAGGGAGAATGGCCGTGTTGGTAGAGGAGAAGCAGTTGGTGACCCATCTTTGCACACTGTGCCAAAACGCCCTCATCTTATCTAGCATTTTGCAGTTGGGGGAGACCAGATCGCAGCCATAAATGAGAACAGGGCGGACTAGGGAGGAGGCGAGCCGATGGCATAGGTGTGGAGCGAGGCCTTTGCCTGGCCTGTGGAGGCGGTCTATTGTAGCGAGGGCGGCTTCAGCTAGGGCGAGACGTCTGGTGAAGTGGGAAGAGGTGGTACCATCCAGGGCTGGAGTAGCGGGTTCCAGCCAGTAGCCTAGCCACCGGAGAACCTGGGCAGGCTTGTAGGGGACGTTGTCCACGGAGACAGGGAGTGGGGACGGTGGCCCTCTTTGTTGAGACGTCCTCCAGCGCATGAGTTCAGTTTTGGGGATGGAGAAGCCGACGCCTATGCATTGTCCCCTAGATGTGAGCGAGGCCACGACAGCCTGTAGCTTCTTGACGTTACGCTGGTTGGATGGTGAGGCCACTGTTATTACGAAGTCATTGACGTAGGAGAGGATTATGCTATTGGGGACTGGTAAGTGGAGGGAGGAGACATAAATCAGAAAGAGGAGAGGGGAGACAGGTGAACCCTGGGGGGTGCCCACCTGGACCGGTGAGAGGACCTTGGAAGAACCCTGGTATAGGAGGCGGCAGAAGCGGCCGTGTAGGAACGATCGTACCCATGAAACAAGGTAGGACTGAACGTCTTTTTCCCGAAGTTTGCCACATAGGGCTGCCGAGTCGACGTTGTCAAAACCCCCATTGACGTCAAGGAAGAGTGTGGAGGAACAGAGGCCCATACTATGTGAGAGTTGGACCTCGTGAGACAGAGTGGCAAGGGCGTCAAAAGTACCTATGCCGGAAAGCGAACCACACTAATTAGGGTGGACGTAGCCAAGGGCCCGAGCAACTGCGGCTAGCCTAGCAGCTACCACACGCTCCAGGATGTTGGACAGGGTTTGGAGGAGGACTATAATTCGGAAGGAGGCAGGTGTGTCCTAGGAGGCTTTGCCAGGTTTGTCGAGGACAATGCCATTGGCTTGTTTGAGGGAGGCGGGGTGAAATCCATATAGAAGGAGGGGGCCCAGGAGGGAGGTGAGGATCTTCAGGTTAGTAGCATGGACGCTTTTCCAAACCGAGTATGGGATGTGGTCGGGGCCAGGAGCAGACGAGCTCGAGCTGGAGGCCAGCGCCTTGGAGACTTCCTCCTTGGTGAGGACGTCAAGAACTTTGAAAGGGCGTAGGATAGTAGGAGGGGAGGAGTATTCCCTTGTGGGGAAAAAGTGGGACAGGAGGGCAGTGTTGACAGCAGATGGAGTGTCGGCGTCTGGGGAGGAAGGAAAACGGTCAGGGGGGCGTCCCATCGCGAAACGCTTGGCTGTCCATACAGTCTTCGGGGTTGCGGGGCAGAGGAAATCATCCAGTATGCGCGCTTAGCCTGTTTGATGGCCTTGAAATAGACGCTACGGGCTGAGCGGGCCTCAGCTCGAGTCTTTGGCCCAGGGCTCTTGCTGACCCGACGGTAGGCCAGAGCTGACTCTAACTTCTTGTCGAGAAGGCTTAGGCCTGAATCTTTCGTAATAGACGGAGATTTGTCTAGGAAGGCTCGGTGTCGTACTTTTCGTTTATGACTACTAAGAACTCGCTTAATTGATAGAGGAAATATTTTTATAAAGATTCGTAGGTAGAATAATGTTATATTGTTAAGGTCTCTTCTCCATTGCTTGATGATGTCTAAAAGCTTGGGAGGAACTTCGATATTTATATCCTGCGTCTGAGTGTTCGTGGACTACTTCTAGTCCTCATATAACTAAGTACCTTCCCCAAGATCGTACGCTAATGTCTCATAGTGTCAACAAGTGCGAACACCGTGAGACCCTGAATTCTTTCACACCATCTTCGTCCTCATAAATTCTTTTCTTTCTTATCGTAGGATGTGTTATTATCCTCAAACGACTGGTCTTCGATTTATAGAGTCGAATAGACTTCTGTCTGAAACTGCAGTCGTCTTGACTATCATTCCAGTAGTCTCTTCTGATTTCACATAGTGGCCAGCGTATGTGTCGGGCACCTATACATAAGGTAGGATTCGTAGACGGTGCGCCAACACACGTATGTCTACCGCCTGTTAGGTCTTCTGAGTCTGAGCAGCTTCCCCTCGGTCCGCCTCGCCTCAAAGAGAATCACCTCTCGAAGGATCCCGCTTCCAGGACCCACCAACATACAGCAGCCTTCAGATAGGTATTGGTGTCATATCTATCCCCTATGGCCTCTGGGGCACTGTAGGAGTAGTTGCGGATTTTCGAACCGAAAACGTCCCGTCACTTTCGGCCCATAGTTAGGATGCCTAACTTTGAAGCCTAATAAACCAATGCGCCTCTAACGGGTTTCCTCCATTCCACTTCTCAGAGGTACCCACTTTTTTTTTTTTTTTTTATATCATGTATTCATTGTTTGGTTAAGGTACAAGAACATGTGTGTAGCACTATTTATGGCAGAAACAAAACCCAAAATCAATCAACCAACAAAAGAAAAAACCAAAAACCGGATCCTCCGATGGCGTCCAATAACCGACGCAGTGCCTACACAGGACTCATAAAGGAAAACTACTAACTGACTAGTATCATAACAAAATACAAATCAAAACTCATAATAACGACAAGCAATGAAATCAAACAGGAGACCTTCCACCGCTTAGACCATTTGGCGACCCAGCCAACGACAACCGAGGCGAGGCGGGAGGGGAAGGGGAGGGTGAGAGGGTAGGCAGGCGTGGGGCATATTGTGCATACATGTTGAGGGGAAAACCAGTCATGATAGCGGTAAGGTATCGACCGAGGCCCAAAAGCATCGGGATCGAGGTCCATAGAGAAGAGTCAGGTCCAACATCCGATATCCCCTGGAGGTGGCGATCACGGGCGGCAGACTTGGCAGAACAAGACAGGAGGGCATGCTCGAACGTTTCGTCCCCCTCCTTGCACCAAGGGCAGAGGGGGGAGGGGTCAGTGTCCTACCATGAGGGATGGGCAGCCAAGTAGCTTTTGCCGGCGCGCATCAGATGGAGCCGGCCTGAAAGGAAACGCACCAGGCCCATAAAGGGGTGCGGGCGCAGGGTGGGGCCGAAGAGCTAGTAGGGCAGGGGAGGCGAGAGGAGGCGCCAGGAGGCGAGGAGCTCTTTGCGGCATCGGGCCTTGAGCGAAGTGTAGAGGGCTGGGGCCCCAAGTCGGGCTACCTGTAGGGGGGGCAAGAGGAGACAGTTTGCCGGAGGCAGGGGGTCACTACGACCACCGATAATGAAGTGGACGTGGTGGGCGACAGCATCGACAGGAAGGTGATGTCGATTGGGTGGGGAGGGCAGTTTGGCGAACCATCTAAGGGGGGTGTAGTTGGAGCAGGCCCAAGGGTGGCGGCCACGGTCAGAACCAGGGAGGCGGAGGGAGTCAGGTGCCCGGAAATGGGACGTAGTCGGGACGGAGTAGTCCAGGCAGGCGGAAGCCGGGTTGATTTCTGGTGGCAGGCAGACGAGGCGGACCGCCGCTAGCCTCTGTAGGTGTTTGATTAGGAGGTCAATTAGAGGAAGGAAGGCCTCACAGGGGAGAATGGCCGTGTTGGTGGAAGCGAAGCAGTTTGTAACCCACCTCTGCACTCGGTGCCAGAAAGCTCTCATCTTGTCAAGCATTTTGGCGTTAGGGGAGAGCAGGTCACTACCGTAGAGGAGGATAGGGCGGACAAGGGAGGAGGCGAGTCGGTGACATAGGTGTGGGGCGAGCCCCTTGCCTGGACGGGAGAGGCGGTCAATTGTAGAGAGGGCAGCCTCAGCTAGGACAAGGCGCCTGGTAAAGTGGGAGGAGGTGGCACGGTCCAGTGCAGGAGTCGCTGGCTCCAGCCAGTAACCTAGCCACCGAAGAACTTGGGCCGGCTTGTAGGGGATGGAGTCAACTGAGACGGGGAGGGGAGACGGAGGCCCCTTCTGCTGGGGCGTCCTCCAGTGCATTAGTTCTGTTTTGGGGAGGGAAAAGGCGGCACCGATGCGTCGTCCCTTCGACGTGAGTGATGACGCGACTGCCTGCAGTTTCTGGATGTTGCGCCTGTAGGAAGGCGAAGCTACTGTTATAGCGAAGTCGTCGACGTAGGAGAGGATAATGCAGTTGGGGACTGGGAAGTGGAGGGAGGAAACATAAATTAGGAAAAGAAGAGGGGAGACAGGTGATCCCTGGGGGGTGCCGACCTGGACTGGCGAGAGGACTTTAGGAGAACGTTGGTATAGGAGGCGGCAATGTCGGCCATGCAGGAAGGATCGGACCCACGAGACAAGGTAGGGTTGAACGCCCCTTTCCCGAAGCTTGCCATACAGGGCAGCCGAGTCGACGTTATCAAAGCCCCCCTTGATGTCAAGGAAGAGTGTGGAGGAACAGAGGCCCATGCTGTGCGAAAGCTTGACCTCATGTGAGAGGGTGGCAAGGGCGTCAAAAGTGCCCATGCCAGATAGCGAACCATATTGGTTAGGGTGGACGAGGCCAAGGGCCCGAGCAACTGCGGCTAGCCTTAGAGCCCCCACACGCTCCAGGATCTTGGACAGGGTTTGGAGGAGGACTATGACGCGAAAGGAGGCTGGTGTGTCATAGGGGGCCTTGCCAGGCTTGTCGAGTACAATGCCGTTGGCCTGCTGGAGGGATGAGGGGTGAAAACCGTACAGTAGGAGGGGGCCGAGGAGAGAGGTAAGGATCTTTGGATTTGTTCCGTGGACTCTCTTCCACACCGAGTATGGGATGTGGTCGGGGCCAGGGGTGGACAAGCTAGAGCTGGATGCCAGGGCCCTGAAGATCTCTTCTTTAGTGAGAACGTCAAGGTCCTTGAAGGAGCGCAGGATAGTAGGAGGGGAGGAGGATCTTCTGGGGGGGAAAAAGTGGGTCAGGAGGGCGGTGTTGACAGCGAGCGGAGTGTCAGCTTCTGGGAAGGACGGAAACCGGTCAGGGGGGCGTCCCATTGCGAATCGTTTGGCTGCCCACACAGTCTTCGGGGTTGCGGAGGAGAGGAAATCGTCCCAGTACTTTTGCTTAGCCTGCTTGATGGCCTTAAAGTAAGTGTTACGGGACGTCCGGGCCTCAGCCTGGGAGGTCACGCCAGGGGCCTTGTGGGCCCGACATGTACCTGTGTGAAAGGAGATTCTGAGAGAGGAGAGAAGCGGCGACCACCAAGGTTTAGAGCGTGTCGACATGCGGTTGAGGGGGGTGTGCAGGACGAGAGTGGTGCAGAGGCGGTCAACATTGCTATCGAACCAGATCGTGGCCGAGGCCAAGGTTGGGAGGGTGGGAGGTGGAGAAACAACAAATAGCTTAAGGGTGTCACCAAGGGCAGTCCAATCGGTCTTGACCCAGGCGGGTGTGCGGGCTGGGGGGCGCAACAGAGCGGTGGAGAGAAAAATACAAATCGGCACATGGTCAGAGCCGGTAGATGGGTGCGGGGTAGCCCATTCCTCAAAGAGTTAGTCTGCCGTGCTGTTGGCAAAGGAAAGATCAAGAACGGAGGGTCTGCCCACGGAGGCAAATGGAAAATAAGTAAACACACCGGGGGTATTAAGGAGGGAAAAGCCATGCAAAGAGGCCAACTGAAAGTAAGGAACTGACGTTCTAAGCCCTGCAGATGAAATGACCCGCAATGGGTCGGAAAGAGGGTAGTGGAGGTTAAAGTCTACCATAACAAAAACAGGAAAACTCAAATCAGGAAAACATAGCTCAGGAGAAACAATGCGGGTATGGGTTGAGACACCTTGGGTATTGTACACATTGTACACCCGAAGGCGAGTCTGTGAGGAGGAGCAAAAGCCTATGTCGGAGAACAGGTCGACCGCCATGATGTTGGTAGACTGGCTCACCCACTCAGGCAAAAGGGAAACAACTTCAAGGAAAGACAAAAGAGCATAGCAGGCCACACGTGGTTTGCCAAAAGAGGAAGGCGGAGAAATACATTTATAACCAGGGAAGGTGGGTAAGCGTGCCCGCCACACAGGGGGATCCTGTATGGCCACAATTGCAGGTAAGGAAGACAAAGCAGAAAAACTTTGAAATAAAGAAAGAAAAACATCCGCGCTACCCAAGCTGTTATGCTGAACGAAGGAGAGGTTTAAAAGGCAAGGATCCCTGCCAGAGGGCCTGGGGAGAGGCGAAAAGGGAGAAGGTATTTACCCGGTCAAGCCGGAGGGGTTTTCTGCGGTGCAGATTGGGTCATAGTCCCCCTGGGTGGAGGGGACGCTAACCCTGGAGGAGGAACGAGTGGCTGTCATAGGTGACTCAGGCGGAACGCGGGGACAAGGGCGGCGGGGAGTCGCGAAAGGCAGGGCGAGAGTTTGCCTTGGGGTGGAGGGGCCAGCATCAGCGTCGGCACCGTCTGGGCTGACATCAATGCCATCCTCGTCATCGTGACCTAGCGACTGTGATGTGGGGGGCTCTTTGGGGGTTGGAGCCGGCCGTTCCGGGCAGTCTCTGTCAGTGGCTGCGTGAGGTTCCTTACAGTTAGGGCAGGAAGCAGTAGAGGAGGGGCAGCAGTTGAGGACCGCCTTGGTGTTACCCGCCTTAGGGCAGGTGGGGTTCTGGCAGCGGTGCGCCAAACGTATGTGCGAGAGGGAGCAGATTGGACATATCGGGTGATCCAGCTTACATCGCGGGGCCTGATGGCCAAACTTCCAACAGTTGCAGCACTGGGTGAAGAGGTTGGATGAGAAGGCGTGTTCAACACGGCGTCTTCTAGAGAAGAGGTGGATCGAGGTTCCCATGGCATTAACATCCTCTGGGGCCATGGTGACGACAACGGAGGTAGCGGACTTGGACATCCTGGACTCCAAGTCACGGTTGAGGTAGCAGGCCGAGAAAATGGTTACTCCCGTGGCATGACAAACGGACTCTTGGAAGAGGGAGAGGAGGTCCTCTTGTTCTTCTGGTAGGTAGGCGAGGGGGAGGGAGTGGATGGCGAGCTGGGTCTCGTTGAGGGTGGGACGGAAGGGCAGGTAGGCATTGTTGCCTACCGGAGAGAGCTGGTTTAGGCGATTGGCGAGAGCCTGATAGTATGGGGGGTAGGAGGTGGTGGGAGTGTAGGGGTCAAGGACCGTGAGGGTGACAGAGCCTCTGTCGTTGACCCTGGCACACAGGGAGAGAGGTAGGAGGCAGTTGGCTTCTCGGAGAACCGAGGCAGCGATGTCGGGGAAGGTCACGGAAATTCTTTCAGCTGCGGGATGTAGGGCAGGGGAGGAGGGAGGGGCGAAGAAACGACGTTGTCCTGCTGGCAGGATGGGAGCCTCTTTAACAGGAGGAGCCGTGGTGCCTGATGCGACTTGCGCAGCAGTAGGTGGTTTCGGTTTAGGCCCCTTGGCCTTCTTCCGGCCCCCAGTGGCGGCAGCCAGGGCGAATGAGCGAGGAGGGCGCAGGTAGGTTGGATCCATATTGCCAGGGGTCCATTCAGAGAGGAGGGGGTATGTGCCATCACGGAAGGTTCGGGCTTCCCACGAGTTGGGGTATTTGACCGTGTAGGCTTCGGGGTTACCGTAGTTCTTACCCGTAACGGTGTCATAGCGGGGAGTGTCAAGGTCATACCCATCCACAATCGCTCCAACGTGATAGAGGTGTGCGCGGGAGGGGGCTTGTTGGCGGTGTGGGACGGCAGGAAGGTGTGCCGTGTTGGCTTGGGGGTGTGGGGCTCTGGGGGGGACTTCTTTCCCTTTACGGGTAGGGGGCGGAGCCGGAAGCGCCCGGGCTTTCTGACGTGGGGGCGGTGGTTGGGAAAGCCTTTGTGACAGGTCACGTAGGGCTGATTTGATAGGGGCTAGGGACGAAAGCGAGGAGGCCTGAGCGGTGGCAACACCGTCAGACAGCCCCTGAACTCTAGCAGCGAGGAGGTCGATTCATTCGTGGGTGGTGGCAAGCCCATTGAGGGTGGCAACCAGGATGGGGATGAGGACGACCTGGCCTTCACTGAGGTCGCGAAGGTCCGACGAGATGAGTGGAGGGACGGAGGAGAAAGCATCCCCAAGGACAGGCTATAAGGACTGTAGGAAGGCCGGGATCACGAAGACCGCGGGGTGGAGGGGCTGAGCAGAGCTCGCCCTAGAGGGGTGGGCGGAACCAACGTCGGACATTGGAGCGTGGAGCAGAGACTTGAAGCCTAAGCAGGAGGAGGGCAAGCGTGCAAAAGTGAAGAGTCACACCAGACGCGATGGTGTTGAGAATGCGTAAGAAAGTTATGGTCAGGAAAATAGAGGGTGCGGAGCTTGTTCTCAGAGGTACCCATTGTTCTTTTTTTCATTTTTTTTTTTTTCATATAATATATTCATTGTTTTGGTAAGGTACAAGAACTCGCATGCAGCGCTAGCTATGGCGGAAACAAAACCGTAAAAGCACGCATCCCTCCTCCGTCTGAGGCAAAAACCGAGAACCCCAAGCCCCTCTGGTATGGAGCCAACCGCACAATCTCGCCCCGAATCAAGCCCCTCCTACAGCCCAGATGAACTAAGCCCCAAAAGAAACCCAAAACAGGAAAAGCAGGAAGCCCCAGGAAAAATCCCCCTGGAAATCTCAGCCCGAAGGCACAAAAGAAAGTCCAAATCCAACCTACCAGGCAGACCCAACGTAAGCCCGGCCCCCTGAAGGCTAACTCTGATCAGCCCCGTAAACAAGGCAGGTACACCGATCCGTGGCGCGGCCCCAGTCCATTGAGGAAAGGTCTGTAGGAGGAGAGATCCGACCGGCCTGAGGCAGTGCAATACTGACCGGAGGAAGGGGCTAGGGCTGGGACCCCCAGAGAGATGACCGGGACAGAGAGACAAAGTCACCGCCATCCCGTGTAGGTGAGGCAGCAGTAAGGTGCCAGCTTACGATGGAGCAGTAGGGTGCCAGCCAGGAGTAGTAGGGTGCTAGCCAAGGAGGGTGGGCAGTAGGATGCGAGCCGACGCCCCGACGTAGAAAGGAGGAAGGGCCAAAGGCCGCAGAAAAACCCGACCGTAAAAAACTGAACCGATGCCGTATTACCGCGTCTCTCATATAGTCCCTTGTTCTCCGAGAGATGGCGTCACTTAGTGGAGGGGATCCCACCGGTGGGGTAAGGTAAGGGAAGGGCGGAGGGAGGAAGGCGACCGCAGCTTGAACCGAGATGACTAGGAGGGAATGGCCAAGCCTTACGAAGAGACAGACCCCGAAGTTACGAGCCGAGGCGTTCCCCCTCAGGGATCGTGCAAAGTGGGGAGACGGGCGTCAACCGCTACCAGCGCCAACCGGAAACGAAGAGAGGAAGCCGACCGTGCCAAAGCTAAGCGAGGTCCAAAAGCGAGACGGGACTACCGGGCGAACCCAGATAACTCCCCTGTCAAGCGAGCAGGAGACAAGCAAAGCAAAGGCGGGAGAGGATAGAAAGGAAACCGTGCCCCTAGGCAGAGGCCATCAAGGGGGCGGAGGGCAGGAGGCGGACCCCAAAGGGGGGGGCCGAGAGGAGGGGGGCTCACGATAGTTGAACGTGGTGTTGTAAAACTATGTGGCAGGAAAATAGAGGGTGCGGAGCGTTCGTTCTCAGAGGTACCCATTTTGTTTTTTGTTTTTTTTTTTTTTTTTTATATATATCATATATTCATTGTTTGGTTAAGGTACAAGAACGTGCGTGCAGCGCTAGCTATGGCAGAAACAAAATCCAAAAAATCAACACAACTAACAAATGAAAATATCTAAACCTGTTCCTCCGATGGTGTCCCATAACCGACGCATTGCCTACACAGGACTTATAAAGGAAGACTACTAACTAACTATTATCGTAACGGAAACAAATCAAAACTATAAAAACAAGCAATTAAATCAAAAAGGAGACCTTCCACCACTTAGACCATTTGGCGACCCAGCCAACGACGACGAGGCGAGGTAGGAAGGGAAGGAGAGGGGGAGACTGAGGGCAGGCGGGGGGCATATTGTGCATACATGTCGGGGGGGAAGCCAGTTCTGGTAACGTTGAGGTAGCGACTGAGGCCTAAGAGCATCGGAATCGAGGTTCAAAGAGAAGAGTCAGGTCCAATATCCGTTATCCTCTGGTGGTGGCGACGGCGGGCAGTAGACTTGGCGGAGCAGAGACGGATGGCGTGCTCGAACGTCTCATCTCCTTCCTCGCACCAGGGGCAGAGGGGAGAGGGGTCGGTGTCATGCCACAAGGGCTGGGCGGCCAAGTAGCTCTTGCCGGCGCGCATCTGGTGGAGCCGGCCAGAGAGGAAATGCCCCAGGCCCATGAACGGGTGCGGGCGCAGGGTGGGGCAGTAAAGGTAGTAGGGCGGGGGGGCGAGAGGAGGCGCCACGAGGTGGAGAGTTCTTCACGGCGCCGGGCCTTAAGCGAGGCGTAGAGGGAAGGCGCCCCAAGTGGGGCCACTTGTAGTGGGGGCAGGAGGAGAGGATTCGCCGGAGGGAGGGGGTCCTTGCGGCCACCAATTATGAAGTGAATGGGGTGGGCGACCGCGTCGACTGGAAGGTGACGCCGGTTGGGCGGGGAAGGCGCTTTTGTGAACCACCTGAGGGGGCGGTAGTTGGCGCCAGCCCAGGGGTGGCGGCCTCGAACAGATCCAGGGAGGCGGAGGGAGTCAGGTGCCTTTAAGGGGGACGTAGTAGGGACCGAATGGTCCAGGCGGGCGGATGCCGGGTTGATCTCTGGCGGCAGGCACACAAGACGTACTGCAGCCAGACGTTGTAAGTGCTTGATCAGGAGGTCGATGGGAGGGAGGGAGGCCTCGCAGGGGAGAATGGCCATGTTAGTAGCGGCAAAGCAGTTCGTAACCCACCTCTGTACCCGGTGCCAGAAGGCTCTCATCTTGTCGAGCATCTTGACATTGGGGGAGAGTAGGTCGCTACCGTAGAGGAGGATGGGGCGGACTAAGGAGAAGGCCAGGCGGTGGCAAAGGTGTGGTGCCAGACCCTTACCAGGACGAGACAGGCGGTCTATCGTAGCGAGAGCAGCTTTAGCTAGGGCATAGCGCCTGCTGAAATGGGAGGAGGTGGCTCTGTCCAGCGCGGGGGTCGCGGGTTCTAGCCAGTAGCCCAACCACCGAAGTACCTGAGCTGGTTTGTAGGGGACGGAGTCCACTGTGACGGGGATGGGGGCTGGAGGCCCCCTCTGTTGGGGGGTCCTCCAGTGCATTAGTTCTGTCTTTGGGAGGGAGAAAGCCACACCTATGCGTCTACCCTTAAACGTGAGCGAGGATGCGACCGCCTGTAGCTTCTGGACGTTGCGTCTGTAGGAGGGTGAGGCGACTGTTATAGCAAAGTCGTTGACGTAGGAGAGGATTATGCCATTGGGGATTGGGAAGTGGAGGGAGGAAACGTAAATTAGAAAAAGAAGGGGGGAGACAGGTGAGCCTTGGGGCGTGACGACCTGGACCGGCGAGAGGACCTTAGGAGAGCCTTGGTAGAGGAGGCGGCATTGACGGCCATGCAGGAAGGACCTGACCCACGAAACAAGGTTGGGCTGAATGCCCTTTTCCCGAATTTTGCCTCACAGGGCAGCTGAGTCAATATTATCGAAGCCTCCCTTGACGTCAAGGAAGTGCATGGAGGAACAGAGGCCCATGCTATGCGCAAGGCGGACCTCATGCGAGAGGGTGGCAAGGGCATCGCAAGTGCCCATGCCAGACAATGAGCCAAATTGGTTAGGGTGGACGAGGCCAAGGGCCCGAGCAACTGCGGCTAGCCTTACAGCTACCACGCACTCCAGGATCGTGGAGAGGGTTTGGAGGAGGACGATGATACGGAAGGAGGCTGGTGTATCATCGGAGGCCTTGCCCGGCTTGTCCAATACGATGCCGTTAGCCTGCTTGAGGGACGAGGGGTGAAACCCATATAGTAGGAGGCAGCTTAGGAGGGAGGTGAGGATCTTCGGGTTGGTGCCGTGGACTCTCTTCCAAACTGAGTATGGAACGTGGTCAGGGCCAGGGGCAGATGAGCTCGAACTGGATGCAAGCGGCTTGGAGATTTCTTCTTTCGTGAGGACGTCGAGGTCCTTAAAGGGGCGCAGGATAGTAGGGGGAGAGGAGGACTCTCTAGGGGGAAAGAAATGCGACAGGAGGGTGGTGTTGACAGCCAGTGGGGTATCAGCGTCAGGGAAGGTCGGGAACCGGTCGGGGGGGCGTCCTATTGCGAAGCGTTTCGCCGCCCAAACGGTCTTCAGGGTTGCAGAGGAGAGGAAGTCGTCCCAGTACTTCCGCTTGGCCTGCTTGATAGCCTTGAAGTGGGTGTTCCGGGACCCCCGGGCCTCGCTTCGGGTGTCCGAACTAGGGTCCTTGCGGGCGCGACGTGTAGCTGCGTGGAAGGAAACTCTGAGGGAGGAGAGGAGCAGCGACTACGAAGGTTTAGAGTGGGCCGACTTGCGATTGCAGGGGGTGTGCAGGAGGAGAGTGGTACGGAGGCGGTCAACATTGCCGTCGAACCAGGCCATGGCGGAGGATAAGGTTGGGAGAGAGGGAGGTGGAGAGACAACAAACAACTTAAGGGTATCACCAAGGGCAGACCAATCGGTCTTAGCCCAGGCTGGTGTGGGGGCAGGAGGGCGTAGTAGAGGGTTGGAAAGTGAAATACAAATTGGAACATGGTCAGAGCCAGTGGACGGGAGCGGGATGGCCCATTCCTCAAAGAGCTGGGCCGCCGCACCGTTGGCAAAGGAAAGATCAAGAACAGAAGGCCTGCCTATGGAGGCAAAGGGAAAATAAGTAAACACACCAGGGGTGTTAAGGAGGGAAAAGCCCCGCGAAGAGGACAACTGAAAGTAGGGAACCGACGTTCTGAGTCCGGCAGACGAAATAACGTGCAGTCGGTCCGAAAGAGGGTGGTGGAGGTTAAAGTCCCCAATAACAAAAACGGGAAATCTTAAATCAGGAAAACATAACCCAGGGGGAACGATGCGTGCATGGGTCGAGGTACCTTGGGTGTTGTAAACATTGTACACCCGAAGGCGGGTCTGAGAGGAGGAGCAGAAGCCTAGATTGGAGAACAAGTCCACTGCTATGACGTTTGCAGACTGGTCCACCCAAACAGGCAAAAGGGAAACAACTTCAAGAAAAGACAAAAGAGCGTAGCAGGCCACACGTGGCTTGCCAAAGGAGGAAGGGGGGAAAAAACACTTATAACCGCGGAAGGAGGGCAGGCGTGCACGCCACACAGGGGGGTCCTGTATGGCTACAATCGCGGGTAAGGAAGACAAAGCAGAAAAACTTTGAAACAATGAAAGAAAAACATCCCAGCTACCCAATCTGTTATGTTGAATGAAGGAGAGGTTTAAAAGGCCAGGATCCCTGCCAGAGGGCCTGCGGAGAGGAGAGACGGGAGAAGGTATTTACCCGGTCAAGCCGGAGGGGTTTTCTGCGGTGCAGATTGGGTCATAGTCCCCCTGGGTGGAGGGGACGCTAACCCTGGAGGAGGAACGAGTGGCTGTTTGAGGAGTCTCGGGGGGAACGCGAGGGCGGGGGTGGCGGGGAGTTGCGAAAGGCGGGGCAAGAGTTTGTCTCAGAGTATAGGGGCCAGCATCATGGCCGGCGCCATCTGGGCCGACGTCCATGCCGTCCTCATCTTCGTGATCTAACTGTTGTGAGGTGGGGGGGTCTCTGGGGATTGGGGCAGGTCGTTCCGGGCAGTCTCTGTCGGTGGCCGCGTGTGGCTCTTTGCAGTTAGGGCAGGAAGCAGTTAAGGAGGGGCAGCAGTTAAGGACCGCCTTGGTGTTACCCGCCTTAGGACAGGTGGGGTTCTGGCAGCGGTGCGCCGAACGTGTGTGCGAGAGGGAGCAGATCGGACATATCGGGTGATCCAGCTTACATCTAGGGGCCTGATGGCCGAACTTCCAGCACTTCCGGTACTGGGTGAAGTGGTTGGAGGAGTAGGCGCGTTCAACTCGGCGTCTTCTAGAGAAGAGGTGGATTGAGGTTCCCATGGCATTAACATCCTCGGGGGCGATGGTGACGACGACAGAGGTAGCGGACTTGGACATCCTGGACTCCAAGTCGTGGTTGAGGTAGCAGGCCGAGAAAATGGTTACTCCCGTGGCGTTACGAACGGACTCTTGGAGGAGGGAGAGGAGGTTGTCTTGTTCTTCTGGTAGGTAGGCGAGGGGGAGGGAGTGGATGGCGAGCTGGGTCTTGTTGGGGCGGGTCGGGAGGGCAGGTAGGCATTATCGCCTACTGGGGAAACTTGGTTGAGATGGTTCGTGAGGGCTTGGTAGTATGGGGCGTAAGACATGGCGGGAGTGTAGGGGTCGAGCACGGTGAGGGTGACAGAGCTTCTGTCGTTGACCCGAGCAGACAGGGAAAGAGGCAGGGGGCAGTTGGCTTCACGAAGAACCGAAGCAGCAATATCGGGGAGGGTCGCGGAGATTCTATCGGCTTCGGGGTGGGGGGCAGGGGAGGAGCGAGGGGCGAAGAACCGGCATTGTGCTGCTGGCAGGATGGGAGTCTATTTAACAGGAGGGGCCGTGCTGCCTGATGCGACTTGCGTAGCGGAAGGTTGCCTTGGTTTTTGTCCTTTGGGCTTCTTCTTACCCCCGGCCGCGGTAGCCAGGGCGAACGAGCGAGGAGGGCGAAGGTAGGTTGGGTCCATGTTGCTAGAGGTCCACTCGGAAAGGGGGGGGTATTTACCGTCACGGAAGGTCCTGGCCTCCCACGAGTTGGGGTACTTGACCGCGTAGGCCTCGGGATTGCCGTAGTTCTTGCCGGTGACGGTGTCATAGCGGGGGGTGTCGAGGTCGTACCCGTCCACAATTGCTCCAATTTGGTAAAGGGGTGCGCGGGAGGGTGCCTGCTGAGGGTGTGGGGCGGAAGGAAGTTGTGCCGTGTTGGACTGGGATGGTGGGGCCGGGGGAGGGACTTCTTTCCCTTTACGGGTAGGGGGCTGAGCCGGAGGTGCGGGGGCTTGCTGACGTGGGGGCGGTGGTTGGGACAGCCTTTGTGACAGGTCACGTAGAGCTGACTCTATGGGGCCGAGGGATGAAAGCGAGGGGGTCTGAGCGGCAGAGACACAGTCAGATAGCCCCTGGACTCTAGCAGCGAGCTGGTCGATTCGTTCATTGGTAGTGGCAAGCCTGTTAAGGGTGGCAACAAGAAGGGGGATGAGGACGACCTCGCCCTCACTGAGGTCGCGAAGGTCCGACGAGATGAGAGGAGAAACCCAGGAGAAAGCATCCCCAAGAAGAGGCTGCAAGGACTGTAGGAGGGCCGGGATCGCGAAGACCGCGGGATGGAGGGGTTGAGCAGAGCTCACCCTAGAGGGGTGGGCGGAACCAATGTCGGACATTGGAACGCGAAGCAGAGACTTGAAGCCTAAGCAAGAGGGGGGTAGTCGTGCAAAAGTGAGGAGTCACACCAGATGCGATGGTGTGGAGAAATCATAAGGAAGATATGGTCAGGAAAATAGAGGGCGCGGAGCATGTCTCAGAGGTACCCATTTTTTTTTTTCTTTTTCTTTTTATATCATATATTCGTTGTTTGGTTAAGGTACAAGAACGTGCATGCAGCGCTAGCTATGGCAGAAACAAAACCCAAAATCAAACAACTAACAAAAGAAACAACACAACCAGTTCCTCCGATGGCGTCCAATAACCGACGCAATGCCTACACAGGACTCATATAGGAAAACTACTAACTAACTAGCATCATAATAGAAACAAATCAAAACTCATATTAACAACAAGCAGTGACATCAAACAGGAGACCTTCCACCACTTAGACCACTTGGCGACCCAGCCAACGACAACTGGGGCGAGGCAGGAGGGGAAGGGGAGGGGGAGAGGGAGGGCAGGCGGGGGGCATAATGTGCATACATGTCAGGGGGGAAACCAGTCTTGGTAGCAGTGAGATATCGTCCGAGGCCTAAAAGCATCGGAATCGAGGTCCATAGAGAAGAGTCAGGTCCAATATCCGTGATCCCCTGGAGGTGACGACCGCGGGCTGCGGACTTGGCAGGACAGAAAAGGAGGGCGTGTTCGAACGTCTCATCCCCCTCCTCGCACCAGGGGCAGAGGGGAGAGGGGTTGGTGTCATGCCACGAGGGATGGGCAGCTAGGTAGCTCTTGCCAGCGTGCATCTGGTGGAGCTGGCCTGAGAGGAAACGCCCCAGGCCCATGAAGGGGTGCGGGCGCAGCGTGGGGCTAAAGAGGTAGTAAGGTGGGGGAGGCGAGAGGAGGCGCCACGAGGTGAGGAGCTCTTCGCGGCACAGGGCCTTGAGTGAAGCGTAGAGGGTGGGGGCCCCCAGCGGGGCTACTTGCAGTGGAGGCAGGAGGAGGGGGTTAGCCGGAGGGAGGGGGTCGCTGCGGCCGCCGATGATGGAGTGAATGCGGTGGGCTACCGCATCGACCGGGAGGTGACGCCGGTTGGACGGGGAGGGTGGTTTGGTGAGCCACCTGAGAGGGCGGTAATTGGGACCAGCCCAAGGGTGTCGGCCTCTGACAGAACCAGGGAGGCGGAGGGAGTCAGGAGCCCTGAAGGGGGACGTAGTCGGGACCGAGTGGTCCAGGCGGGCGGTTGCCGGGTTGATTTCAGGCGGCAGGCAGACAAGGCGGACTGCCGCCAAGCGCTGAAGGTGATTGATCAGTAGGTCAATGGGGGGGAGTAAGGCTTCACAGGGAAGAACAGCCGTGTTGGTAGAGGCGAAGCAGTTTGTAACCCACCTCAGTACCCGGTGCCAGAAAGCTCTCAACTTGTCAAGCATCCTGGAGTTGGGGGAAAGCAGGTCGCTACCGTAGAGGAGGATGGGGCGGACCAAGGAGGAGGCGAGACGATGACACAGGTGTGGTGCAAGACCTTTGCCTGGCCCGGACAGGCGGTCTATTGTAGCGTGAGCAGCTTCAGCCAGGGCGAGGCGCCTGGTGAAATGGGGGGTGGTGGCCCGATCCAACGCAGGAGTTGCGGGTTCCAACCAGTAGCCCAACCAGCGTAGTACTTGGGCCGGCTTGTAGGGGAAGGAGTCCACTGAGACGGGGAGGAGGCACAGGGGTCCCCTCTGTTGGGGCGTCCTCCAATGCATCAGTTCTGTTTTGGGAAGGGAGAAAGCAACACCTATGCGCCTTCCCTTCGATGTGAGTGAGGACGCGACCACCTGCAGCTTCTGGACGTTACGCCTGTAGGAGGGCGAGGAAACTGTAATAGCGAAGTCGTCGACATATGAGAGGATTATGCCGTTGGGGACGGGAAAATGGAGGGAGGAAACGTAGATCAGGAACAGAAGAGGGGAGACAGGTGAACCTTGGGTGGTGCCGACCTGGACCGGTGATAGGACTTTAGGAGAACCTTGGTATAGGAGGCGGCAGTGTCTGCCGTTTAGGAAGGATCGGACCCACGAGACGAGGTAGGGCTCAACGCCCCTTTCCCTAAGTTTGCTGCACATGGCAGCGGAGTCGACATTGTCAAAACCTCCCTTGATGTCAAGGAAGAGTGTGGAGGAGCAGAGGCCCATGCAGTGCGAAAGACGGATCTCATGCGAGAGGGTGGCAAGGGCGTCAAAAGTACCCATGCCTGATAGTCAGCCGCATTGGTTGGGGTGGACTAGGCCAAGAGCCCGAGCAACTGCGGCTAGCCTTACAGCTACCGCACGCTCCAGGATCTTGGACAGGGTTTGGAGGAGGACTATGATGCGGAAAGAGGCGGGTGTATCGTAGGATGCCTTGCCAGGCTTGTCAAGGACGATACCATTCGCCTGTTTGAGGGAGGAGGGGTGAAAACCGTATAGTAGGAGGGGGCCCAAGAGGGACGTGAGAATTTTTGGGTTGGTGCCATGGACTCTTTTCCAGACTGAGTACGGGATGTAGTCAGGGCCGGGGGCGGACGAGTTCGAGCTGGAAGCCAGGGCCCTGGAGATCTCCTCCTTTGTGAGGACATCGAGGTCTCGGAACGGGCGTAGAATAGTAGGTGGGGAGGAGGACTCCCTAGGGGGAAAAAAGTGGGCTAGGAGGGCGGCGTTGACGGCAAGTGGGTGTCAGCCTCCGGGAAAGACGGAAACCGGTCTGGGGGGCGACCTATCGCGAAGCGTTTGGCTGTCCATACCGTCTTCGGGGTTGCAGAGGAGAGGAAATCGTCCCAGTGCCTTCTCTTGGCCTGTCTCAGAGGTACCCATTTTTTCTTTTTTTTTTTTTTTTTCTTTTTTTTTTTATATCATATATTCGTTGTTAAGGTACAAGAACTTGCATGCAGCGCTAGCTATGGCGTAAACAAAACCGTAAACACACGGGTCCCTCCTCCGTCTGAGGCAAAAACCAAGAACCCCAAGCCCCTCTGGTATGGAGCCAACCGCACGATCTCGCCCCGAATCAAGCCCCCCCTACAACCCGGACGAACCAAGCCCCAAGAGAAACCCAAGACAGGAAAAGCAGGAAGCACAAGGAAAAATCCCCCCGGAAATCTCACCACAAAGAAAACCAAACTCATACCCACCAAACCATGCCCATAGCACGGCCGGCCGCTTAAAAGCTAACCCTCGATCGGGCCCAAGAGGACCAGGTGCACCGATTTATGGCGCGGCCCCCACCAAGGGGGAAAGCTTGACGAGGAGAGATCCCGACCGACCGGAGACAGTGCAATACCAATCGGAGGGAGAGGAGCCAGGGCTGGGGCCCCCCAGAGAGAGGTGGCAGTAAGGTGCCAGCTGGGGGAGCAGTAAGGTGCTAGCCCGGGGGCAGTAAGGTGCCAGCTGGGAGAGCAGTAGGGTGCTAGCCGAAGGGGTGGTAGTAGGATACCAGCCGAACGAGCCGAGGGAGGAAGAGGGAGGGGTAGACCCAGATGCCGAAACAACTATCGGAAACGTGTTCGTGTCTTAACTAGGCGGTCTCCATTAATCCCCAGTGCCAACAGTAGATAAAACCACCGTAAAGGGCAGAGAGGAGGAGAGAGGCGAAATCGACCGCAGCCTGTTGAGAAAACCAACCACCAACCCCCGACCGTGGGACTAACCCGTACCCACCAGCGGGACAAGACCCGGACCTAGCAGAGGGACTGACCCGAACCGAGCAGAAGAAGGAGAAGGAATCCATAGGAATCGCGTACCGCAAACCGTAATCCCAGCCGTCTGCTGAAGGGAAAAAGGAGGAACCCGACCGTGCTGATGCTAAGCGAGGCTAAAGCAAAAGCGGGGAAGGAGAGAGACCCAGCGACGAGGACGCCAGGAGGGAGTGAGGAGGGGCCCCATGAGGGTAGACCTCAAGAGAGAAAGCAGGAGAGAAGTTTTGCCGTTGCAAAAAGATAAAAGATGATGGCCTAGTCCCCCCCATAGGGGGGAGGACCAGACGCGAAAAAGTGGTGATGATTCCTTGGTGTTGAGATTTCAATCACCGGAGGTGTAGCGGAGACGGTCGTTGGTCTCAGAGGTACCCAGAGCTGCCCTCTTATATATCCTGCGAACAGCGTCCGGTCGGACGGACGGCAGCGACGTATATGGTGTTATGAAGCAGGCTTCATTGAGATGACATTATAGTCATTGGACGCAGCTCTTCGAAATCTCGCTAGGGACATGGGAGCCCCTGAGCGGGGCCGGAGGGGGGTGTTAGGCTTCGATAGATGAGGGTCTTTGCGCAGTTACCCTACCGAGTGGTCTGTGCATTTTCTTCATGCCTAACACCCAACGTGAGGCAGCGTGAAAGGACACCCTGAGGGAGGATAGGAGAGGCGACCACCAAGGTTTAGACCGGGACGACATGCGGTTGAGGGGAGTTTGAAGAAGGAGGGTAGTGCATAGGCAGTCAATATTCTTATCGAACCATGCCATGGCAGAGGACAGTGTCGGGAGGGTAGAAGGGGGGGGAACGACAAATAATTTGAGGGAATCGCCAAGGGCAGACCAATCGGTCTTGGCCCAGGCCGGTGTGGGGGCACGGGGGCAAAGCAAAGGAGTGGAGAGCGAAATATAAATGGGAACATGGTCAGAGCCAGTCGACGGGAGCGGGGTAGCCCATTCCGAAAAAAGGTTCGGCTACCGTGCTGTTGGCAAAGGAAAGATCAAGAACGGAGGCCTTGCCCACGGAGGCAAAAGGAAAGTAGGTAAACACACCAGGGGTGTTAAGGAGGGAAAAACCATACAAAGAAGCCATTTGAAAGTAAGGAACTGATGTTCCGAGTTCGTCAGATGAAATCACCCTCAGAGGGTCTGAAAGGGGGTGGTGGAGGTTAAAATCTCCCATAACAAAAACGGGAAAATCCAAATCAGGAAAGCACAACTCAGGTTCCCAGGTCTTGACTGAGGTTGCCTCTTATATATCCCGCGAACAGCTTTGGGTTGGACGGACGGAAGCGATGTATACGGTGTTATTCTGACACCTTTAATTCTGTGACCATATAGTCACAGGACGCAACAAAGGTTGATGTGTATGATGACGCGCGGGCCCCGTAAGGGGGCCGGAGGGGGGTGTTGGAGACTAAGATTCTCGGTTTCGGGTAAAGTTACCCTGCCTAAGGTACTCCTAGGCTATCGGAATCGGGTACTCCTAACATGAGCTCCCTCCTCTTGGGCTTCGCCTCGAATGCCCCTTTGGTACAAAAATAAAAATTAAACATTAAATTTTAAATATTAAATAATAAACCTTAAACATTAATCATTTAAGGACCCGATGAAAGCAGGGTAAAAAACCTTCCGCGTTTGCTTGTCCACGGCAGGAAAACCTTATCTTCATCGTCCTTCCTCTGCCCGTCGTGGCATTTCGGGATTATCGTAATGAAATTCCTCCACCAACTCCCTCGCGTTGTCCATTCCTGTGGCAGGATCCCAAGTGTTCTCATCTTCGGAACAACCATGCTATTTGACAAAGTACCACAGCTCGCGTATCTGTTGATAGTGACCACGGACTGTTTTCCTGTAAGAGCGTATCTTGCTTCTTACTATTTTCTTGATTTCCCATTGTAGGTCACCTTCGATGTCTTCAGGTTCCCTGGGAAGCTGTTGTCGGTCTGCCTGTACCAACTCCCTGTAAGATTCCAACAGGGAAACATGGAATACTAAGTGAATATTCCAGCGATCCGATATGTTGAGCTTAAATGCGTGACTTCCTCGTTTTTCCAAGATCACGAAGGGTCCATAAAGTTTGAGACTTAACTTTTTAGACTTCCGGCGTGTGCGAATATTTTTTGCATTTAACATTACTTTATCGCCGGGTTTGAAGTCTAGTTGTTGCTTGGCTTTACTATTGTAATATTTGGCCATAGCTTCTCGTGTCTGCTCGAGTGATTGCCGCGCTTGCTCATGGACCGTCTTTATCCAGTTTGCGTGAAGGGTTACTCCTGGATTGTTTACTTCGCGCTCCTTCATCCATTCCGTGTGAGGATGAAATCCATAGTTTGCATAGAATGGTGTCATTCCATGTGCGTTCGTAGCCGAGTTGTTATAGGCATGTTCGGCTAAAGGTAGGAGTTGGTACCAGTCATCCTGATCGTAATTGACAAAACTTCGCAAGTATCCTTCCAGCACTTGGTTGGTACGTTCAGTTTGTCCATCAGTCTGAGGGTGGTACGCTGTTGACATCCTCTTTTTTATCTCCAATGCTTTACACAATGATTCCCAAAATTCTCCTGCAAACTTCGAGTCCATATCCGAGATAAGCTCTGATGGTAAGCCGTGTAGCTTCCATATTTCCTTCGTGAATGCTGTAGCGATATCCTTCGTGGTAGCTGTTCCCTCTAATCCGATAAGGTAAGCCATTTTAGTGAACCGGTCAACTACTACTATTATCTGGGTACATCCTTGACTCTGCAGTAATTGCGTTATGAAATCCACAGATATAGATGCCCAGGCTGCGTATGATATCGACAGCGGTTGAAGTAGAGCATACTTTGCGTGGCATGGTGACTTGTTGTGTTGACAATCGTCACATGACCGTACGTAATCGTTTACCCAATTAGCCAGGCCTTTCCAATAGAAATCTCGCATGAGGATTTCGAGAGTTTTTTCTTGCCCAAAGTGTCATGCAATTTTCGCATTATGACACCCTTCGGCTATTGTGGTGTAAAGGCTCTGGTTGTTTGGTCCGAATAGTCTCTACTTATAGTAAAGCAAATCATCGGTCTGGGTCCAATTCTGTGGGAAAGGTTTGTTATTGTCTCAGAGTTTTTCCAACTCTTTTCTTCACTTCAGCCATTCCTTATCACCTGGAATGGCCTTCTGAATCTGCTCCAGAAATTCGCGATTGAATTTCTTTAATTCTTTGCGGGCTAGTATGGTACTAGTCATGAGGGTTCGTTCGGGTATTTCGGATACATTATGCCAGTGTTTATTCTGATCCCCTGACACACGGAGCTGGCTGACTACTGGTTCAATCTCTTGGATGGTCATAGCTCTCGTAGCAATATCTGTGCTGCTGAATCCCGCTGTTCCTCTTTCTGTTTCGTCCAGGCTATCTATTTCCATCATATCAGCGGTATTAATCTTTTCTATCTCTAGTTAGGCGATACGATCCCCTTCTTTGATGTGACAGTCCGCATCTCGGTGGTTGAATAGTAGAACTTTGAGTTCTCTGGTGTAGTCCGCATCGATTACCCCGGCACTTGTTGAAATCCCACTTTTTACAGCTAACCCGCTTCTAGGAGCAATTCTTCTGTATGTTCCTACCGGTAGTCCCACTGCAATACCGGTTCCAACTATTAACTGTCCCCTTGCCGGGACTATGTCTTCTTGCAGAGCGTAGAGATCATGGCCCGCTGCCATTCTTGAGCCTTTGGTTGGTAGCCTTGCTCTTGTGTCCAACCTTTTAACCTGAATAATGGAGTTAAGATCATTCCATTTCGGTACCTCTTTGATATCATCGACGGAAATATCGCCTTCAGAGTTTCCTGCATCTAAGCAGATTCGAATTTCTCCCATCTTAGTTCTCGTAACCGAACTGATTTATAAGTGTTCGGGCTTCAAGATCGCTTGCTCGCAATGTGCAGCTCCCTCCTCAGGACGGTACTCCGGCCGTTGACTAAGTGCGTCTGGTTTCCCACCTCTGGTTCCTGGTCGGTAAACAATTTTAAAATTATAGTCCGCGAGTTTTTATGCCCAGCGTATCTGGCGACCGCTCCAGATCTTCGAGGTGAGGAAATATTGGAGGTTTTGGTGATCGGTATTGACAGTAAACGGTTTTTCAGTTCCAACCAAGTACTGGCGCCATTCTTTGAATGCTTCCAGTATCGATAATAGTTCTTTATCGAGGATCTCATAATTTCACTCTGCTGAATTCAGTTTGCGGGTGTGGAAAGCTACCGAATGTAGTCGTTCTTCTACAAACTGAGATAAGATGCAACCTAAAGCAAAGTCGCTCGCATCTGTTTCTACTACCGTTTCTCTTTCGGGGAAGAAATGGTGTAGAATAGGGGCAGAAGTAAACCTTCTCTTAAGTTCCTGAAAGGCTGCCTCTTGTTCCGGGCCCCACCGGAACTTCTTTGGATCGCCACTCAATGTTTCCGTGATCGGAGCACAGATTTTAGAGAAGTTTTCTATAAATTGTCGGTAAAAATTGGCAAATCCCTGGAATATTTGTTGCACTTCCTTAACCTACTTGGGTGGTTTCCAATCAAATTCAGAGTCCACCTTTCGGGTGCTCATAGACACCCCATTAACAGTTACAATATAGCCTAAGAATTCCACCTCTTTCACGTGGAAGAAAGATTTTTTTATTGAGATTGTGAGTTGGAAGTTGGCTAGTTTTTGTAGAACCTTTTTTACTAACTCGATATGTTCTTTCTTAGTCTTGGAATAGATGAGAATATCGTCAAGGTAGCAAACAACACCTTGGTCAAGATATTCCCAGAGAACTTCGTTCATCATATCTTGGAATGTTGCCAGAGCGTTGGCTAGTCCGAAAGGTATTACCCTGTACTCGTAGTGCCCATATCTCGTTGGGAAGGCCGTTTTCCATTCATCCTCTTCTTTTATCCGAATGAGGTTATAACCATCTTTTAGATCAATTTTCGAGAAGATGGTTGCTCCTGCTACTTGATCACCTAGTTCCGACATTACTGGTAGTAGGTACTTGTTTAAGATAGTAATCTTATTCAAGTTCCCATAATCTACTACTAAACGTAGTTGACCATCGGCTTTCAGTGTGAAAAGGATTGGAGCACCGAATGGTGATTGGCTTCGTGTAATTTTGCCTTGTCGGATCATATCATTCAGATATTCATGTAGGAGTTTGAGTTGTTTTTCGGATAAGGGATATATAGGCGCCCAGGAAGGTTTCGCTCCATCAACTAATTTGATTTCATGACCGAAGCTTCTTCTAGGAGACCTTTTCGCTGCTCTCTGTGGCAGGAAAAGCTTCTTGAACTCCCAATAGTGCTTAGGGAGAAAGTCGAAATTAACTTCACTAGGATTTTCGACTGTTCCGATTCTTCCAATTTGAAGCGCGTTCTCGTCCCATGCTACCGATTCGTCGTATTTGAATATATCTGCAATTCGTTCGTCTTCTTCTTCCATACAAGTAGTTTTACATTTGGGGTCTTTAAATTCTCAATTATCGGGATCCCCAATATTTGATAGGGGGTTTTCTGAATGCCACCACCCACACGGAATAATTATTCCAGTGTCCCGTGCTGTTGTGATTTCGTACGCAACTTCGGATAAATGTTTGTTGCGTCCAATTTCAAGCCATAATGGACGCGTATAAAATTTTCCTCCCGATGGAGATGGTACTCCATCGAAGCCTTGAATAGCGACCGGATTCGGTCTTTCTGTGAACAGAATTTTTAATTCCTTAACGAGGTCTTTGTTGATTAGGAACACGTTGGATCCTGAATCTAATAGAACACGGATTTTGTATCTTTGTCTGTTTGGGTTTAAAACATGGATATGAGCATATCCTTCGGGACAGTCATATCGTGTAGGTTTTGGCGCGTCAAACGCGCGTCTTTTTGGATGAGGGGTCGAACCGTCGTCTTTTCGTTTCGACATGTCTGAGGTTTGATAACAACTAGGATGTTTGTTACCGCGCCCGCGCAGTTTCAACCATACAGGTCTCCTCAGACAAACTGGCTTCCTATTAACAAAGAAAATTCCAAATCCCTACTCGGCATTTCACCGATACACTAAATAGTGCACGACCAGTTCTCAGGCTGGATGCCTCTCCTTTCTCTCATGCTTTAGGGCCTTGGTGGTAACGAGGTCAGCTTTTACAAGCTTGTTGTTCCTCTCCAATTCCTTTCCCTTAAGAATTGGTTCGATCTTTAACCAGAAACAGATGCGTGTGCAACATTGAGGTACCCTCGGCATTGTCCAGCTGGTACAACCTCTCAGATACGTGTCCTGCAACTGCGCCTATGTTTTCTGGGTTTAAGATCCCATCACGTAATATGGTCGTCCAAATCATCCTTCACCAACCCTAATAGCTAACTGGGAGTGGAAAACGCTTGTGGGTAAGGCCTGCGGAATAATTAGCGTACTAGAGAGACTAACTAGCTTATTCACAGCTCTTGTCCGCGTGGTTGAACCGTCCCCTCTTTCCGACATAACTCAGCTTCAGGACTGATAGGTTCGAGAGTGTAGGCCTGCATAGTCTTCCAGGCGCATGTCATCGCCATGAATTCGGCAACCCTTCTGACTGGTGGTCTCTTGTCTATAAGCCTACTTAATATGCCTGCCTGCTGGTATGGAATGAATGCCTGGTCAAGGTGATATTTTGATTCCCATTGACCCTGGCGGACTACCCAGTCGATAATGCCACTGGTCCTTGGTTCCATTCACTAACTTCACCCCAGCCCCGGGGGGTTCTCTATTTCGAATCCAGTCTGGTTATAGTAACGAACCCTGACTACCCAAACGCCGTCGCCGTTGCTGCCAATAAGATGACCTAAGTCATCTCCTCATCTTTACCTAATTCTCAAAGTTTATTTCCTCGTGGGGTTTGGGCAGTGGAGATGTTTCGGGGACGGTGTACAGTAGCTACCGTCCTAGGCCTGTATCTACTCGGGACCATGGGACGTTCGGCCCTTCTAGTAGACACCTTGATTTGCCCCCAACATGTCTTGTAATCGTGGTTTTTTTTCCGCAACGAGTACATACGCCGTCCTTGTTTTGTTTGTCGATGGCAGACTGGCGGATTCCCTCATGGGCCTTTTTTGAAGTTTGTATGCATTTGTTTATTGACTCTGCCGGGTCATTTTGCCAGCTTATCGGGTTCCGGTTCCCGTCTTCGCTTTTTGGAGGGACCACCACCTTTGATTTGAGACTTCTCCTTCTTAAACCTGGCCTTGTCAGGTTTTCTATCACCGGAAGAAGTCTTTACGGGTTTTGGTCTATCCCGCAACAGGTGGTCCCATTCCTTTAGTTCCTCCTCTTCTCAACCTGCCTTCCGGAGCGCTGCTTCCCATTCTACATCAGTATCCAAGGTTTGGAGGGACAGACGTAGGCGTATGCTGGCTGGTAACTTTTTTTGCATCTCTAGACGCCATGCTGGGCCAGTTATTTTGGCCTTCGTGTTAAGGTTGGTCATGATCTGGACGTCGCTCTGAATATTATCTTTGTATTCAACTTTTTCCATATCTCGGACCGCCTTTCATCCCTCTTCGATTGATACGAATCGTTCTATAAATTCGTGATCGAAGCGTGTCCAGGTTGCCAGGCCGGCATCTTGCTCCACTCCATGGAGTCGATCCATATCCCTTCAGTACCACATTGCTACCGGGTTGACTAACTCCCCTTTAGTTCTTCCTAGAGCCAAGATGACCCTTTTTCGGTCGCTATTCCAAGTTCTAGAATTTCTTTCGAAGTAGTCCACACATTGTGGTAACCAATAGCAGACACATTGAGCGGTTTTCACAGCAAAGAATGGGGGTGGATCAGCAGGCCATTTGGTGGTTAATGCAAAGGTTTCGGCCAATACATCGGCTATTCTACGTTGTTCGAGTGTCAATCCGCCGCTAAATCTGGATAGGCCTCCACCACGTCTTCCTCCGTTTCCTCCTTTCTCATCACTCCCATCGTCATCTGGGTCACCGCCTGGTGCCGCAGGGATGGGACGTTCTCTTTCTCTTGGCTTTCCCTTATCTCGGGAAGGCCTCTCTGGATGGTAAGTCTCCTCTCTTGCTTCAGCCCAGCTTTGAGGGACTAATTTCAAAGCTACCTGTCAACCACTTGGCCGCCTCGATAAGACATCGGTTATCTGATCTTTCAGCAGTCCAAGAGTATCCAAGATACGAACTTGGTCATTCTGAATTGTTCGGATGAAGTCTCTGTAGCTAGGAGCCTCAGGGTCTTGTCTTTCGGCGAGGTTAGATATCATAGCTCGAAGTGTCAGGTTTTGCTGGAATTGGTTCTCCTTGAACTCCTGGAAATCCCCTTCCAGGGTGAGGTCTCTTTCTAGGGGTTCTCATTGTAACTGAGAGGTTACTCCCTCATGGTGCTCATGTCGAGTATCTTGTTGCGCTAACTTGGCAGCAATTTCCTTCGTCAACAGGGTTTGGATATCCTGGATATTGGCTTCCACCAAGACACACTGTTGTAAAACGAGTGTCATGTCGTTATCGTGTAGATCTTGGCCATCCAATAATTGCTGTTGGACTTTAATTAACCCTCTTGCAATTTCCTGAGAATCTGCAGAGAGTGTTACGAACGCAATATTGGAGGCATCGATGCTGGTGGTAATGTCTTGACGGATCTCCCCAATAACCACTCCTAACCGAGCCGCGAGTCTTGCGAGATCGGCAGCATGGGTGTTTGGTCGTGGTATTGTGGATCTGGAATGGAGAGATGTTGCTCTTGATGTATGTGTAATACTAGGAGTTCTTCCTCGTCTCCTTGGATTACGAAGAGCTGGATCAAGGGAGGTGGGATTGCTGAGGGCACTGGGACTATTGTCCCCTGAAGTATCCATCGGCTCCCCGGGACCGATCTGCTTTGGAGGTTGTGACATCTTCTTTTTCAGGTGATTGTTTGCTCGGAGCAGAGCTAACCAATTCTCGTTTTCCGAGGCAATAGTTGTATAAGTACTAGGCTAGACACTTGATGTCATACCGTAATGTGCGGTGAGGAGGTAATGTGAACTGAGGTTCACTCGTATGTAGAGAGCCTTGGTAACAAGGAGATCTAACAATATACTATTAGGCGGAGACAACCGGTAAAGACTTAGGGTTGTCTAGGCCAATCGAGATTCGTTTGTATAGACGGAGATTTGTCTAGGAAGGCTCGGAAGCAACTCGTTTCGTTTATGACTACTAAGAGCGCAAGAAAGTAAGATAGAATCGTAAAAACAATATTATATTGTTAAGGTCTCTTCTCCGTTGCTTGATGATGTCTTAAGCTTGGGAGGCACTTCGATATTTATATTCCACGTCTGAGTGTTCGCAGACTACATCTATCTAACATACAAAATATGTACCTCTTTGATTTTAACTCGCAACGTCGAGTTCTCCCCAAAGGTGCGAACACCGGAAGACCCTGAAAACCAAAACACCCTCCTCGGTAATTACTATTTCTTATCTGGAAGACATATTTATCGCCAGTAGTAATTATCCAATCCTCAGAGTCTTTAGACCTGTAGCCGAGTTCTCGAGTCGAACTATGTTGGCACCAATAGTCCTTTTTGTTATCAAGAGTATCAGTCTCAATACGAAATTAACTTTGCATATATGCCGGAGTCGATGACTTCTAGTTGTGATAACTCAACAAATAACCGTTGGAATTCATTCAGATGACTCTTCCTTTGTAGAGGAGAGGTCATTCTATCGAATACTCCCAAAGTCCCTTGGTCGGCAACTCCTGGTTGTCTCATGTAGAGGGGGTGGACCTTCGTGTTGTGTTGGTCATTAATCCCCCAACTGCGGTGTACTCCATATTGTGGTTGCAACACTCCTTCGAGCTCGTTGACTTCTTTGGTAGTGTTTCCAGGAGCTCTAGACTCTTTCTAATGATTGGAGTGTGGATGTGAATGTGTTAGTTCATTATTCCGAACCTTCCAACGTTCATGTCTTGACCTTATGCGAAAACGTCCCGTTACTTACGGCCCATGCCAGTGATGTCATATCTTTAAAGCCTAGTAACTCCCTGAGTAGTTGACAGATTGACTCCGCCCCACTTCCCAGCTCTTTCCTGAGGTACCCTCCTATATATCCTGCGAACAGCTTTCGGTCGGACGGACGGCAGCGACCTATACAGTGTTATTCTTACACCTTCAGTTCTATGACCATTTAGTCACAGGACGCAACTAAGGTTGATGTGTATGATGACGCGCGGGCCCCTTAAGGGGTCTGGAGCAGGGTGTTGGAGACTAAGATTCTCAAACTCGGGTAAAGTTACCCTACCTAGGGTACTCCTAGGCTATCGGAATCGGGTACTCCTAACATTGTCCAAGTGTTGTTGCACCAGACATCACAGTCTTTAAAAATCTTAATAAAACACCCAAGTTACCAGGTGCTCCCAAGATCACAACTATTACTCACTTTTACATTCTACCTGTGGGCCATTTTGGCTCCCAGATCCTTCAAGAAACTAAAATAGAATTTGGTACGTCTCATCTCCTATTTCTGTAGATATTTTTGGATTTAGTCATAGAGTCTACTAGATATACCGATGGCTAGTATGTGGCTTAGTATCAAGATTAAGACTCTCTGCCATTTTGTGTCAGGACATTAGCAAGGATTGAGACTCTCTGCCGTCTTATGTCAAGATATCAGTAAGGGTCAAAGTCAACCTAGACAAATTGGGAGTTCAAAATTATTGAATCCTCACTTAGGATGAACTCAGGGTATGTTGGGCACTACCAGACACTCAGGACGTCCCGGATTCTGCCAGATATTTCAGGATGTCCCGTACACTGCCAGACACTTCACGACGTCTAGGATGTATGGGACGTCCCCAATCATACATTTGTGTCCGGACGTACAGCTGACTCATCTGATACAGGGTTTTTTTTTTGTTGATGTAACTGGTCTGGGTACTCAGTTAAGGATTTTGTTATACTGTTATGTTTTGTTTTAAGTGTCATAAGCTCTCAGGCTCTTTGCTTTAACTGGAGGTCATATCCAATCACTTAGTATAACACCACCTCTCTTTAAAATATCCAGCAACCACTTGCTTATTTCCGGACAACTTTATCTCCCAATTTCTTGAATCCCTACTTTGCGACCCTTAATTTCTGATTTTTATGGACACCTCCTTTTAAGTCAACTGGCATGCTCTCTCATCTTTCTTGCTTCTACTCTACCGATAGATCTCTCCCGCCTCTATGGCAGGTCAAGTAGACATCGAGTACAAATAATAAAAAAATGGCCTAACCGAAGATGAGGAGCAGTAAGTCAGTGCTTACCTAAGCAAGAAAGCAGGAGCCTCCCCGTTGCTAGTCATAGCTAGGTCGCATCCTCATCATCGCCAAACCTCTCCAACCCATAACTTGACGAGCCATAATCTTATAGAATATTAGAGGACACCTGAGATTGCATTATGTATTCCGAGTCCTTGTTGATCTGCTATAGGGTTATCTTTATTTATTCTGCCCATTCTTTTTCCTGCCCCTTTGTGCTCAGTTACTTTCTCAAGATTTGGTTGACCTTGAGACTCAGAAGGTAATGCGTTACAACGTATTCTCAAATATTAGGGTTATACTGTTAAAAAAGAACAAAGCCTTTGTTTAAAGGTAGCTAGTACTTACAACTAACCAGTAGTATAATATCTGCTAATAGATTTTTGTTTATTGAGGTCATAAAAGAATCAAAACCAAGCCCTCAAGTATTCAGTTTCCATTAAGGGTACTTTAATAGGTATTTAATTCTAAATACTATTTGGACTGATTTGCTAATTATTTCATTGTGCTAGGAATTATCCTCAGGCAGAACCTTTTAGCAGAACTCCACCGCCGAGCATTTAGTGGGTTTTTGCTAAGACTTTAGCCTGGGTCTGCCGAGCAAGTTTCTGCTGAGCTTTTAGTAATTCTTTACTGTGGCTTTAAGAAGGAGCTGTTAAGCATTTAGCAAGTTTTTTTTTGCTGAGCTTACCACAAGCTTTTGACAAGCCTTTATCAAGGTCCTACCGAGCAGGCTTCTGCTGAGCCTTTAGTAACTTGGAGTCTTTAACGAGGCTTTAGTAAAGACTTGTTGAGTATTTAGCAAGTTTTCTTTTACCAAGACTTTGGCAAGAGTTTGTCCAGCCAGTTTCTGCTATGCTTCTAGCAATTGTTTTTTGTCTGAGTATTGCACGAGTTCCTGCCAAGTCTTTAGCGAGTTTTTGCTGAGACTTTAGTGAGGTTCTACTGAACAAGTTTCTGCTAAGCCTTGAGGGAGTCTTAACTGAGGCTTGAGTAAGGACGTCTTCAGCATTTAGCGAGTATTTTTTGCCGAGACTTTAGTGAAAGCTTGTCCAGCAAGTTTCTGCCAGGCCTCCAGCGAGTTTTTTTTTTGCCAAGCCTACTGAGAGTTGCTGCCGAACCTTTATTGAGTTTTTGCTGTGCCTTTAGTAGAGTTCTACAGAGCAAGTTTCTGCTGAGCCTTCAGCAAGTCTAGACAAAGGCTTTAGCCCAGACTTGTTCAGCATTTAGTGAGGTTTTTTTTGCTGAGACTTTAGCAAGAGCTTGTCCAGCCAGTTTCCGTCAGGCTTCCAGCAAGTTATTTTTTACCAAGTCTACTCTGAGCTTTTGCTAAGTCTTCACCAAGTTTTTGCCAAGTCTTAACCGATACTTTAAGTTTACTTGATTTTTATTCACTACTATTATTACAATAAGCCTTACCTTCTGAGTCATATAATATTACAGGCAAGAAAAGAACTTGATATACTATTCTCCATTAATAGCAAGTAATGCTAATAGTATAAAAAGATGTCATCTTCAGTACCTAAAACACATGAACAGATTGAGAAATCTATACTTTCTGACTCAGTCCTCGCAGAAAGTGACGATTTTGGTATTTCTGATGATGAAAAATCAGATATCTCTATTTCTGAAGATAGGGATTATCAGGAATATTTATCAACTACAAACCACCAATCATGACGGTCTATCTCGAGTTCACAACAAAACATCTAAATGCCTCTTCCACCTACTAGTCCTCCTCATTTTTGCTGTGATCATTATTGGCACTGGGATATAGCAGTCTCACCAGTCAATCAATAGTGATGGCGAAGACATAGAAGTCTTGGAGGATAGTGAATATGGTGCAATTCCAGAAGCATTATCTTCCAATCAGAAAAGTATGAGAAAGAGAAGGTCTCAAGTTAAGAGTAAAAAGAAGGAACAATTGAATGAGGAGTATAAGAAAAGAAAAACTGCCGACAACTTGAAAAAGACTATTCAAGTTGAAGTTGAAGAAAGTGCCAACTTAGATGCTTTAAGCTACCAATCACGAGGATGTCAGCTACCAAGCACCTTTGAACATCCACCACATGAAATTTGGAACCACTATTCTACTTTTTCACAACGTTAGGTAGAAAATGGTCTAATTATCCATGACTCAAAACAAAGAGCTCTTGTCCACTGATTTCCATTTGCAACTATTTCTTAATAACTTCGTGAAACTTTAGCTTCTTCCTTGCAAGAATACGATAACAAGACCCCACTTCCCAATCACAATCATGCGCACACAAGAGGAAACTATCAGGTTTGAATTTTTGAATGCTGGTTTAAGTGTGGAGGATATCTTCAGCCCTATATGTCTGCCCATTATTGCAGTCCAGAGTCTGGTCCTGTTAGGCGGAGACAACTGAGATAGACTTAAGATTGTCTAAACCAATCGGGATTCTTTAGTACAGACGGAGATTTGTCTAGGAATGCTCGGAAGCAACTCATTTCATTTATGACTAATAAGAGCAGAAGAAAGTAGAGTAGAATCGTAAGAACAATATTATATTGTTAAGGTCTCTTCTCCGTTGCTTGATGATGTCTAAAGCTTGGGAGGCACTTCGATATTTATATTCCGCGTCAGAGTATTCGCGGACTACATCTATCTGTTATACAAAATAAGTACCTCTTCAAATCTAATGTATAATGTCGAGTTCTCCATCAAGGTGCAAACACTGGGAGACCCTGAAAACCATCACACCCTCTTCGGTGATTACTATTTTCTTATCTAGAAGAGGTACTTTCTACCAGTAGTAATTCACCGATTCTCAGAGTCCTTAGACCTGCAGCCGGGTTCTCAAGTCGAACTATGTTGGCTCCAATAATCCTTTTCGTCATCAAGAGGATCAGTCTTGATGCGAAATTGCCTTTGCATATATGCCGGAGTTGATGACTTCTAATTGTGATAACTCAACAACTAACCAATGGAATTTATTCCAATAACTCTCTCTTCGTAGAGGAGAGATCATTCTATTGAATAGTTTCATAATTCCTCAGTCGGCAACTCCTGGTTGTTCTATGTAGAGAGGGTGGACCTTCATGTTGTGTTGGTCATAACTCTCACAACTCTGGTATACCCTATATCATAGTTGCAACACTCCCTGGAGCTTGTTGGCTTCTTGGTAGTGTTTCCAGGTGCTCTAGACTCTTTCTAATTATCGGAGGGTGGGTATTAATGCGTTGGTTCGTTGTCCTGAACCTCCTATCATTGATATCTCAACCATGTGCGAAAATGTCCTGTTACTTACAGCCTATGCCAAAGACATCATATCTCTGAAGCCTAATAACTCCCTGAGTAGTTCACTGATTGACTTCGTTCCACTTCCCAGGTCTTACCAGAGGTCCCCTCCTATATATCCTACGAACAGCTTTCGGTCAGACGGACAGCAGTGACGTATACGGTGTTATTCTGACACCTTCAATCTGTAACCATATAGTCACAGGACGCAACTAAGGTTGATGTGTGTGATGACACGCGGGCCCTATAAGGGGGGCGGCAGGAGGTGTTGGAGACTAAGATTCTTGAACATGGGGAGAGTTACCCTACCTAGAGTACTCCTAGGCTATCGGAATCGGGTACTCCTAATATGAGCTCCCTCCTCTAGGGCTTCGCCTCGAATGCCCCTTTGGTACAAAAAAAAAATTAAACATTAAATTTTAAATATTAAATAATAAACCTTAAACATTAATCATTCAAGGACCCGATGAAAGCAGGGTAAAAAACCTTCCACGTTTGCTTGTCCATGGCAGGAAAACCTTATCTTCATTGTCCTTCCTCTGCCCGCCGTGGCATTTCCGGATTATCGCGATGAAATTCTTCCACCAATTCCCTCGCATTATCCATTCCTGTTGCAGGTTCCCAGGTGTTCTCATCTTCAGAACAGCCCTGCCATTTAACAAAGTACCACAGCTCGTGTATCTGTTGATATCGGCCATGGACTCTTTTCCTGTAAGAGCGTACCTCGCTTCTTACAATCTTTTCTATCTCCCATTGTAGGTCGCCTTCGATGTCTTCAGGTTCCCTGGGAGGTTGTTGTTAGTCTGCTCGTACCGACTCCCTGTAAGGTTCCAACAGAGAAACATGGAATACTGGATGTATATTCCAACAATCCGATATGTCGAGATTAAATGCGCGGCTTCCTCGTTTTTCCAGAATCACGAAGGGTCTATAAAGTTTTGGGCTTAACTTGTTGGACTTCCGGAGAGTGCGAATGTTCTTAGCGTTTAACATTACTTTATCACAAGGTTTAAAGTCTGGTTACTGTCTGGCCTTTCTATCGTAATATTTGGCCATTGTTTCTCGTGTTTGTTCAAGTGATTGCCGCGCTTGCTCATGAATCATTTTTATCCAGTTTGCGTAAAGGGTTGCTCCAAGATTATGGGCCTCGCTCTCCTTCATCCATTCCGTTTGAGGATGAAACCCATAATTTGCTTAGAATGGAGTCATTCTGTGTTTCTTGGTAGCCGAGTTATTGTATGCGTGTTTGGCTAAAAGTAGAAGTTGGTACCAATCGTCCTGATCGTAGTTGACAAAACTTCGTAAGTAACCTTCCAGCACTTGGTTGGTACATTCGGTTTGTCCATCGGTCTGTGGGTGGTATGCAGTCGACATCCTTCTTTTTATATCCAATGCTTTACAAAACGACTCCCAGAATTCTCCTGCAAACTTTGAATCTATATCTGAGACAATTTCTGATGGTAATCCCTGTAGCTTCCTTACTCCCCTTGTGACAGCGGTAGTGACATCTTTCGCAGCTGCTGTTCCCTCTAATCCAATAAAGTTGGCCATCTTGGTGAATCAATCAACCACTACTATTATTTGGGTACATCCTTGACTTCGCGGTAATTGTATTATGAAGTCCACGGATATAGATGCCCAGGCCGCATATGGTATTGATAGTGGTTCAAGTAGACCATACTTTGCGTGGCGTTTTGACTTGTTGTGCTGACAATCGTCACATGACCGTAGATAATCGTTTACCCAACCAGCCAAGCCCTTCCAATTGAAATTTCACACAATCATTTTGAGAGTTTTCTCTTGCCTGAAGTGTCTTGCAATTTTCACGTCGTAACACCCTTCAGCTATCGTGGTATAAAGGCTCTGGCTATTTGGTACCAATAGTCTTTGCTTATAGTAAAGCAAATCATCAGTTAGGGTCCAATCCTTTAGAAAAGGTTTGTTGTTGTCTCGGACCTTTTCTAACTCTTTTCTTCGCTTCAGCCATTCCTTATCACCTGGAACCGCCTTCTGAATCTGCTCCAGAAATTCGGGATTGAATTTCTTTAATTCTTTGCCGGCTAGTATAGTACTAGTTATGAGGGTTCATTCGGGTATCTCGGTTAGGTCATACCAGTACTTATTCTGGTCCTTTGACGCATGGAGCTGGCTGACTACTGGCTCAATTTCTTGGATAGTCATGGCTCTCGTAGCAATATCTGTGCTGCTGAATCCCACCGCTCCTCTTTCTGTTTCGTCCAGGCTATCTATTTCCATCATATAAGCGGTATTAATCTTTTCTATCACTAGTTGGGCAATATAATCCCCTTCTTTGATGTGACAGTCTGAGTCTCGGTGGTTGAATAGTAGAACTTTGAGTTCTCCAGTGTAATCCGCATCGATTACTCCGGCACCTGTTGAAATTCTGCTTTTTACAGCTAACCCGCTTCTTGGAGCAATTCTTCCATATGTTCCAACCGGTAATCCCAGGGCGATACCAGTTCTGACTATTAACTGTCCTCTGGCTGGGACTATGGCTTCTTGTAGAGTGTAGATATCATGGCCAGCTGCCATTCTTGAACCTTTGGTTGGTAGTCTTGCTCTTGTGTCTAACCTCTTGACTCGAATAATGGAATTGGGATCATTCCATTTAGGTTTCTCTCGGATGTCATCGATACATATATCACCTTCGGAGCTTTCTGCAATTAAGCAGACCCCAATTTCCCCCTACTTAGTTCTCATAACTGAAATAATTTGGAAATGTTCAGGCTTCAAGATCGCTTGCTCGCGATGTGCAGCTCCCTCCTCAGGACGGTACTCCGGCCGTCTACTAAGGGCATCCGGTTTTCCTCCTCTAGTTCCCGGGCGGTAAACAATTTTAAAATTGTAATCAGCGAGTTTCTGCGCCCAGCGAATCTGGCGACCGCTCCAGACTTTCGAGGTGAGGAAATATTGAAGGTTTTGGTGATTGGTATAGACAGTAACCGGTTTTTCAGTTCCAACTAAGTATTGGCGCCATTCCTTGAATACTTCTAGTATTGCCAATAGCTCTTTATCATGGATCTCTTAGTTTCGCTCTGCTGAGTTCAGTTTACGGGAATGAAAGGCCACTAGATGTAGTCGTTTTTCCACAAACTGTGATAAGACGCATCCTAAAGTGAAGTCGCTAGCGTCAGTTTCCACCACCATTTCTCTTTCGGGGAAGAAATGGTGTGGAATGGGGGCGGGAGTAAATCTCCTCTTAAGTTCTTGAAAGGCTGCTTCTTGTTCCGGGCCCTACCGGAACTTTTTAGAGTTGCCCTTCAATGTTTCTGTGATAGGAGCACAGCTTTTAGAGAAGTTTTCTATAAAGTGTCGGTAAAAGTTTGCAAAGCGTTGGAATATTTGTACCTCCTTAACTGACTTAGGTGGCTTCCAACCTAAAACGAAGTCCGCCTTTCGGGTGCTCATAGAGACCCCGTCCACGGCTACTATATAGCCTAAAAATTCAACCTCTTTTACGTGCAAGAAAGATTTCATTATTGAGATTGCTAGTTGGAAATCTGCTAGTTTCTGTAGAACTTTTTTTACCAACTCGATATGTTCTTTCTCAGTCTTGGAGTAGATGAGAATATTGTCAAGGTAGCAAACAACTCCTTGGTCAAGATGTTACCGAAGAACTTCGTTCATCATATCTTAGAATATTGCCGGAGCGTTAGCTAGTTCGAATGGCATTACTTTATATTTGTAGTGCCCATATCTTGTTCAGAAAGCCGTTTTCCATTCATCCCCTTCTTTTATCCGAATCAGGTTGTAACCGTCTTTCAAGTCAATTTTTGAAAAGATGGTCGCGCCTGCCACTCGATCGTGTAGTTCCAACATTAAAGGTCCTGCCGAATTATTTAAGATTGTAATCTTATTTAAGTTTCGGTAATCTACCACCAAACGTACTTGACCTTCAGCGTTCGGTGTGAAAAGAATTGGTACACCGAATGGCGATTGACTTCGTGTAATTTTTCCCTGTCGGATCATGTCGTTAAGATATTTACTTGAGAGTTTAAGCTGTTTTTCAGATAGAGGATATATGGGTCCCCAGGAGGATTTCACTCCGTCAACTAATTTGATTTCATGATCGAATGTTCCTCTCGGTGCTAAATTTGCCGCAGTCTGCGGTAAGAATAGCTTGTTCAATCCCCAGTAGTGTTTGTGGAGAGAGTCGAAGTTGACTTCATTTGGATCTTCGACAGTTCCAATTCTTCCAATTTGAATCGCGTTCTCATCCCGAGCTACCGATTCATCGTATTCAAACATATCTGCAATTCCTTCATCTTCTTCTTCTTCTATACAAGTACTTTTACACTTTGAGTCCTTGAATTCTCAGTTATCCAGGTCTCCAATGTTCGATAGGGGGTATTTTGAATGCCACCAACCGAATGGGATAATCATCCCATAGTCGCCTGCTGCTTCAATTTCGCACGCAACTTCGGACAAGTGTTTATTGCGTCTGATTTCAAGCCATAATGGACGTGTATAAAAGTTTCCTCCCTATGGAGATGGTACTCCATCGAAGCCTTGAATAGTGACTGGATTTGGTCTCTCAATGAATGGAATTTTTAATTCCTTAACTAGGTCTTTGTTGATTAGGAACACATTGGATCATAAATCTAATAGAATACGGAACTTATTTCTTTTTCTGTTCGGGTTTGAGACATGGATATGCACATATCCCTCGGGACAGTCATATCGTGTGTATTTTGGTACGTCGAACGTGCGTCTCTTTGGGTGAGGTGTCGAACCGGTATCTTTTCATTTCGACATGTCAGTTGTTGGATAATAACTAGGATGTTTCTGTTAGGCGGAGACAACCGGTATAGACTGATGGTTGTCTAGGTCAATCGGGATTCTTTCGTGTAGAGGGAGATTTGTCAATGAAGGCTCAGAAGCAACTCGTTTCGTTTATGACTACTAAGAGTGCAAGAAAGTAGGATAGAATCGTAAAAACAATATTATATTGTTAAGGTCTCTTCTCCGTTGCTTGATGATGTCTAAAGCTTGGGAGGCACTTCGATATTTATATTCCGCGTCTGAGTGTTCGCGGGCTACAGCTATCTAGCATACAAAATATGTACCTCTTCAAGTCTAATATGCGACGTCGAGTTCTCCCTGACAGAGCGAACACCGGGAGACCCTGAAAACCATCACACCATCTTCAGTAATTACTATTTCCTGCCCGGGAGGCATACTTGTCACCAGTAGTAATTATCGGATCCTCAGAGTCTATAGACCTGTAGCCGAGTTTTCAAGTCGAACTCTGTTGGCTCCAATAGTTCTTTTCATTACCAAGAGGATCAGTCTTGATACGAGACTGCATCTGTAGATATGCCGGAGTCGATGACTTCCAGTTGTGATAACTCAATAACTAACTGATAGAATTCATTCCGATGACTCTCTTCTCGTAGAGGAGAGGCCATTCTATTGAATAGTCTCATAATTCCTCGGTCGGCAACTCCTGATTGTTTTATGTAGAGGGGGTGGACCTTCGTGTTGTGTTGGTTGTAAATCCAGCAACTGCGGTACACCTCTTATCATAGTTGCAACACTCCTCGAAGCTTGTTGGCTTCTTTGGTAGTGTTTCCAGGAGCTCTAGACTCTTTCTAATCGTCGAAGGGTGGATGTGAATGCATTGGTTCGTTATACCGAACCTCCTAACATTCATCTCATGACCTTGTGCGAAAATGTCCCGTTACCTACGGCCCATGCCAATGATGTCATATCTTTGAAGCCTTGTACCTCCCTGAGTAGTTGACGGATTGACTTCGTTCCACTTCCCAGGTCAAGCCATTTTTTTTTTTTTTTTTTTTTTTTTATATCATATATTCGTTGTTTGGTTAAGGTACAAGAACGTGCATGCAGCGCTAGCTATGGCAGAAACAAAACCCAAAATCAAACAACTAACAAAAGAAACAACACAACCAGTTCCTCCGATAGCGTCCAATAACCGACGCAATGCCTACACAGGACTCATATAGGAAAACTACTAACTAACTAGCATCATAACGGAAACAAATCAAAACTCATAATAACAACAAGCAATGAAATCAAACAGGAGACCTTCCACCACTTAGACCACTTGGCGACCCAGCCAACGACAACCGGGGCGAGGCAGGAGGGGAAGGGGAGGGGGAGAGGGAGGGCAGGCGGGGGGCATAATGTGCATACATGTCGGGGGGGAAACCAGTCTTGGTAGCAGTGAGATATCGTCCGAGGCCTAAAAGCATGGGAATCGAGGTCCATAGAGAAGAATCAGGTCCAATATCCTTGATCCTCTGGAGGTGGCGATCGCGGGCTGCGGACTTGGCAGGACAGAAAAGGAGGGCGTGTTCGAACGTCTCGTCCCCCTCCTCGCACCAGGGGCAGAGGGGAGAGGGGTCGGTGTCATGCCACGAGGGATGGGCAGCTAGGTAGCTCTTGCCAGCGTGCATCTGGTGGAGCCGGCCTGAGAGGAAACGCCCCAGGCCCATGAAGGGGTGCGGGCGCAGCGTGGGGCTAAAGAGGTAGTAAGGTGGGGGGGGCGAGAGGAGGCGCCACGAGGTGAGGAGCTCTTCGCGGCACCGGGCCTTGAGTGAAGCGTAGAGGGCGGGGGCCCCCAACGGGGCTACTTGCAGTGGAGGCAGGAGGAGGGGGTTAGCCGGAGGGAGGGGGTCGCTGCGGCCGCCGATGATGGAGTGAATGCGGTGGGCGACCGCATCGACCGGGAGGTGACGCCGGTTGGGCGGGGAGGGTGGTTTGGTGAGCCACCTGAGAGGGCGGTAATTGGGACCAGCCCAAGGGTGTCGGCCTCCGACAGAACCAGGGAGGCGGAGGGAGTCAGGAGCCCTGAAGGGGGACGTAGTCGGGACCGAGGGGTCCAGGCGGGCGGTTGCCGGGTTGATTTCCGGTGGCAGACAGACAAGGCGGACTGCCGCCAAGCGCTGAAGGTGTTTGATCAGTAGGTCAATGGGGGGGAGTGAGGCTTCACAGGGAAGAACAGCCGTGTTAGTAGAGGCGAAGCAGTTTGTAACCCACCTCTGTACCCGGTGCCAGAAAGCTCTCAACTTGTCAAGCATCCTGAAGTTGGGAGAAAGCAGGTCGCTGCCGTAGAGGAGGATGGGGCGGACCAAGGAAGAGGCGAGACGATGACACAGGTGCGGTGCAAGACCTTTGCCTGGCCCGGACAGGCGGTCTATTGTAGCGAGAGCAGCTTCAGCCAGGGCGAGGCGCCTGGTGAAATGGGGGGTGGTGGCCCGATCCAACGCAGGAGTCGCGGGTTCCAACCAGTAGCCTAACCACCGTAGTACTTGGGCCGGCTTGTAGGGGACGGAGTCCACTGAGACGGGGAGGAGGCACGGGAGTCCCCTCTGTTGGGGCGTCCTCCAGTGCATCAGTTCTGTTTTGGGAAGGGAGAAAGCGACACCTATGCACCTTCCCTTCGATGTGAGTGAGGACGCGACCGCCTGCAGCTTCTGGACATTACGCCTGTAGGAGGGCGAGGAAACCGTAATAGCGAAGTCGTCGACATATGAGAGGATTATGCCGTTGGGGACGGGAAAATGGAGGGAGGAAACGTAGATCAGGAACAGAAGAGGGGAGACAGGTGAACCTTGGGGGGTGCCGACCTGGACCGGCGATAGGACTTTAGGAGAACCTTGGTATAGGAGGCGGCAGTGTCTGCCGTTTAGGAAGGATCGGACCCACGAGACGAGGTAGGGCTGAACGCCCCTTTCCCTAAGTTTGCTGCACATGGCAGCGGAGTCGACATTGTCAAAACCTCCCTTGATGTCAAGGAAGAGTGTGGAGGAGCAGAGGCCCATGCAGTACGAAAGACGGATCTCATGCGAGAGGGTAGCAAGGGCGTCAAAAGTACCCATACCTGATAGTGAGCCGCATTGGTTGGGGTGGACTAGGCCAAGAGCCCGAGCAACTGCGGCTAGCCTTACAGCTACCACACGCTCCAGGATCTTGGACAGGGTTTGGAGGAGGACTATGATGCGGAAAGAGGCTGGTGTATCGTAGGATGCCTTGCCAGGCTTGTCAAGGACGATACCATTCGCCTGTTTGAGGGAGGAGGTGTGAAACCCGTATAGCAGGAGGGGGCCCAAGAGGGACGTGAGAATTTTTGGGTTGGTGCCATGGACTCTTTTCCAGACTGAGTACGGGATGTGGTCAGGGCCGGGGGCGGACGAGTTTGAGCTGGAAGCCAGGGCCTTGGAGATCTCCTCCTTTGTGAGGACATCGAGGTCTCGGAACGGGCGTAGAATAGTAGGGGGGGAGGAGGACTCCCTAGGGGGAAAAAAGTGGGCCAGGAGGGCGGTGTTGACGGCAAGTGGGGTGTCAGCCTCCGGGAAAGACGGAAACCGGTCTGGGGAGCGACCTATCGCGAAGCGCTTGGCTGTCCATACCGTCTTCGGGGTTGAAGAGGAGAGGAAATCGTCCCAGTGCCTTCTCTTGGCCTGCTTAATGGCTTTAAAGTAAGCGTTGCGGGACCTCCGGGCCTCGGCCTGGGAGTCCTCACCAGGGGCCTTGCGGGCACGACGGGTAGCGGTGTGGAATGAGATTCTGAGGGAGGAGAGGAGGGGCGACCACCAAGGTTTGGAATGGGTCGACATGCGGTTGAGGGGGGTGTGCAGGAGGAGGGTAGTGCGGAGACGGTTAACATTGCTGTCGAACCAGGTCGTGGCAGAGGACAGGGTCGGTAAGGCGGGAGGTGGAGAAACAACAAACAACTTGAGGGCGTCACCAAGGGCAGACCAATCTGTCTTAGCCCAGGCTGGTGTGGGGGCAGGGGGACGCAACAAAGGAGTAGAAAGTAAAATATAAACTGGGATGTGGTCAGAGCCGGTGGACGGGAGCGGGGTGGCCCACTCAGCAAAGAGCTGGGCCGCCGCGCCATTTGCAAAGGAGAGATCAAGAACAGAGGGCCTGTCCTGGGGGGTAAACCAAAAATAAGTAAACACACCGGGGGTGTTAAGAAGGGAAAAACCATGTAAAGAAGCCAATTGAAAATAAGGAACTGACGTCCTAAGCTCAGTAGATGAAATGACCCGCAGTGGGTCTGAAAGAGGGTGGTGGAGGTTAAAGTCCCCCAAAACAAACACAGGAAAACTTAAGTCAGGAAAGCATAGCTCGGGAGGAACAATGCGAGTGTGGGCTGAGGTGCCCTTGGTGTTGTACACATTGTACACCCTAAGGCGAGTTTGTGAGGAGGAGCAAAAGCCCAAATCGGAGAACAAGTCGACCGCCATCACACTGGCAGACTGGTCCACTCATACGGGCAGAAGAGAAACAACTTCGAGAAAAGATAAAAGGGCGTAGCAGGCCACACGAGGCTTGCCAAAAGTGGAGGGTGGGGAAAAACATTTATAACCAGGAAAGGAAGGTAGGCGTGCCCACCATACAGGTGGGTCCTGTACGGCCACGATCGCTGGTAAGGAAGACAAAGTAGAAAAACTCTGAAATAACGAAAGAAAAACATCCCAGCTACCCAAGCTGTTATGCTGAACGAAGGAAAGGTTTAAAAGGCCAGGATCCCTGCCAGAGGGCCTGGGGAGAGGAGAATTGGGGGAAAACATTTACCCGGACAAGCCAGAGGGGTTATCAAAGGAGCGAGCTGGGTCAGCACCCCCGTGGGCGGGGGGGATACTGGCCCTGGAGGAGGAACGAGTTGCTGTCTGGGGGGTCTCGGGCGGAACGCGAGGCCGGGGGCGGCGGGGAGTTGCAAAAGGCGGGGCAAGAGTCTGTCTCGGGGTGGAGGGGCCAGCATCAGCGTCGGTACCATCGGGGCCGACATCCATGCCGTCCTCGTCGCTTTGGCCTAGAGGTTGCGGGGCGGGGGGGTCCTTGGGGGTTGGGACGGGCCGTTCCGGGCAGTCCCTGTCTGTGGCGGCGTGCGGTTCCTTACAGTTAGGACAGGAAGCAATCGAGGAGGGGCAGCAGTTGAGAACAGCCTTGGTGTTACCCGCCTTAGGGCAGGTGGGATTCTGGCAGCGGTGCGCCGAACGTGTGTGCGAGAGGGAGCAGATTGGACATACCGGGTGATCCAGCTTACATCTAGGGGCTTGATGGCCGAACTTCCAGCAGTTGCGGCACTGGGTGAATCGGTTGGAAGAGAAGGCGCGTTCAACACGGCGTCTTCTAGAGAAGAGGTGGATAGAGGTTCCCATGGCATTGATGTCCTCGGGAGCGATGGTGACGACGACGGAGGTAGCGGACTTGGACATCCTGGAGTCCAGGTCTCGATTGAGGTAGCGGGCCGAGAAGATGGTGACGCCCGCGGCGTTGCAGACGGACTCCTGGAGGAGGGAGAGGAGGTCCTCTTGGTCTTCTGGGAGGTAGGCGAGGGGGAGGGAGTGAATGGCGAGTTGGACTTCGTTGGGGGCGGGTCTGAAGGACAAGTAGGCATTGTCACCTATTGGGGAGACCTGGTTAAGGCGGTTGGTGAGGGCTTGATAGTATGGGGCGTAGGAGGTGGCGGGAGTGTAGGGGTCGAGGACGGTGAGAGTGACAGAGCCTCTGTCGTTGACTCGGGCAGAAAGGGAAAGTAGTAGTGAGCAGTTGGCCTCGCGGAGAACGGAGGCAGCGATGTCTGGGAGGGTCGCGGAAATCCTATCAGCTTCGGGGTGGGGAGCAGGAGAGGAGCGAGGAGCGAAGAAACGACGTTGTGCTGCTGGCTGGATAGGAGCCTCCTTAACAGGAGACGCCGTGGTGCCGGATGCGACTTGCGCAGCAGAGGGTGGCTTTGACTTAGGCCCCTTGGACTTCCCCTTGCCCCCGGCGGCGGCAGCCAGGGCGAATGAGCGAGGAGGGCGCAGGTAGGTAGGATCCATGTTGCCAGGGGTTCACTCAGAGAGGGGGGGGTATTTGCCGTCACGGAAGGTCTTGGCTTCCCACGAGTTAGGGTACTTGACCGCGTAGGCCTCGGGGTTACCTTAGTTCTTGCCTGTAGCGGTGTCAAATCTGGGGGTGTCGAGGTCGAACCCATTCACAATCGCACCAACCTGGTAAAGGGGGACGCGGGAGGGGGCATGTTGGGGGTGTGGGGCGGCAGGAAGTTGTGCCGTGTTGGTCTGGGGGGGTTGAGCTGAGGGAGGGAGTTCTTTCCCTTTCCGGGTAGGGGGCGGAGCTGGAGGCGCCGGGGCTTGCTGACGTGGGGGCGGTGGTTGGGAAAGCCTTTGTGACAGGGCACGCAGGGCTGACTCGATAGGGGCTAGGGACGAGAGCGAGGGGGCCTGAGCGGCGGAGACACCATCAGCCAGCCCTTGAACTCTGGCAGCGAGGAGGTCAATATGTTCGTTCGTGGTGGCGAGACCGTTGAGGGTAGCAACTAGGAGGGGGATGAGGATAGCCTCTCCTTCACTGAGTTCGCGAAGGTCCGACGAGATGAGAGGGGGGACAGAGGAGAAAGCATCACCAAGGACTGGCTGCAAAGACTGTAGGAGGGCCGGGATCGCGAAGACCGTGGGGTGGATGGGCTGAGCAGAGCTGGCCCTAGATTGGTTGGCGGAACCAATGTCGGACATTGGATCACGAAGCAGAGACTTGAAGCCTAAGCAAGGGGGGGAAAAGCGTGCAAAAGTGAGGAGTCACACCAGATGCGATGGTGTTGAGAGTGCGTAAGAAAGTTATGGTCAGGAAAATAGAGGGCGCGGAGCATGTTCCCAGGTCAAGCCATTTTTTTTTTTTTTTTGTTTTTTCTTTTTTTATATCATATATTCATTGTTTGGTTAAGGTACAAGAACGTGCATGCAGCGCTAGCTATGGCAGAAACAAAACCCCAAAATCAATCAACAAACAAACGAAAATCCAAAACCAGGTCCTCCGATGGCGTCCAATAACCGACGTATTGCCTACACAGGACTTATAAAGGAAAACTACTAACTAACTAGCATCGTAACGGAACAAATCCAAAACCCATAAAAACAAGTAAAAGACATCAAACAGGAGACCTTCCACCACTTAGACCACTTGGCGACCCAGCCAACGACAACCGAGGCGAGGCAGGAAAGGAAGGGGAGGGGGAGAGAGAGGGCTGGCGGGGGGCATATTGTGCGTACATGTCGGGGGGGAAACCAGTCTTGGTAGCGGTGAGATAACGACCGAGGCCCAAAAGCATCGGAATCGAGGTCCAGAGAGAAGAGTCAGGTCCAATATCCGTGATCCCCTGGAGGTGGCGATCGGGGGCCGCAGACTTGGCAGGACAAAAAAGGAGGGCATGCTCGAGGGTTTCGTGCCCCTCCTCACACCAGGGGCAGAGGCGAGAGGGGTCGGAGTCGTGCCATGAAGGGTGGGCGGCCAGGTAGCTCTTGCCAGCACGCATCTGGTGGAGCCTGCCCGAGAGGAAGCGCCCCAGGCCCATGAAGGGGTGCGCGCGCAGGGTGGGGCCAAAAAGGTAGTAAGGCGGGGGAGGCGAGAGGAGGCGCCACGAGGTGAGGAGTTCCTCACGGCAACGGGCCTTGAGGGAAACGTAGAGGGCAGGAGCCCCCAGCGGGGCTACCTGCAGTGGAGGTAGGAGGAGGGGGTTCGCTGGAGGGAGGGGGTCGCGGCGGTTGCCGATAATGGAGTGAATACGGTGGGCCACCGCATCTACTGGGAGGTGACGTCGGTTTGGAGGGGAGGGCGGCTTGGTAGACCATCTGAGGGGGCGGTGGTTGGGGCCAACCCATGGGTGCCGTCCTCTGACAGACCCAGGGAGGCGAAGGGAGTCGGGTGCCCTGAAGGCGGACGTAGTCGGAATAGAGTAGTCCAAACGAGCGGTAGCAGGGTTGATCTCAGGCGGCAGGCACACAAGGCGGACCGCCGCCAGGCGTTGAAGGTGTTTAACTAGCAGGTCAATGGGCGGGAGCGATGCTTCACAGGGAAGAATGGCCGTGTTGGTGGAGGCGAAACAGTTCGTAACCCACCTCTGTACCCGGTGCCAGAATGCCCTCATCTTGTCGAGCATCCGGGAGTTAGGGGAGAGGAGGTCGCTGCCGTAAAGAAGGATGGGGCGGACTAAGGAGGAGGCGAGACGGTGACACAGGTGTGGCGCGAGACCCTTGCCTGGCCGGGCCAGGCGGTCTATTGTAGCGAGGGCAGCTTCAGCCAGGGCGAGGCGCCTGGTGAAATGGGGGGTGGTGGCTCGGTCCAACGAAGGGGTCGCGGGTTCCAGCCAGTAGCCCAACCACCATAGTACTTGGGCCGGTTTGTAGGGGACGGAGTCCACTGAGACGGGGAGGAGGCACGGGGGCCCTCTCTGTTGGGGCGTCCTCCAGTGCATCAGTTCTGTTTTGGGAAGGGAGAAAGCAACGCCTACGCGCCTTCCCTTCGACGTGAGAGAGGAAGCGACTGCCTGCAGCTTCTGGACGTTGCGCCTGTAGGAGGGCGAGCAGACAGTTATAGCGAAGTCGTCAACATAGGAAAGGATTATGCCGTTGGGGACTGGAAAGTGTAGGGAGGAAACGTAGATCAGGAAAAGAAGGGGGGAGACAGGTGAACCTTGGGGGGTGCCGACCTGGACCGGCGAGAGGACTCTAGGGGAACCCTGGTATAGGAGGCGGCAGTGCCTGCCGTGCAGGAAGGAACGGACCCACGAGACGAGGTAGGGCTGAACGCCCCGCTCCCTAAGTCTGCCACACATGGCAGCGGAGTCGACATTGTCAAAACCTCCCTTGATGTCAAGGAAGAGTGTGGAGGAGCAGAGGCCCATGCAGTGCGAAAGACGGACCTCGTGTGAGAGAGTGGCAAGGGCGTCGAAAGTACCCATGCCCGATAGCGAACCACATTGGTTGGGGTGGACTAGGCCAAGGGCCCGAGCAACTGCGGCTAGCCTAACAGCTACCACACGCTCCAGGATCTTGGAAAGGGTCTGGAGGAGAACGATGATGCGGAAGGAAGCTGGTGTATCGTAGGAGGCCTTACCTGGCTTGTCGAGGACAATACCGTTGGCCTGTTTGAGGGAGGACGGGTGAAAACCATAAAGTAAGAGGGGGCCCAGGAGGGACACAAGAATTTTTGGGTTGGTGCCGTGGACTCTCTTCCAGACTGAGTACGGGATGTGGTCGGGGCCGGGGGCAGACGTGCTTGAGCTGGACGCCAGGGCCTTAGAGATCTCCTCCTTTGTGAGGACGTCGAGGTCGCGGAACGGGCGCAGGATAGTAGGAGGGGAGAAGGACTCCCTAGGGGGAAAAAAGTGGGTCAGGAGGGCGGTGTTGACAGCAATCGGGGTGTCGGCTTCTGGGAAAGCCGGGAAACGGTCTGGGGGGCGACCTATCGCGAAGCGTTTGGCTGTCCATACAGTCTTAGGGGTTGCAGAGGAGAGGAAATCGTCCCAATGCCTTCGCTTGGCCTGCTTGATGGCCTTGAAATAGGCGTTGCGGGACCCCCGGGCCTCAGCCAGGGAATCCACACAGGGGGTCCTGCGGGCACGACGAGTAGCGGCGTGAAACGAGATTCTGAGGGAGGAGAGGAGGGGCGACCACCAAGGTTTAGAATGGGTCGACATACGGTTGAGGGGGGTGTGGAGGAGGAGGGTAGTGCGGAGGCGGTTGACGTTGGTGTCGAACCAGGCTGTGGCAGAGGACAAGGTCGGGAGGGCGGGAGGAGGAGAGACAACAAACAATTGGAGGTCGTCACCAAGGGCAGACCAATCAGTCTTGGCCCAGGCTGGTGTGGGGGCAGGGGGGCGCAACAAGGGCGTCGAAAGTAGGATACAAATAGGGATGTGGTCAGAGCCAGTGGATGGGAGCGGGGTGGCCCACTCAGCAAAGAGTTGGGCCGCCTCGCTATTGGCAAAGGAGAGATTTCCCAGGTCAAGCCAGAGGTCCCCTCTTATATATCCTGTGAATAGCTTACGGTCGGACGGACGGCAGCGACGTATACAGTGTTATTCTGACACCTTCAATTCTGTGACCATATAGTCACAGGACGCAACTAAGGTTGATGTGTATGATAACGCGCGGGCCCCGTAAGGGGGCTGGAGGGGGGTGTTGGAGACTGAGATTCTCGAACTCGGGTAGCGTTACCCAACCTAGGGTACTCCTAGGCTATCGGAATCGGGTACTCCTAACAGATTCTTACCACGCCTGCGCAGTTTCGACCATTCAGGTCTCCTCAGATACACTGGTTTCTTAGTAATAATGAAAATCCTAAATCCCTACTCGGTGTTTCACTGATACACTAAATAGTGCACTACCAGTTTTCAGTCTGGATCCCTCTCCTTTCTCTCATGCTTAGGGCCTTGGTGGTAACGAGGTCGGCTTCCGCAGAGCCTATTGTTCCTCTCCAATTCCTTTCCCTTAAGGATTGGTTTGATCTTCCAACCAGAAACAGCTGTGTGTGCAACATAGAGGTACCCGCAGCGTTGTCCAGCTGGTCCAACATCCCAGATACGTGTCATGCAACTCCACATATATTTTCTGGAGTTAAGATCCCAACACGTAATATGGTCGTCCATATTATCCTTTACCAACCCTAACAGCTAACTGGGAGTGGAAAACACTTGTGGGTAAGGCCGGCGGAATAAATAGCATACTGGAGAGACTAACTAGCTTATTCACTACTCTTGTCCGGGCTCTTGAACCATCCCCTCTTTCCGACATAACTCAGCTTCAGGACTGATAGGTTCGTGAGTGTGGGCCTGCATTGTCTTCAAGGCCAATTTCATCGTCCTGAATTCGGCAACCTTTCTAACTGGAGGTCTCTTGCCCACAAGCCTACTTAATATGCCTGCTTGCTGTTATGGAAGGGATGCCTGGTCAATTCATATTTTTGGTTCCCACTGACCCTGACAGACTACCCAGACGATAATGCCGCTGGTGCTTAGTTCCGTTCGCTAACTTCACCCCGGTACCAGGGGGTCCCCAATTTCAATTCCGATTTCATATCGTAATAAACCGCGACTACCCAAACTCCCTCGCCGTTGGTGCCAATTAGGATCACTTAAGTCATTTCCTCATCTTCGCCTAATTCCCAAAGTTTATTGCTTTTTAATATTTGGGTGACAGAGATGTTACAGGGACGGTGTACAGTGGCTACTGTCCTAGGCCTTTGTCTCATGAGGGCATTGGAACGCTCGGTCCTTGCCGTAGACACCTTGATTTGCCCTCAGCATGTCTTGTAATCCTGGTTCTTTTTTCCACATTGAGTACATATGCCCTCTTTATTTCGTTCATCGATGACATACTGTGGAATTCCTTCGTAAGCCTTTTTGAAGTTGCTATCGGTTGGTTAATGGACTATGCCAGGTCGTTTTGCTGGTTTATCGGGCTCCACTTCCCATCTTCGTTTTGTGGAGAGACCACCACCTTTAATTTTAGGCTTCTCTTTCCTAAACCTGGGTTTGTCAGGTTTCCTATCGTCGGATGAAGTTTTTACGGGTTTTGGTCTATCCTGCAATAGGTGGTCCCGTTCCTACAATTTCTCCTCTTCTGGGCCTGCTTTCCGGAGTGCTACCTCCCATTCTGCATCACTGTTGAAGGACTTCAGGGACAAGCGTAAGCATATACTAGCTGGTAACTTTCTTCCATCGCTAAACGCCATGCTGAGCTAGTTATTCTGGCCTTGGTATTAAGGTTGGTCATGATTTGGACATGGTTTTGAATATTATCTTTATATTCAACTTTTTCTATATCTCGTACCACCTTTCGTCACTCTTCGATCGACGCGAATAGTTCGGTAAGCTCATGGTCGAAACGTCTCCAGTTGGTCAGGCCAGTATCTTGTTGTACTCTCTGGAGGCCAGCCATAGCCCTACTGTACCACATTAATACCGGGTTGACTAACTCCCGCTTGGTTCTTCCTTGAGCAAAGATGACCCTTTCTCGGTCACTTTCCCACGATGTAGGATTTCTTTCGAAGTAGTCCACACACTGTAGTAACCAGTAACGGACAAATTGAGCTGGTTTCGCTTCGAAGAATGGGGGTGGATCAGCCAGCCTTTTAGAGGTTAATGCAAAGGCTTCAGCCAATACATCAGTTGTTCAGGTGTCAACCCACGGCTAAATCTGGATGGGCCTCCGCCATGTCTTCCTCCATTTCCTCCTTCATCATGACTCCCATCGTCATCTGGGTCACCCCCTGGTGCCGCATGGATGCGACGTTCTCCTTCTCTTGGCTTTCCCATATCTTGGGAAGGCCCCTCTGGAGGGTAAGTCTCCTCTCTTGCTTCCGCCCAGCTTTTAGGGACCAATTCCAACGCTACCTGTCAACCACTTGGCCGGCTCTGTGAGACTTCGGTTATCCAATATTTCAGCAATCCAAGAGTATCCAGGATACGGGATTGGTTGTTCTGAATTGTTCGAGTAAAGTCTCTGTAGCTATTAGCCTCACGTTCTCATCTTTCGGCAAGGTTAGATATCATGGCTCGAAGTGTCAAGTTTTGCTGGAATTGGTTCTCCTTGAACTCCTGGAAATCCCGTTCCAGGGTGAGGTCTCTTTCTAGGGCTTCTCGCTGTAACTGAGAGGTTACTCCCTCATGGTGCTCATGTCGAGTATCTTGTTGAGCTAACTTAGCAGCAATCTCCTTTGTCAACTGGGCTTGGATATCCCAGATATTGGCTTCTACCAAAACACACTACTGTAGTACAAGTGTCATGTCATTATCATGTAGATCTTGGCCTTCCAATAATTGCTGTTGGACTTTAATTAACCCTCTTATATTCGCCTGAGAATCTGCAGAGAGGGTTACAAACGCAATATTGGAGGCGTCGATGCTGGTGGTTATGTCTTGACGAATCTGCCCAATAATCACTCCTAACCTAGCTGCGAGTCTTGCGAGATCGATGGCATGGACGTTTGGTCTTGATGTAGTGGATCTGGAATGAGGACATGTTGCTCGTGATGTTGGAGCAATACTAGGAGTTCTTCCTCCTCTCCTTGGACTTTGAAGAGTTGAATCAAGGGAGGTGGGATTGCTGAAGGCACTGGGACTATTTTCCCATGAAGTATCCATAGGCTCCCCGGGACTAATATGCTTTACTGGCTGCGACATCTTCTTTTTCGGGGGATTGTTTGCTCGAAGCCAAGCTAACCAATTCCCGTTATCCGAGGCAATGGTTGTAAAGGTAGGAGGCTAGACACTTGGTATCTTGCCGTATCGTGCCGTGAGGAGGTAATGTGAACCATGGTTCACTCGTAGGTAGAGAGCCTTGGTAACAAGGAGATCTAACAATATACTGTTAGGCGGAGACAACCAGTATAGATTTAGGGTTGTCTAAGCCAATCGGGATTCTTTCGTGTAGACAGAGATTGTCTAGGAAGGCTCTGAAGCAACTTTTTTTGTTTATGACTACTAAGAGTGCAAAAAAATAGAATAAAATTGTAAGAACAATATTATATTGTTAAGGTCTCTTCTCCGTTACTTGATGATGTCTAAAGCTTGGGAAGCACTTCGATGTTTATATTCCGCATCTGAGTGTTCACGGACTACATCTATCAATTATACAAAATATGTACCTCTTCAAATCTAATGCGCAACGTCGAGTTCTCCATCAATGTGCGAACACCAGGAGACCCTGAAAACCATCACACCCTCTTCGGTGATTACTATTTTCTTATCTGGAAGATGTACTTACTACTAGTAGTAATTCACCAATTCTCAGAGTCCTTAGACCTGCAGCCGAGTTCACAAGTCGAACTATGTTGGCTCCAATAGTCCTTTTCGTCATTAAGAGAATCAGTCTTGATGCGCAGTTGCCTTTGCATTGATGCCGGAGTTGATGACTTCTTGTTATGATAACTCAACAACTAACCGATGGAATTTATTCTAATAACTCTCTCTTCATAGAGCAGAGATCATTCTATTGAATAGTCTCATAATTCCTCAGTCGGCAACTCCTGGTTGTTCTATGCAGACGCGGTGGACCTTCATCATGTGTTGGTCATAACTGCCGAAACTGCGGTATACCCCATATCATAGTTGCAACACTCCTTCAAGCTCATCGGCTGCTTGGTAGTGTTTCCACGAGCTCAAGAATATTACTAATTATCGAAGGGTGGATATGAATGTGTTGGTTCGTTGTCCTGAACCTCCTATCATTCATATCTCGACTATGTGCGAAAACGTCCCTTTACTTACAGCCTATGCCAAAGACATCATACCTTTGAAGCCTAGTAACTCCCTGAGTAGCTGACCAATTGACTTAGTTCCACTTCCCAGGTCTTGCCATTTTTTTTTCTTTTTTTTTTATATCATATATTCATTGTTTGGTTAAGGTACAAGAACATGCGTGCAGCGCTAGCTATGGCAGAAACAAAACCAAAAAATCAAACAACTCATAAAAGAAAAATCCAAAAACCGGTTCCCCCTATGGCGTCCAATAACCGACGCAGAGCCTACACAGGACTTATAAAGGAAAACTACTAACTAACTAGTATCGTAATAGAAAAATTCCAAACTCACAACAACAAGTAGAAAATCAAACAGGAGACCTTCCACCACTTAGACCGCTTGGCGACCCAGCCAACGACAACTGAGGCGAGAAACGAAAGGAAAGAGAAGGAGAGGGGGACAAAGAGGACAGATGTGAGCCATAGTGTGCATACATGTCGGGGGGGAAACCCGTGCGGGTTGATGTGAGGTAGCAGCCCAGACCAACTAGGGAGGGGACCGAGGTCCAGAGAGGAGAGTCAGGTCCGATATCTGAGATCGGCTGGAGGTGGCGACGCCGGGCGGCAGACTTGACTAAGCAGAGTAGGATGGCGTGTTCAAACGTCTCATTCCGATCTTCGCACAAAGGGCAGAGGGGGGAGGGATTATTGTCGAACCACGAGGGATGGGCGGTGAGGTAGCTTTTGCTGGCACGCATCTGGTGGAGCCGGCCGGAGAGGAAACGCCCCAAGCCCATGAAGAGGTGCGGGTGTAGTTTAGGGCCAAAGAGGTAGTACGGTGGTGGAGGCGAGAGGAGGCGCCAGGAGGCAAGGAGTTCTTCACGGCACCTGGCCTTGAGTGTAGCGTAGAGGGCAGGGGCCCTGAGAGGGGCCACCTGTAAGGGAGGAAGGAGGAGAGGATTCGCTGGGGGAAGGGGGTCATTTCGGTTGCCGATAATGAAGTGCACGCGGTGGACTACTGCATCAACAGGAAGGTGACGTCGGTTGGAAGGGGAGGGCAGCTGTAACGGGGGCTCCCTCTGGGAAGATGGATCCCGAGGTTGCATCCGCACCGAAGTATTCTTTCAGAAGTAAAGATAAAGATAATCAACAGTAGAGTTGAAAAAATAAACAGTAAAACTTAATATCGTTAAGCCACAGCTTTACTCAATTAAGTCCTCTTCTCGAGAGGTAGTTGATTGCCAGAGTAGAGGAGAACTCGCATATACTTAAGTAGGTTTGGTATGCTGCCAGTTACTCCCCATCACTACTCTGCGTTTGTGAGCACCCCACTCCCGAGGGATATCTAGCTAACCTCTACGGGTCGGACCAAAGATCCCCCGTAGCGAACTAGACCACTCGGTGGTGTTCTAACATCTGCCCAATAGAAGTGTTTTAGCCGCTGCATCTCAAATGCAACCGCAGGAGTAAAGACGCTTCATATCGCGGTCATGCCATTGGCGAGCTGTCCTGCCCGTGCGGATACTATACCAACTATGGAACTCTCTACCCATATACGCTTAGTCTTCTGCAAGCATCCGCAGCCCCTGAACATCTATCCAGTTCTACTCATTTCTATATCATTCCGGATGATAGCCACGTAGCTTCCCCGATAGACCCCTTCGGAGGTTGACTACCAATAGGCGCTACCCACAGTCAACCCTCCTAGAAGCAAGTCTTATCGTGGCCTCAGACTAGTGTCTTATAGTCCTTAACGAGTCTCCAATACTATTACTCTTTCGGGGCAACGGACTTCGGTTACTTCGCCTATAGGCCTTTGGTAACCTCACATACTACTCCTGACTTCAAAGCAGTATTACTCCATCAGTTTTGGTCCATTTTACACGAGACCACCTGGAGGCTATTCCCCAGGTTCTCCCCTTCCCTCTCATCTATCCCGCGGACAGCTTCCGGTCGGACGGACGGCGTGAGCGCATACGGAGTTATGGCAACATCTCCACTTGAAGACTTTTGCTAGACTTACAGCAACTCTTCAGGCTGTAGCCCATGACGCTAGGCACTTATAACGGGGCCAGAGGGGGGTGTTAGCAACCACACCTCCAAGTTACAGCTTGTTCGGAGCTTAATTGGTCGTGCAGGAGTGATCCGCACAACCTGAGAATCGAACACCCTATGTAGTTTCGTGTAACAAACAATCTAGTAACTTCCCCTGAAGTCCTGCGTAACAAGTTACTTTCAAGGTAGGGTAACTTGACTCCATAGCAGGGTAACCCGTGGCCCAAGGCAGGGTAACTCTACCTGGACTCTCTGTCGAGTAATTCAGGGTAACTCCCAAATTGACTACTTGGGTCACCCTACAGAGTAGGGTAACCCCCAACCTTTACTAGTACCTATGTACCTTTAGTATTGGCCTAGTATGCCCGACTGAGGTACCTAACCACCAGTACCTCCACTCGGTAGACCTAAGTCTACCGCCATCCCTACCACGGTAGTCTCTTGACTCCGGTATGGGTATAGGTTTGGCTACTTGTAATAGTACTCAGTGGAGTCTCGTTACAGCGGCTTGGTGAACCACCGGAGGGGGGTGTAGTTGGGGCCTACCCAGGGATGGCGGCCCCGAACTGAACGTGGGAGGCGGAGAGAGTCAGGTGCCCGGTAGGGGGATGTGGTCGGGACGGAGAGGTCAAGGGGGGCCATCGCCGGATTGATCTCAGATGGCAGGCAAACGAGGCGGACTACTGCCAAGCGTTGGAGGTGTTTAATCAGGAGGTCGATAGGAGGGAGGGAGGCTTCGTAGGGGATAATGGCCGTGTTGGTAGATGAGAAGCAGATGGTGACCAATCTTTACACCCTGCGCCAGAACGCCCTCATTTTGTCGAGCATTTTGCAGTTGGGGGAGAGCAGATCGCAGCCATAAAGGAGGATGGGGTGGACTAGGGAGGAGGCGAGCCAATGGCATAGGTGTGGAGCGAGGCCTTTGCCCGGCGTGAAGAGGCAGTCTATTGTAGCGAGGGCGGCTTCAGCTAGGGCGAGACATCTGGTGAAGTGGGAAGAGGTGGCACGATCCAGGGCTGGAGTAGCGGGTTCCAGCCAGTAGCCTAGCCACCGGAGAACCTGGGCAGGCTTGTAGGGGACGTTGTCCACGGAGACGGGGAGTGGGGACGGTGGCCCTCTTTATTGAGGCGTCCTCCAGTGCATGAGTTCAGTTTTGGAGAGGGAGAAGCCGACGCCTATGCGTCGTCCCCTAGATGTGAGCGAGGTCACGATAGCCTGTAGCTTCTGGACGATACGCCGGTAGGAAGGTGAGGCCACTGTTATAGCGAAGTCATCGACGTAGGAGAGGATTATGCTGTTGGGGACCAGTAAGTGGAGGGAGGAGACGTAAATCAGAAAGAGGAGAGGGGAGACAGGTGAACCCTGGGGGGTGCCGACCTGGACAGGCAAGAGGACCCTGGGAGAACCCTGGTATAGAAGGCGGCAGAAGCGGCCGTGTAGGAAAGATCGAACCCATAAAACAAGGTAGGGCTGAACACCTTTTTCCCGAAGTCTGCCACATAGGTCTGCCGAGTTGACATCTTCAAAACCCCCCTTGACATCAAGGAAGAGCGTGGAGGAATAGAGGCTCATACCATGTGAGAGTCGGACCTCGTGAGATAGAGTGGCAAGGGCGTCAAAAGTACCCATGCCGGAAAGTGAACCGCACTGGTTAGGGTGGACGAGGCCAAGGGCCCAAGCAACTGCGGCTAGCCTTACAGCTACCACAAGCTCCAGGATCTTGGATAGGGTTTGGAGGAGGACTATGATTCGGAAGGAGACAGGTGTGTCATAGGAGGCTTTGCCAGGTTTGTCGAGGATAATGCTATTGGCCAGTTTGAGGGAGGCGGGGTGAAATCCGTATAGAAGGAGGGTGCACAGGAAGGAGGTGAGGATTTTCGGGTTAGTAGCATGGACTCTTTTCCAAACCGAGTATGGGATGTGGTCGGGGCCAGGAGCAGACGAGCTCGAGCTGGAGGCCAGGGCCTTGGAGACTTCCTCCTTAGTGAGGACGTCAAGGTCTTTAAATGGGCGTAGGATAGTAGGAGGGGAGGAGGATTCCAGTGGGGGAAAAAGTAGAACAGGAGGGCGGTGTTGAGAGCAGATGGAGTGTCGCCGTCAGGGAAGGATGGAAACCGGTCAAGGGGACGCCGCATCGCGAAACGTTTGGCTGTCCATACAGTCTTTGGGGTAGCGGGGGTGAGGAAGTCATCCCAGTACTTGTGCTTAGCTTGCTTGATGGCCTTGAGGTAGGCATTACAAGCTGAGCTGGCCTGATGTGACGCAGCATGAAAGGACACCCTGAGGGAGGAGAGGAGAGGCGACCACCAAGGTTTAGACTAGGTCGACATGCGGTTGAGGGGAGTGTGAAGAAGGAGGGTAGTGCAGAGGTGGTCAATATTCCTATCGAACCAGGCCGTGGCAGAGGACAGAGTTGGGAGGGCAGGAGGGGGGTGAACGACAAATAATTTGAGGGAATCGCCAAGGGCAGACCAATCCGTCTTGGCCCAGGCAGGTGTGGGAGCAGGGGGGCAAAGCAAAAGGGTGGAGAGTAAAATACAAATGGGAACATGATCAGAGCCAGTCAACGGGAGCGGGGTAGCCCACTCTGTAAAAAGTTGGGCTGCCATGTCATTGGCAAAGGAAAGATCAAGAGCTGAGGGCCTGCCCACGGCGGCAAAAGGAAAGTAGGTAAACACACCAGGGGTGTTTAGGAGGGAAAACCCATACAAAGAAGCCATTTGAAAGTAAGGAACTGATGTTCTGAGTTCGTTAAACGAGATTACCCTCAGCGGGTCAGAAAGGGGATAATAGAGGTTGAAATCTCCCATAACAAAAACGGGAAAATTCAAATCAGGAAAACACAACTGCGGAGAAACAATGCGCGTGTGGGCGGAGACACCGTGAGTGTTGTACACATTGTACACTCTAAGGCGGGTTTGGGAGGAGGAGCAAAAGCCCACTTCAGAGAACAAGTCGACTGCCATCACGTTGGCAGACTGGCCCACCCAAACAGGCAAAAGGGAAACAACTTCAAGAAAAGACAAAAGAGGGTAACAGGCCACATGTGGTTTGCCAAAAACAGGGGGCGGCGAGAAACACTTATAGCCAGGGAAGGAAGGTAAGCGTGCACACCATACAGGAGGATCTTGTATGGCCACAATAGCAGGCAAGGAAGGCAAAGCAGAAAAACTTGGAAACAAGAAAAGAAACACATCCCAGCTACCCAAGCTGTTATGCTGGACAAAGGAAAGATTCAGCGGGCCAGGTTCCCTACCAGAGGGCCTAGGAGGAGGAGAAGAGGATAAAGGCATTTACTGGGACAAGCTGGAGGGGTTATCGAAGGAGCGGGCTGGGTCAGAGCCCCCGTGGGTGGGGGGGACGCTTGCCCTGGAGGAGGAACGAGTGGCGGTCTGGGGTGTTTCAGGCGGGACGCCGGGTCGGAGGCGGCGGGGGGTTGCGAAAGGTGGGCAAGAGTTTGTTTTGGGGTGGAGGGACCAGCATCACCATCGGCGCCGTCTGGGCCAACATCCATGCCGTCCCCGTCATCGTTGTCTAGGGGTTGTGAGGCGGGGGGCTCTCTGGGGGTTGGGATGGGCCGTTCCGGGCAATCTCGATCGGTGGCGGAGTGAGGTTCCTTACAGTTGAAGCAGGAAGTAGTTGAGGAGGGGCAGCAGTTAAGGACCGCCTTGGTGTTGCCCTCCTTAGGGCAGGTGGGGTTCTGACAGCAGTGCGCCGAACGTGTGTGTGAGAGGGAGCAGATTGGACATACCAGGTGATCCAACTTACATCTAGGGGCCTGATGCCTAAACTTCCAACAGTTTCGGCACTGGGTGAAACGGTTGGAGGAAAAGGCTCGCTTAACGCGGCGTCTCCGGGAGAAGAGGTGGATGGAGGTTCCCATGGCATTAATGTCCTCTGGGGCGATCGTGACAACGATGGAGGTAGCGGACTTGGACATTCTGGAGTCCAGGTCTCGGTTAAGATAGCGGGCAGAGAAGATGGTGACGCCCGTGGCGTTATGGACTGACTCTTGGAGGAGGGGAAGGAGGTCGTTCTGTTCTTCTGGGAGGTAGGCGAGGGGGAGGGAGTGGATGGCGAGTTGGGTCTCGTTGGGGGCAGGTCGGAAGGGGAGGTAGGCATTGTCGCCGACTGGGGAAACCTGGTTGACCCGGTTGGTTAGGGCCTGGTAGTAGGGAGCGTAGGAGGTGGCGGGAGTGTGAGGGTCGAGGGCGGTGAGAGTAACAGAGTCCCTGTCGTTGACCCGAGCTGAGAATGAGAGAGGGAGGGGGCAGTTGGCCTCGCGCAGGACTAAGGCAGCGGTGTCAGGGAAGGTTGCAGCTACTCTGGCGGCTTCAGAGTGTTAGGCAAGGGAAGAACGAGGAGCCAAGAAACGACGTTGGGCTGCTGGCAGGACGGGGGCCTCTTTAACAGGAGGGGCCATGTTGCCGGTTGCGACTTGCGCAGCAGAGGGAGGTTTCGACTTGGTCCCTTTGGACTTACCCTTTGCAACAGCCGTGGCCTGAGCAAACGAGCGACGGGGACAGAGGTAGGATGGATCCATGTTGCCGGGGATCCACTCGGAAAGGGGGGGATATTTGCCATCGCGGAGGGTGTGATCCTCCCAGGAGTTCGGGTTCTTGACCACGTAAGCCTCGGGATTGCCGTAGAACTTCTGGGTCTTGGTGTCATAGTGGGAGGTGTCTAGGTCGTAGCCATTCACGATAGCTCCCACCTGATAAAGGGGTGTGGGGGCAGTGGTTTTCTGCTGGTACGGGACGGCCGGGAGCTGTGCCACGCTGGTAGGGGGTTGTGGGGCTGGGGGGAGGACTTCCTTGCCCTTGCAGGTAGGGGGCGGAGCCTGAGGAGCGAGGACTGGCTAACGTGGGGGCGGTGGTTGGGAAAACCTTTGTGACAGGTCAGGCAGGGCTGACTCAATGGGGGTGAGCAAGGACAGAGAAGGGGCCTGAGCAGTGGTAACGCCTTCAGATAGTGCTAGGACTTTTGAGGAGAGGAGGTCGATGCGTTTGTTGGTGGTAGCAAGACCATTGAGGGTTGCGACCAGGAGGGGGATCATGACAGCTTCACCGTCACTAAGATCGCGAAGGTCGGAAGAGAGGAGAGGTGGAATAGAGGAGAAAGCGTCTCCCAGGACGGGTTCGAGGGTTTGAAGGAGGGCGAGGATAGCATAGACTGCGGGGGGAAGAGGAGCTGCAGAGCTGGCTCTGGAGGGATGGGCGGAGCCGACGTTCGACATTGGGACGCAAGGCGAAGACTTGAAGCCTAAGCAAGAGAAGGGCAGATGTGCGAATGTGAGGAGTCACACCAGACGCGATGGTGTTGAGAATACGTAAGAAAGTTATAGGCAGGAAAATTGAGGGCGCGGAGCGTCTGTTCCCAGGTCTTGCCATTTTTTTTTTTTTTTTATATCATATATTCGTTGTTAAGGTACAAGAACTTGCATGCAGCGCTAGCTATGGCAAAAACAAAACCGTAAACACACGTGTCCCCCCTCCGTCTGAGGCAAAAACCAAGAACTCTAAGCCCCTCTGGTATGGAGCCAACCGCACATCTCGCCCCGAATCAAGCCCCCCCTACAACCCGGACAAACCAAGCCCCAAGAGAAACCCAAGACAGGAAAAGCAGGAAGCCCAAGGAAAAATCCCCCCGGAAATCTCACCACAAAGGAAACCAAACTCATACCCACCAAACCATGCCCATAGCACGGCCGGCCGCTTAAAAGCTAACCCTCGATTGGGCCCAAGAGGACCAGGTGCACCGATTTATGGCGCGACCCCCACCAAGGGGGAAAGCTTGACGAGGAGAGATCCCGACCGACCGGAGACAGTGCAATACCAATCGGAGGGAGAGGAGCCAGGGCTGGGGCCCCCCAGAGAGAGGTGGCAGTAGGGTGCCAGCTGGGGGAGCAGTAGGGTGCTAGCCGAAGAGGTGGTAGTAGGGTACCAGCCGGGGGGCAGTAAGGTGCCAGCTGAGGGAGCAGTAGGGTGCTAGCCGAAGAGGTGGTAGTAGGATACCAGCCGAACGAGCCGAGGGAGGAAGAGGGAGGGGTAGACCCAGATGCCGAAACAACTATCGGAAACGTGTTCGTGTCTTAACTAGGCGGTCTCCATTAACCCCCAGTGCCAACAGTAGATAAAACCACTGTAAAGGGCAGAGAGGAGGAGAGAGGCGAAATTGACCGCAGCCTGTTGAGAAAACCAACCACCAACCCCCGACCGTGGGACTAACCCGTACCCACCAGCGGGACAAGACCCGGACCTAGCAGAGGGACTGACCCGAACCGAGCAGAAGAAGGAGAAGGAATCCATAGGAATCGCGTACCGCAAACCGTATTCTCAGCCGTCTGTTGTAGGGAAAAAGGAGGAACCCGACCGTGCTGATGCTAAGCGAGGCCAAAGCAAAAGCGGGGAAGGAGAGAGACCCAGCGACGAGGACGCAAGGAGGGAGTGAGGAGGGGTCTCATGAGGGTAGACCTCAAGAGAGAAAGCAGGAGAGAAGTTTTGCTGTTGCAAAAAGATAAAAGATGATGGCCTAGTCCCCCCCATAGGGGGAGGACCAGACGCGAAAAAGTGGTGATGATTCCTTGGTGTTGAGATTTCAATCACCGGAGGTGTAGCGGAGACGGTCGTTGTTCCCAGGTCTTGCCAGAGGTCTCTTCTTATATATCCTGCGAACAGCTTCCAGCTGGACGGATATTAGCGACGTATACAGTATTATTCTGACACCTTCAATTCTGTGACTATATAGTCACAGGACGCAACTCAGGTTGATGTGTGTGATAACGCGTGGGCCCCGTAAGGTGGCCGGAGGGGGGTGTTGGAGACTAAGATTCTTGAACTTGGGTAAAGTTACCCTACCTAGGGTACTCCTAGGCTATCAGAATCGGGTACTCCTAACACCTGAGTAGCAATATGCATTGTGAGGTTTTGAATCGAGGAGATCCTTTTTTTTTTTTCATCAGCTTTACTATAGTTCATATATAAATGTATAGTTACTTGTTCAATTACTTACAAATTTGCCACACCATATTCTATCACCTAACTTGCCAAGACACCTCCTGTGTTTCCAACCCTCTATTAATTCCAGCATTTTTCTTCTACGGGCCTCCTAGAATTATGAGAGGGTTTACTGTAGTTATAAATACTTACTTAAAGGTTGATTCTTGCAGTTGTACCGAATTCAAGTAATGCTAGACCACTACCTGATTCAATATCATTACCTGGTTCCTATATACCTCCACGAAGTAATCAGATTTCTGAAGAAGTTAAATTCCACTGACAACATGTTAATCTATCCAAGAAGCAAGCAGAAACTGTTTCTAGTGAAATGTCCAATGCATTTGCTACTCTTAGTAGTGCATTCGCCAAGCCAGTTTCCAGATCAATCGGTCTTTACTTTTACTGCCATGTCCTTAAAGCTAGATTTCACGGTTCACCAACACTGATGGACTTTCATCGTACTGAACATCTTCATGACAGGCAGCAATATTTGAAAAATCTTGTCCTTCATCATCCTGCGTTGCTTGGATATCCTAATATCAAATCTTTCGAACTTCATCCTCGACTTCCTATTGGTATTGGCTTCTGGGATGAAACAACTACTGGAGTTGCTCCAAATGCAAACCAACTTCGACATAGTGGTTGCATTACCAAACTTCTCTGCTTAACCAATAATCCCAAAGGTTACACTGCAGCGTAATCTCACAACACAAAGAGTGGAAAAGCAACTGGTTTGATATCTCGAATGGCAATTACGATTCATATTCGACCAATTGGTGAAGATTCAGAAGATGAGGATAATGCCCCACAACTTCCCATAAAGTCAGCTCCAGATTATCATAGGTTTTTTGATTCAGCTTCGCCAAATAGGTCTAAGCAAACACTTGCTTTTCGGATTGGGAAACTCAAGATATGCCATCAACAGGTAGAGTTGCTGTTCTTCAAGAATCCATACTTCTTGATGATGATAGCACGAGTGTTTCAACAACTCAGGAAGATACACCACCTCCACATCATATTTCTCCCAATTCCTAATCTTCTTCAATTCCTCTGCACGAATTTAAAAGTTTTTCTAGTGCTCAACCTCCAATTCTCATTACACCTAAAGCTCCAAGTAATCCAGCTACGATATTTGGACGCAAGCGTAGTTTGACTATGCTCTCACCTGAAAAGATTACGACTAGATCTACCTGTGAGCTAAAGAGAAAGCTGAGTGGTAAAATTGTTGAATTAGGTGATATGTTAGGATGTGAACCAATAGACGATACCAGTTAAATATAAATAGTATATTATCATATTATAATAGTATCAGATATTTCTCAGATTTTATTCATTTCTTTAAATTTTTCTATATTCACTCTTTTAAGTTTAATTGTTTTATGTTTTTTTCTCCTGTTTTTGCCACGATATATCTACTTTTCCTTTCCTTTTACACTATTCTTTTTCTTTTTCTTTTTCTTACTTTTTGTTCTTTCTCTTTCTTCTTTCTTCTTTCATTGTTCCTTTTTTCTTTTATTTTTCTCTTTCTTTCACTGTTCTGAAGTTGGTCTAGGACCAGTATAAAGGCTCTACTTTATATTGTGAAAAGTCCTAAGCAGGAACTCGTACTCTGTAGGGTGATGCCATATTTTTTAGTTTTATTACTTGCTTGTTTACCTTTCCTCCTCTTTCTTTCTGTTAGCTATTTCACCTTCTTTTCTTTTTCTCCTTATGTGCTCTCGCCTTCTCGCTTATGGTCTATCCTCTTAAGACCTTCTCTTTACTTCTTCCAAGATCCCATGATGTTGATTTTCATTTCTACCTCGCTGTTGCTATAGCCTCGCTTAGCATTAGCACTGTTAAGTTTTCAATTATTTTCCTTGATTCTTGATAAATTGCCTAGTTATATTCATTATTGTTTTTACTAATAACTGCTTATTGGATAACTTGAATTTATTACTAAACTTAACTGACAAAACAATCTCCCATATTGTATGGATCTGCTCCCGTAACAGCTCCTTTTTCTAAATTTCTAAATCTATATTTCCATGACATTCTTACTACTTATTGTTACCCAGCCTTAGTGTTAGTGTTCCTTTCTTGTTACAACTCGCTTAAGTTTTTTTTGCACTCAATGCCTGCTTGACCCGCCGTACACCTCTGAACATTGCATGTAATCTAAAAAACTATTCAGGTCTGCTTTTCGGACTAACATCATGTTTGTTTTCTTCAATAGGATGTAAAGTGCTGTGAACCCCCCCGTATCATACAAGTACCTCTTCACGAAGCTACGGTAACCAATTCCTGGCTGCCCTTCCCAGTTTGTACGCGAACCTCCGTCCCCACGGTTTTAAATTATAATCGATAACTTGCTTACTTCGTATTGCATCACAGCTAGCTAGTCATTTTCTTCTCTCTCGACCTGCTTCCCCCACTAACGCATAGCGTGCCTCACAACGATGCGCGCGACATGGATAGTAAGACTCTGATCTTCTACTACTAGCCCTCTCAGTACAGATCTCTTGGCCTTTTTTATGGCAGGTGAGTTCTTCCGGTTCACTATCCATCCCTATTCTTATTGCAGGTTATTATCGACCCAGCAGTAGTTTTGCACCGGACACGCCATGCCGGTGCCCGGACTTGCCAAACTTGGGCGTGCGAGGACGGCGCATCGCCCTTGGCTGGTGCTTGTGTTTCTTGTGCTAAAGGGTCCGTCTCGCAGCCCTTCAGCATCCCGTCCTGTTTTATCTTTTGGCGAATATTTAAACGCCCTACTACTAGTAACTGTGTGAGAGCCTACCCTACAGACTACAGTGGATAATTGCTTGAAAGGTCCGTCGCTCATTCAGTGGAACTACTGGCTCGAGGCGACGCTCATTTTTTTGCACACCGTGCTGCTCTTCGCCGTGAGGACTTGTTTTAGTGAGTGTGATATCTGTATCAGGATTTACTAGTTTCTGGAAGCCGGTTGTAGAATAGGTGGTTTGTAGGTGTTTCTGTTACTCTGATACTGGCTTCTTCACAATTTTATCTCTTCTTCATAGCAATACAACTCTTCAAAGGTCATAGAATACTGGCGGAATCACCAACAGGAGAGCCTGATAAATTACGAGTATGCTACCAGTATACAATATGAAAAGTAACCCACCATCAGCCGGTTCTGTACCATCCCATAAGTAACAGCATGGGGATTTGGCTGCACAGAGGCAGTAGGAGACGATGTACTGTACCGTAGGTGTGGTCAGAGCCTGGAGTAAGTGGTTATTTGCTCAGGAGGATCAAAAAAAAAAGGACCCAAAAGCGCCCCAAAGAGGCAACCAGGGCACTGCTTTCGGATCCTCGTCATCAAAGACCACTCGATATGATCTTAGATGATGCTCGGACAGCCCTAAAGCTGCATCTTGAAGCCAGGTTTGGCTCCGTGACCAGACATTCCATATCCCCTAGGGAGACATATTTTCACCAAGTAGAAAAACCTCGCAAACCCCACAAAGGGCAGCTTTTCACACACCAAGCCAACAAGACACTAACTCCAATACTGGGTAATCTTTTTCACAAAGCTAACATAATCTAAAAAAAAAGAAAGCATGTTTTTCACCAAGTGAGGCACCCCCGCAAAACCCATAAAACTTGAATACACCAAGCTTAACGGGCATATTATTGTTACACTAGATACCAAAACTCAAGATGAGCCATATTGTATTTTTACATGATATTATAAACCTATTGTTTTTTTTTACACCAAGCCTGGGCATCTTATTGTTAAGCTACAGTCTTCACTGTACGAGTAGTCTCGGCGAAACTGGGGTACCGTATTTACTCACTAAATCCAACTATTGGGGATCGTGACTCGACATTTCGCAATCCAAAACAAAACGCCTGGAAAAGGGATAGTGTTTTCCCAACGTGGTATAGCTCAGGCCAGCCGAAACTGGTAGATCTCATTAACAGGTATTCGCAACTTGGTTAACCTACCTTGCTAAGTTTATTTTGGTTTAGTCTAGTGATTCTGGTGGCGCATACCCTCTACAAGCAAGCTAAGTGCCCGATCCCAGATAGTGGATTTAACGAGTAAATACAGTAGTGGCGAACAGATGACAAGTAATTTTCTGCAACTCTAACCTTGACGAGTTCTTTTTTGACCACCAAATACCCCTGTTCGCCACCACTCCAGTTTTGCTGAAAACTACAGTGAAGACTGTATCGTACGAGTAGATAGTAAAAACCAAGCCAAGCTGTATTGGGGTTGGGCATTTTCGGGTTGGGAAGTCATCCGGTTAAAGGCTTCCCCTCACCATAAAAGGTCCAAACAATTTACTACTCGTAGTGTCACTTCACACTTGGTGAAAAACCGTTTCCATAATTGCACGGCCGTGTTGAAGCCGGACACTTTGTATGGGTGTTGTCACCTCAGGTGTCCGGCTTCAACTTAGCCACGCAAGTAATCCCATTTAAAAAATAAAAAATCACTCAGGTATCTCCACCCATCTATCCACTTACGGCGACAGACACCAAACGAACAAGAGCACCACCCCTCTAGTCTAGAAAAAAAAAAAAAAAACCCCTTAAACACTCATTCCCGACCCATTAGGCTTTGCTATTTTGTGCTACACAAGTGACGTCAGTATGTATAATTAGAACCGTGTAGAATTGATCTGCCCCTTACCCTTAATACAGTCTTCCCCCCCACCTCCCCTTATGCAAGCACCGAACTCTTTCAACCTTTCCTGCATGACAGGAAGCTTCCTGGAGTCATTCATAAAAACTAGCGGCGCACCGAGAGCCATCACTTGAGTCTGGTTAATTCCCTTGCCGAGCTCTGCCTTTGCTTCTTCGATGCGGGTGCTGAGTTCGGTCTTAGTTTCCTCGATATGGTCTTTAAGTTCCATCATTTGTGCATCGGTATGGTCTTAAGTTCCCTCATGTGTGCATCAGTGTTTGCCCTAAGTTTTGATTTAGTTTCTTTTCGGATTCAATCTTCTCATGACATACTGGTTGTTCTTTTGCGAGAAGTGTAAAAACGCCCCACAAATAACCGTCGCGGCAGGATTGGCAAGGTGAGACACAGCCTTCCAGAATTGTTCTTAAATAATATCCATTGGTCAGCCAGCAATCAAATAAGGGTCAAATAAAGGGGTAGTCTTACGAGTACTTTGAGCAGACATCCTTTCTGATCAGGGGTTAGGGGGAGAGAATTAACGAGGGGAGGATTGGTGAAGAGAAGGTGGGGGGAAAAAACAAAGGAAAATTTGATGGTGGGGGATAGAAAATTGATGGTTGGAGGATAGGAGTGTGGGAAGGATTTCCCCGGGAGTCAGAGACACCCCCCAATTATACTGGTGGGGTACTGGTACAACACATGTCACATGGTACCAGAACTACACGCTGGTTCAGTTGCTCCTTGGTGCCAAGGCTATGCAACACAAACACTCTCGCCCAGCGAGTTGCTCGAGCAAGCGCAGGCAAGTGCATCTGTTACCGGACAGGACTTTTTGCTAGCCACCAAAAAAATACTCACCTGCTATCACTCGAATTTCCTATTCTGGCTTAGTCCTCATACAAATGCCTTATTTAAAAATTTATTCAGCCCCCTCCACGTTCCTATGGCATTGTAATCCTAGCATAAGCCTTTCAAAATTTAGAACCATTCCTATAGTCTGACATTTAACAATGTGAATCTTTGGATTAAGCTCTCTGTCAATAAATTTTTTATCGAGTTGATAGACATGTACGAAAAGTGGTGGTTTGTATGGAAAACCAGGGGGGCACATTTCTTCTGTTGCCAGGCTCATGGAGTGCCCTTAACACCAAATAATGGGCGATTTGGTAGCTGCTATGATGTGCTGGGCGGCAACGATACGCCAGGTCATGGTGCGCAGCCTCTGGAAGAACTTAAAAGGATCCTAACGCGCCCCAAAGAGACAACCAGGGCACAGCTTTCGGACCTCGTCATAAAAGATCACTCGAATGATCAGAGCAATCGTGTTGCTTAGTAAGGGGACAACCAGAGGAGCAGACAACAGAAAGATAGAACTGGCGAGAGCGGCGCCGTGCATTTCGTGCGCTTGACTATTTTCCGAAGCTCCTTTGGTGCTCGTTATAGCTGGATCCGTGCCGTAATGGTCACTCGAAAGCCCCCCCCATCCCGGCGGCTTTGGCTCGCGTCTCCATTGCTTGATTGATGATGCTCCCAGTAGGCTCAAAGGGGTACGAGAAACCATACAAGTAAAACCCCTTTCGTACAAAGTCGACATAATTCTATCCCTAGCTATTGGGGTGCGGGACACTAGAAGTGCATCTGGAAATGTGTGTGTGCAGTATGGCAATGCTCTTGGGAGTGTCGCGAGAGCAGGGATTAGCTCGGAGCACCACAAGTGAAGTCATGCTGACCTGTTCCAACCTCACCCACCTAGCCCTGGTTACCGCAAACTACGCAAAGCACGTCACTTTTTGCTTTGTCTGGAGGCGGGCGAGTATTCGTCGGCCGTGAACCAACTTCCACCATGATATGAGTATTCAATTGTAAAATCTCCGGCTCGAGAAAGAAGGAAAAGTCTATTCTGTAACATATGATACCATGCAAGTACCCGAGTGCGATGTCTGGCTAATAATACATGTGAGAAATCGAAACGCCACTCGTGATAAAAAAAAACAGCATAGCCACCACTAAAATACAACTACAGGGCCTTAACGGATTGGAAGAATGGATCATTATCCAAAGCTTCCTTGTGCTCCGGTGCTTGGATCAATTTTATGAGCTCACCCCTCATCTGAGCGGGGGTCATCCCCGAGTCCTCCACCTTGTTTTTCCACTCAACCAATACCTTTTTTAGCAGGGCCGACCCCTCTGCAATCTGCTCTCTGGTACAGTTGGACGCCTTCTGTTCGTGTTTGCCGGTAAAGTCTTCGAGTTCGTCTGCTTTACGCTTGGCCATGTTGATTACCTTTTGTGGGAAGCGAACAAGCTCCGCGACATGAATACCGAAGCTCTGGTCGCAAACGCCTATAGCCGCACACTGTTAGAACATCATTTGACTAGTCACGCGGGATATCCTCGCAAACCTTCGTCGACTTTATAAAGCAAAGTCACCTCCCTCGCGTCCTTGTCCCCAACATGTGCAACGACGTGCAAGTTCTTTACGGAGGGGTATTCGTCGACTAGCGCCGTCAATTCATGAAAATGAGTTGCGAACATCGCAAAACACCTAATTTCCTTGACAATGTGTTCTGAGATAGCCCAAGCAAGCCCGAACCCATCATAGGTACTGGTACCTCGCCCAAGCTCATCGATGATAATCAGGGACTCGGAAGTAGCCGACTTGAGGATAGTCGAGGTCTCCAACATCTCGGCCATGAATGTGGACACACCCTTCATTTGCGAGTCGCTGGCTCCGACGCGAGCAAGTATACAATCGAAAATCGTCAATTCCGCCTCGGAGCATGGAACGAAGCATCCAACCTGGGCCATTAGAGCAATGACGCCAATCTGCCGGATGTAAGTGGATTTACCACCCATGTTAGGACCTGTGATTATCAAAAACTCCGAGCTGCCTCTGCATAAGCTGACATCGTTCGTGATGAATTGAATGTCGTCCTGCATTTCCATGCATGGATGTCGGGCTTCCTTCAAAATAGTGTTTCCCTCTCCTCTTGCATGCATCTTCGGCTTGACATACGGTGATGGAGCATGAACCGAAACGTGAGCGAAACTAACAATAACGTCTAGATGGGCTAGCACCGCAGCCAATTCTTCCAGAACTGGGCAATAGGAGGCTATAAGGTATTAGTACTCAGGGGAGATGGAATACGCCGACCCCACGGAAACTCACATGCTACGGTGACAACTTCATCCACTAGTCCGCTCTGTGTCTTGTTATATATGTACGTTGACTTATCAAAATCCCGCTTCAGATCCTGCATGGCAGTGGTCGTAAAGAAAACACCATTCTTCATGGTTGATATTTCTCTATATTCCTTCTGATTCCTTATTGAACCTGCCTCGGCACGGGTCAAACGGAAACACCACCCATATGTCTTGTGGTTCTCCATGAAAAGCTTCTTGTCAACTTCCTGGCCCAGATCGTTTCCGACTCTGTGGTGCTCGGTGTCCATTGCCCTCTTCAGTTTATCCAGCTTATCCCGAACCAATTTAAGATCATCGCTAAATTCTGGCTTGATAATGAATTCGTGATTGTCAAGAGCATCAAGGTCCACAGTGGTTTCGACCAGCTCTTGTAGCTTTTCCAAGTTGCCATATATTTCCTAAAGGCCATGTTAGCAGAGGCACCTAGCCTTTTGGAGGAAAGTTCTACCCGTAGTTTGGTTGTGTATCGCAGATCAAGCGGGTCTTTATACGTCTCATCCATCACACCTTCAAAGGTTGAAATGAACCCCGGGATTCTGATGGCAACTTGGTATGCTCTGACAACATCTTCCAAGTTTGCCAAGTTTTTTTGGAATCGTTTAGAGAGCCGGTAAAGATCTGGTATGCTCTTTAAGTGCTCCTCCTGCATCGTCTGCCGGAGTTCAGTGTCCTCAACGAACGCTTCCACCAAAAATTGCCGTTTTTTTATTTCTTCAAGACTCATTAACGGTTGCTTAAGCCATTGGCCCAGCAGCCGGGTCCCTATGGCGGTCTTACACTTATTAAGAAGGCCGTATAGCGACATATTCTTTGAACCATCTCGGGGCCCAGGCATCAAGTTAAGCGCTTTAACTGCTGATGCATCCAACTTCATATACTGGGCAAGATCGTGTTGGTAAAGACGGTATTGACCAAAGTTAAGATCGTCGCTCATAAGCTGTAGATATCGTATTAAGGCGGAAGCAGCTGCCATGGCAAGCTTGTTTTCCACCTGTGGTAAGACACCGGCAGCAATTTCGCTTGTAAGAAGTCGGGAGAGGTCTTGCTCGATGTCTTTGACCGAAAACTCGGAAGCCTTCCGAAAGGTCATAACTATCCCACAGCGCTCGATAATTCCTCGAAGTTTTCCCAGTTCATAATCCTTGTTCTGCTCATCCGATTGAACAACGCACTCTTTGACACCAAGTTGGATGATGAGAGACTAAGCTAAAGGTTAGCTACAGCGGAATCCTCGGTTAACAGCTCCTAGAGATCACTTACTTCGAAATTGGAGTATAGGTCGTTATCGGCAAACTCGCTCACGCCCAGCTCCCGAACGCTGGCATCTGCAAAACAAACACCAACATTCCGCTCCTCTCCCTTGACTGATATCCTCACAGCAAGGATGACGGGAGATGAATCGATCTGGCCGGCGAAATCATCCTCAACATCTTGAAGATTTCCAGGAGAAGCCTGCTTCGTAATGCCCCACTTATTCCTCAATTTTGCTCCCCAGATTTCCACCCGCTTTCTATTCTGAAAGAGGCATTCGCGAAGGAAATTGCGGTAGGCGGTAACGGATAGAGTACATGACTCAAGGGGATTCCTCGAGCTGCCCAATTGTCGGATGACGGATGTAGTTTTATAGATCTATGAGGGGAGCGATCAGCACCAGAAGCATGAAGGGCGGCTCAGATTAAAACTCTACCGTCTGAGCAACATATATGGCATCCTGCCCGTGGGCAGTGTAGTAGTCGTTTCTGTCGAAGAGTCGAATGGCATCCGTCTCGGGAAGACTGTTGAAAAAGGAAATAAAGGCACTCTCATCCTCAACCTAGAATAGTGATTAATTGGGGGCAAAACACAATAAAAGGAGTTCAAGTGGCGAGCATGTATACCTTAAGCTCAGGGCGAGATCCCATTGCACAAATACTCAGCAATCGGTATCGGGCCTAGAGAATTCGAGATGGAATGTGGGAGCGATAAAACTTGAGTTGGGATGAAAAAGGTGGATCAATAAGGGAGACGCGCTCAAGGTGTGACGACAATACCGGTAGTCTATCTAGAGCTATGGCTATCACACCTGGTCACCTTGCCCAGTGAGACGCGTCGAGAACTTGGAAATGGGGTCTTGGCACATGTTTCTCCAGCACGGGATGCCATGCGGCTGGCACTTTGGCTTAATTAGGCGAAAACGGTGACCAGGAGCTCACTGGTACGCCAAGACTCAAAGGCTCCATCCAGAACCACCGGTACAGTATTGGGGAGGTTAATTGTACTAGTACTAGTACAAACTGATTTTTTAATATCCGGACACCTTGGCGCCAAGCCTCATACAAATTCGCGCCAAGACGTCCGAATACTTTTTTTTTTTTTTTTTTAAACTTTTCGAGTATATTACTATATACTACTATGGGCTTTCTGTACGCAATACGCATGTCTGCCCCAATCATCGTTCCCCCATACATGCCATCTCCTAGAGCCCTACATCTGTAATCCAAAGGGACACATTCCACACGACCAGGAAACAACAAAAGGAAACTCCCAACCCATAAACAATTTACCCCCTTCATCTCAATCTACCCCGGTCCCAACCTTCAAATCCTCCCGGCTTCCTCACTAATGCCGACGGCGCCTTAGGGACCGGACGTGCAATAGGCCCGATCCCCAAACCCCCATCAGCCCTCCCACCCGTCTCCGCCTTCAAATACTGCCGTAAGGATCTAGGACCCTTCGGCACAACATCCAACACCCCATTCTCCACCACCACTTTACCAACCTTGCCTGTCCCCACTGCCCACGACTTCGGGCCCAGAGGGGCAACCACAACTTGATCCACCTTCCTCTTTTTATTCTCACGGGCGACAACCTTCCAACCCACCTTTTCCTCCTCCTCCACCCTCAACACCCTCAACATCTCCCTGCTCACCTGCACCTCTCTCACCTTTTCCTCATCCGTCGAGGGCATCTCCACATCCCCCATTACTTCTTGTGACACCTGTGCCACAGAAGCCACATCCTCAGCCACTTCCTCCACACTCGCCACCACCGCCGCCACCGCCTTCGGGGGGTCTCAGCCACAACGGGCTCAGGCACCTCAACCACCTGTGGCGGAGCCACAGGAGCCAACGCCACCCCAAAAGCCACCTCCTCTTTTTCCCCTCTTGCTTTCCTCCAGCGAGTCCCATCCCCAACCCCGAACTTCTGTAAACTATGGAGCCTCTTCGACAACATGCTAACATGATGCCGAAGCCTCCCAATCTCCTTCTCCTGTTCCCCCAACTTCAACATCGCCGCAACCATCGCCTCGCCCGTGGTCGCTATGGTCTTGGCGCCCCAAGTCGTCTTTCGCTGAACCATAATGTAGCACTATGGTAACAGAATCGATATAGATGAAAAAAGTAGATGAAAGAGATAGATTTTATCTCTTAAAACAAAATAATACCAGGAAAGAGTAACCCTGATAATAAAGACTTGAAGCTATCGCGAGATAAGAATCAAGGAATCTGGTTGGTCAAGCTCCAAAATGTGATGGATCACACGAGTTGAAATTTCAATCGCTGGAGTTGTAGGAGACGTGGTGGTTGTCCGAATACTTTTGAAATCGCCCAGTACCCTAGGGACGCTCCACCTGTGTCCTTTGATAGATATGCATACTGGCACAGTGTCATAGCGTCATCCTTATTTCCCCGAGAAGGATGGGGTGCGTGTGTCTGGAGCTGCAGTACCGGTACTGTAGTCTGTGGTGGTATTGTGATGTTGCTGACCCGGCATCACTTGGGCGGGCCCACCAGACCGCGAGTGCTCAAAGGAGAGCACAGTGCACAGATAGACAGTAGGGCACTACCGGTAAGTCACCACCGTGTGCTATGTACATAATACCAGGAAAGGTCAGCACAAGTACAATACTCACATAATAGCATTTCAGCACCAGTTGATTCATATATCCAGGACCAGCTGAAAGATTATGATGCGGCGGTCGAATTGAACAGGCACTTGTCACCTACTCTGCTGTACCACCAGTAGTAGTACGAGTACTACCGTAGGACATCTGATGACCTGGTTATCGTGGTTCATGGGTGGAAAGCTCAGGCACTTTATCGCAGCCCCAATCTTCGGTTCCAGCTACAGAATGATAAATCACATTTGCTGGCGCTTATCGTGAATATCTGCCTGCCACGAGTTACGGCTGTTATGAGTTACACCAGAGGCCAGCAAACTATGATACCCGTACGAGTAGATGGGGCTCAAAAGATTTGGCACAGCACGGGTAGCCCCTCTTCAGTTACAGAAGCTAAGTACCGTACGTTATGCTTTCGTTTTGGTGTTATGGCTTTGCCCACAGAGGCGTTATTGTGCTCGTAGTGATGAAACACCCCTCTATATTGTCTCATCCACAGAGTCATGTGTACTCGAGTGCAAGTAACTTACCTATCACCACGTTCAGCCTTGTCAGAATTCTTCTTTTTTCGGGCAAAATACCGGTAATGGTATGTAGAGCGATTTCAATCTATGCTGGAGGCATACGAGTACATGGTAGGCATTCCATCCCGGCTTCGTTCAGCGTGCGCTACTTTATTGGATAGGGATGCTGGTCATCGGCTCTTCCCATTTTCTGCCTGTGGACACACCAGTCACTCGATCTTGGCAATCAAAGAGGATCCTTTGGAAGTTTGTGCCCTGATGCCAAGACACTAGTGAAGGCGACAAGGGGTTGGGGTTGACGACTAACTATCCTACCGCCAGATATCTATCAGAGCTCTTAGGCTCTTCCCACCCCCCCCCCCCAAATCTTCGTCACTCTCTCCGCAGCCCCGCTCCCTGGATTCCTCCCTTCTTCGCTTGAGAGAAATCATCGTCAAAAATCCGCCATGGAAAACACACCTCTTACCCCTTCCTCCTCCGCCCCAACACCCACTGCAACACCTCCAGGAACCGTCTCAAACACAGGTTCCGAGGCAGAGAATCAATCAAAATTAAGGTATGTGGTTCTCTGCTGATTCGCCCCTTAGGCCACCAGCTAATAATCAATTTTCTTGGGCCTAGGACTCTGCTTGGTATTTTGCGACGTTTCATCGGAGTGGCCGACATTGCCTCTGTCCGCTTTTCACTGCCGAGTCAGTTGCTTGAACCTGTACCCAACTTAGGTGAGAAAAAGATTATTGGGTTACTTAGTGAGTGGGTGAGCGCTACATACTGAATTGCTGAAAAAGAATATTGGAATTACTTGGATCGTCCTGAAACTTTTGCTAGGTGAATGATGGAAAATATTCCTATCACTTCTATACTAATATTGTTTAGCATTGGCGAATCCGACGATGAACTGGAACGTTTCCTGGGAGTTTTAAGGTTTTGGTTTACCAAAGATCTGGTCAGATAATGAAGATAACCGTGGTGTGGGTAAAAGCTAACCTGGACCCATTTTTGAAGAAATTCGTCAAGGGAAAGCCATGCAAAGTAAGATATTTACAGATAACCTTGTATAGCTAAATACACCGCGCTCCGGTGCAGTTGCTGACCTTTCCCTCTGCAGCCTTATAATTCAACATTAGGGGAATTTTTCAGAGCACGTTCCCTATTGCGAACTCAACTAGGAACCCACAGGCTAACTTAGCTATTCGTTGGGTGGAGCAGTGCACTTGGGACGTCCAGGAGACACTACCACCGGTTCCCTCCCGCCCTTCTTCCCGAAACTCTCGGAATTCTGCGGCGAGCAAGCCTTCCCAGGCCGGTAGCAAAGGGCCTGTTCGTGTCTCGTTTTTGACGGAACAGACTTCCCACCATCCACCAGTCTCAGCCTTCTACATCGACTGCCCGGAAAAGGGTGTATCAGCGAACGGATATGATCAGGTATGGATTTGGAAACACTCGAGGGGAATCTAAGATCAGTGCTCACCGAAAGCGCCATTTTAGATTAGCGCTAAGTTTACGGGGACTTCCAGTATGTGAAATACAATTCCACACACTTATATTCCCGGTAGTCAGTATGCTGACCGCGTAAAGTTAGGGTAACTCCTGGGGTGCATAATCTCGGCATTTTCATCAACTTGCACAAGCGTGGGGATGAATCCTACCGACTCACCCACCCCGCTGTGAACCTTGGAGGATTCTTGAGAGGTACGTATAGCATAGGCGGTTAGTAGCATGTTTATTCACGGCTATATCTCTCAGGGACTCTAAACCTATATGTCGAGGACATCTGCTACGTAACTTGTCCCAAAACACAATTGAAGGCTATTCTGCAGTATCTGGGCGATTCCTGGATCGGGAAGGCAAAGCATAAGGTCGAGGGAGTCGTCTATCAGTATACTCACGAGGACGATGGTATACAGAAGATTAAGGATGTTCCCTCAAAGCTTGTGCGTGCCAAAATCGAGGGATCATGGATGAGTCAATTGTATTACACAGTGCCAGGTTCCAGCGTAAGCCTCTTCTTTATTTAGAAGCTCTTCTAGTGGTCATTGTTCTTACTCTGAATGAATCCGCAGGAGAAGCACCTATTGATAGACTTGGATCCTCTTTTTCCTGAACCAAAGACTTGCCCACCACCAAACGCTATGCTTCCAAACGAGTCTCGGAAGATGTGGGAAGGCGTCACTGAAGCTATTCATGCCAGAGACTACAGCCGCGCCACACAGCTCAAATCAGAGATCGAGGAAAGGCAGCGCGAGAAGGCAGCTGCCAGAGCAGCGGAAGGTGTCGAATGGAAACCAAGGTTCTTCGAGGCCCCAGCCTTAGCCGCCGGGAGGCCTAGGTTGAGCGTAGATGGGGAGAAGGCGTTGAAGGGCTTGCACACTGGCGATTACAAACTGGAGCCAGCAGCAGTTACCGGAGCCTGAAATTCCTGGGATTGGGACCGAGCGAGTAAAGTTTACATAAATATATGCCTGCTTTCCTGGAACTGTTCACGATAGCGGCGAAACGATAGCGACCAAAGCCAGGGAGCGAAACGACACGAGTATTTTTAGTTTGGTGTGGAATATAAACTGGTGTAAGCAAATCGGGGGGGCTTGATTGCAGCCTCTACCTATTCCCCTGTTCATGTATGATTTGCCTGGCGTTTTACACTTTTTTCCTTGCTTTTTTTTTTGTTCGAGTCTTTCCTTCTGGTGGGCTGTCCCCGGTCCCCACGTTGTCTAAATCACTTCTAGAAATATCTGATTTTAGGGTGCGAGTATGTTGGAACGGAAGGAATAAAGGGAGATCCGGTACATTGGTTTGCTTTATCATTGCCTATGCCTTTAGAGGAGGAGTATTGTAGAGGGGGGGAAGAAGGCAGAAGGAAGTCCAGCAGGCGTGCTAATGGAAATGGCGCAATTGTTCAAGTACGATAGTTGAGAATTGGGTTCGCTTATCAAGCTACTCTGGCACCAGTACAAATAACTTTGCCCAACGATCGCTAAACGTTTGATACACACTATTAAACAAACCCATAAGGGAACTGGAAACCTGAACTTATCATTACAATACGATGGAGAAAAGAAAGGGAAACAGAAGATAGCTGTGATATAAAAAATAATAGAGCAGAACAAAACAAGACAAAACTCCGATTCACCAAACCCGGCTAATATGCATTCACGCACGCACTCCAACGGGGGCCCAAAAATGCAGAACAAAAGCTCTAAATATAGGCAATCTTAAGGCATAAACAAAACTCTACCATCTCCAATGCTTCCTTCCTCCCGTTTCGCAGAAGGGGCGCGGAGCCAAGTTACTACTACTATGAAGCAGCACTAAGCCCACTCCTCATATTCTCCACCATATTTTGCCCAATGCCCTTTATCATCCCGAGTTCTTCCAGATCTTTGATAGCGGGAAAGTCATCATCATCGTCCATCATAACCGCCCGACGACGCTCTCTGACAGCCTGGGCCAGTGCTTCTGCGCGCTTTTTACCAACGCCCTATAAAACCCCCAAATCGTCAGTATATGATATCCTCTGCGGGCCGAGTGATTGGGCATGATGTGGTGGCTGTGGCATACCTTCAACTTCATTATCTGCGAAACATCCTCCGAGTTGATTATCCTCAAGAGGTTCTTTGTCCGGGGCGTCTGGTGCGTGTTCGGTGACCATTCCTCTTCGCTTCTATCGTCTTCGTATTCCGACGCGGTGTCTTCCTCCATTTTGATAGCTGGTAGGGAGCGGGGAACTGGTTGTTGTTGTACATCGTTATTATTATCGGAGAAGACGGCGAAGGTTCGTTTGGGCTTTGATCTTGGTATCGGCGCTGGTGCTTGTGCAAATGTCTCTTCTGTTACGGAGACCCGGCGAATGGAGGAGTATGATGAGGGTTTCCCATTAGTGGTGTCAAGGGATGATGTTAGATCTGAGGAGCTTCTCATTGTGGTCCTAATTGTGGTGGTCTTTTTATCTTTGTCTTTTAAGTCGGAGATTTTCCTCAGGAGTTTGTCGTTTTCCGGGAAGTATGGAACGGCTAGTTCATACATTTTCAGGGCCGAGAAGTTTTCACCTCTTGCTGCATGCTGTTCTATTTGTTTATATCCGTTAGTTGGAGTGAGTTGAGAATATTAGGTATGGAGCTTACTGGCAAGCAGTATGTAGGTAAGGCCCTCTGCTTTGGCGTCTGCTTTTTTCTCGCTGCATATTTAGGTTAATGCTCAATCTTCTCTTCAAATAACATAGCCATCAACTTACAGTTTCTTTTCCAACAGCTCGAGTCTCTTATTCACTTCATCACTCACATCCGTAGCCGTCTTCTTAACCGGCTCGTTCAGCGCTCTAGCAGCTAATATTTCCTCCACCTTCTTCTCAACAATGTCCGCAATATTTGTAGGACTGAGCTGATGGTGCTTATCATAAGACCGCATAGATTTTTTGATTCCGGAAGATTGACGTAATGGCTGGGGTGCCAAAGGCGCCCGGTTTTGTGGCTTCGGTGCCTTGTCTTTCTGGAAACCCTTTTGGGAGTTAGAGACATGTGTAGTGTTTGTCTTTGCCGTCCCAAAAGCTCGCGTGGGTCCGTGTTGGCTTAGCATTGGAGGGAGTTGGTCGTGCCGTGATGGGAAAGAAACTAGTGACTTTAGTATTTCCATTCGATACCTTGCGGTACGCGATCTATTACCTTGAGGGTGCTCATTCTCTGCCTGCTTCAACTCAACCTTTTTTGTCCGATTTGCAAAGTTTAGAGAGCTTAGGGTATCGAGATGGAATGCTCTAGTTGGGGCAAGATTCAATATCATGACTGTGAGGCCGTTATTTTGTCCAAGTGACAATATACGAGTCATCTTTGACTCTCTATATGGTATCCTGCTCTGCGGAATTGTTAACATATCGCTATATATAGCGGGAAGTTGGATGTTAGACCTGTTTCTTGGTCATAGCCTCTACGCACTGAGCTAGCACAAATAATGACTTATTGATGCTAGCAGATTCTAATATATCGTTAGTGAGAAGCATCCAAACCCAGTCTCCGGTAGCAGAAGGGATATTCACCTGTCATTCTTTCTTTGTCATTGCACGTACGCCTGTTATCCTCACTACCAGCCAAATCAATACATGACACAGTCCCCGTCTTGCTTTCTCCTGTATTTTTGTCCTCAATCAAAACCTTGACACATATCACCGCGTGAGACCTAGAAGAGTGCGCGTTTAACTTGGTAGCAGACGTCGACCGGTTCGCATTGGCCTTATCGTACAAAGCTTCGAACTCCTTTAACGACGTGATCTCCTTATCGATTAAACCAACGACTTGAGTTTTTCCATTCGACTCTCGGAGGGGCAATCCAGCAGGCGTTCGCTTCTCGGGAGGCTGGAAGAGATCAAAAACTCGGTCCTAGTAGAACAGTATAAGCACTCTGCTGGAGAAATTATCTGCCAAGCCTCCCTACATTGTATATCTCGTAGTATGTCATGATTGCCCGGATCGTTGTCGCCCCTTCAGTTTTGCGCTCAAGCTCCTTTCCCCGACGATATATTGCAGTTAGGAAGCGTGGAATAATCCCACGCTCAGAAGCCGGCTTTTGTCCCCGCATGGTATACGTTTTCCCACTGCCAGTGGCACCGTACGCGAATATTGTTACATCGTTCCCTTTGAGTAAATGTTTCAATGTTGGCGATACTGGTAGTTATCCCTCCTCTATCAGTGGTTGGGTTCCAAATAAACACCAACGTAGTACTACCACCGCCATCACCAACTCACCTTCAGAAAAAAGCTGCGCTTGGTCCGAATCCTGACCGTAAGCAGCATTAAATGGAAATGTGAAATTCTCGTTCTCGTTCTTTGGGTTCGGCATGGAAATCGCGTCCTCTTCGGCAGATACCACAACATCCTTTTCACTCTCTCCCTTTAACAACGGACGGATCCGGGCAATGATACGAACATTGTTGACTGTCATCGCGCGGGGGGGTTTCTTGGGATGAAAAGGCCCTTATTTTCTCTCTGTTTTGTTTTTCCCTCTCGAAATCGGGGCCGGGAAAGTTGTAGTAGTCAAGCTGTGGATGTGGGGGTGCTGAAGTCTTGAGGGAGAGGAATGTATGACACGCAAGGAGATGCGTGAGTTGACGGGAATTGAGGCTCATGCAAGGCACCCAAACACCCCGTTGCCCCAGCAACAACACGGCTAGGCCCTAGCCCTAAATATTTCAAAAAACGGACTCGAGTGATACAGTAATATCATGAACAGATAACATCGGGTATCCCAAACTATGGTTGTGATCTACTGCAGGTCCCTTTTTTATTTACACAAAACCTGCATACCAATGTCGACGTCCATGAATATATGAATACGTGAACTTTTTTCGCATAACGCATAAAACAACCACCTAGCCCTTAGTCTGCCGGATGGAAAAGAGAACACGAATAAAAATGTAGGAAAAGAATAGATACAACAACCCATTATTTTGAAACCGCAGCACTATAAGGCAGATAGGGGTCAGTAACTACCAAACATATAACGTCCCGGAGAACTAGGTTCAAAGACTTACGTGAGCACTTGTGTTCTAAACAAACCTCCCTTAGTTTTCTCAATAACTTGCTGGTATACTGATTGTGGAGGATGGTTCATTATAACAGTTCCCTGTGGCGGTAGTTGGCGTGTTGGTGATATATTACATTGGAGAAAATGCACAGGGTTAGAGGGGGGGGGGTCAACTTACATCCTTGTAGTCGATCTTAGCATCTACTCTAGTATCGCGAATGAGGTTGACAATCCACTTCTCGCCCTCATCTTGGGTAAGATTTAAACGCTGAGCAAGATCTTTGATGTCGATCCGCTGGTGAATCTTGCAATAAGACTCAGAGATCAAATGTCTTGCCGAGTCGACAAATGAAGCGGCAGAAGACGCAAGAAAAAAGTCACTCCCCAGCACCTCCTCCGCCTCACTAAGCTTCCGCTGTGCCTCTTCGAAATCGAAGTCGATGTAGAGCGCTGCGACAAAATCGGTGATGGGGTCATGATATTCATACAACTCCTGCTTGACAATGCGGACAAGGTCCTTGAGCTGTTTCTGGTACTGGCCGCTATTGTTCTTACGGTTACGGTTGGTGATGACCGCCGCGGCCACATAACGAAGGATCCATGGACAGGAGGTTTGGATTGTATTAATAAAAGCTGGGGAAAAGAACAGCTCCAATAGCACATCCTTCGGATCCTTGAGTTCCTTGGAATCCTTGGGGTCTTTGAATTCCCTGGCATCTGCGTAGTTTGTGTAATTAAAGAAAGGGAAAAGAGTCCAGTGAACTAGCCACGTGCGAGCTTGAAGCTGGCCTAGGGGGTTGTTGTAGAGCTAGGTGGTGTTAATTCTGATGTGTAATATTGGTGGAGGGTGAATTGCCTTTTGCTCAATCAAGTCCTTAACTTTAGTAATCTCCTCCATGGAACCCTCCCAATTTGCCGAGAGAATATCACAAGCTAGCTTTCCCCATGTAGCTTGTGTAGTCTTTTCGTTGTCCGTCGACTATTCGAGTGTAAGCATTTCGAGCCCAGAAGCCGAACCAGAATGACAGGAACACACCAAGACACGGAACCGATATAAAATGTCCGAAGCCTCTCCATAATTACCACAGCTGTATTGGTGTTGGCCATAATCATAAAGCACGTTTACCATCTCTACTGTGACCTTTTTGGGAAAAAACACTCGAAATTAGCTTCTATTTCTCCGAAACATATTCAAGATGTGAGAGTAGTGAAGGTACATCATGTTTCTCTTGAAGATACTGCAAATTTTGCAGCTTGTCCGCTCTTAGATTTGACAAAACCTCTGTGTTCCCAAGCAGATTCAGAAGTAGCTCACTCCTCTCACCCAAACCTTGCAGCTTTTCCACAACCTCCTGCCTCTTATTGAGCTCTTCCGGAACCTCGTCGGTGCCATGTATTTCCTTGTAAAGATCACATATGAAATCCGTCATGTTTGAGTTCTTTAGAAGGTCGTATTTGGCCTGGGCCAATTCTTGATCCGTTAACCTGCCCTGCTCGCCCATGAATCCCAACAGCGGGAAAATCATATGTCTATCGAGGTGAGGCAGCAATTTGGGAATTAGGTCATAGGACGCTGCCATATCGTTGGCTCCCTCTGCGTTGTTTTCGGCCATAATGGCAATGCGGTACGGCCGTTGGTGTTCTTTGCTGATGTGGGGCGAGATATTGGCGATGGAGGGGTTGATTTTTCTGAGTAAAGGACTGCCTTTTTTTCCCTCTGGTTACCCAGTTGAACACAATGACCAAGCCAGGAATATCGGCGGCTAATCCATTACAAGTATCATTATTAACAGCTGTTAAAACCTTGTCAATGCCCCAAAACAGGAGCCCGGAAGGTTACAAAAATCACGTGCATATATATAAAAATCACGTGCATTAATGACAATAATAAAAAAACATCGGTTTTGACGCAATTAACAAATATGAGGCCATTAAATATCATACTTGGTCCTTCGAGCAACAAGCACGATAACCTTTTCATAGTCTTTCCGTAATTAATACCCGTATGTACAAGACCGGGGAGTATTAACCGGAATGCCCAGGGATTTTATTTTGCTGGTTAACCTTAAATAACTGTTCAATAACTTTCTCTCTGACCCTTGTATCGTACCCCTGCAGATCCAGTTATTTGAGACGGCATTGCCCAGACGAGCTTGCCACCACTCGGAACCTCGCAACCACAGCGGGAGCACATTTTCTGCCGCCGTTCTCGACAGATAGGTACCACAACCCGCCCGCCAGATACTCGATATCATAATAATCCCGATCGACCGGGACAATCGTCAAGAGGCGGTCAAGCACCCTCCGCAATTTGCGCCAATGATTCCTGCATCTGTTCCCCTACGGCTTCTCCGCTCAATGCCTGCGGCATTTCACCGAACGGCATCCTTCACCGCGAGTGCTTTTCGAAGGGAAGAGGATGCATCTAATCCAGGCAAGTAGCTACGCTTCCCAAGAACACGCTCTCTTCTGTTACCAACAACTAACAGCTATATAGTACAACGGAAAATCGAACCACTACCGTACTTCATCCACCGGACCAAGAACAATAATTTTCCCGTCTATCAAGAATACAAGGCGGGAGGGAACAAACTTCAGACTCGCATACGGAGCGTTGAGGGTAATCTTCAATTTTTGAGGGATCAAATCGAGAGCGCTTTTCGGATGGAGAAGGGACAAGTGAAGATCAATTCTCTCGCTGGGCACATCATAGTAAAGGGCCGGAGGAGAGATGAGATCATAAGGTTTCTGTCAGATCTTGGGTTTTGATGTGAGATTTCTACTTATCACTATCAAATATGTATATTGTGTGATGGTATTATTTGGCGTTCGTTTCTTTATGGCGAAAGAGGGACTCGACCAGCTTGTAAGTGTACAAAATAGAACAAAGAAGGGGCATGAAAGACCTCCCAGAAAACCGCTGAACAACCAAGAAAAAAGGGACGCCAAAGCTCACTGAGGATAAAATACAGGATAAAAGGTAATAGCAAAGTGGTAAAGGGGAATTTCAACAACGAAAGAAGAAAAGAGATGCGGACCCAGCCTTTGTACAAACGCAAACCTACATCCAACAACCCTAGACGACTGGTATATCGCAGACATTTAGCCTTCAACCATTTAACCCGGCATAAGTACAAAGCTTTTTGACAATAACTCCATCTATCTGAACCGTCAACAATGCTCCCAAAAGACTCTCCTTCTTCGGTAAAACTCCAAGAGGTATTTTCGAATGATCACCAGCTGCATCTCCAGACTTTTCCGCCAGCTTTTGTAAGACACCCATGCCCCGATGCGTGATTCTCGCAAAGGGTTGCGAATCATCGAGATTAGACATCTTTCCAGTTTGGCCCGACTGACGGGGGTGCATTGGGGTCACTTGAGGACTCAGCAAGCAGACGAGTCGCAGTAGGCTGAGCGCAAATCCATCCTCGGAGGATAGCCAGGAACGGGCTACGCCTTGATCGGGGCCAGGAGCAATTCCAGCAAGAATCTCAGCAGCAAGCATTCCTTGTTCTAAGAAAGGTTTCCGTGCCTCTACGGCTTGGGGAAGCGCGACCTTCATGTTATCAGGAATTGGAGATATTGCCAGGGCAAACGATCGAGTGAGAAGATCGTAGGAAGGTGTTGTCGAGGACTCGGAAAGGAATATTGTACGATAAAAGGCACGATTGGGCTCATCCCGAGCAAGCAACTTAGCCAAACTGTCTACTGCGGGGGGCAGATAGCGATGGACCGAAGGAGAGTAGGAGGTAAACATCAGGGTATCTCGCCCCGATGCTGCTGGTAGGGGTTGAGGGGCGAAGGCCAATATCAAATGCAACAGATTAAGCGCCTCATCTTCACTTGGCAATGTGATTGAGTGCGAGAGGTTCGACAGAAAGATGATGATGTCCTTCATGAAATCCAAGGTGTTGGTATTTGTCCTCAACAATAGCTTACTGGTACCCAGCCTTTCGATAACGCCCGATAAAAATCTAACCACATTTGGATCCGCCAGCGCCTTGTGATTCGACTCAAAAAACGAAAGATTCCGAAAAATCGTAGTAATGCAAATAAGCTTATCAGCCGACTTTTCCAGTTCATGCTCCAAGGACCCGAACCGCGCGACATCAATAAGCCCCACAGTCTCCGCTTTACAAGCCCTCACGATATCCTCATAAGCTGGAACAGCAATTGCTTCCGAGCTCTCCTCAGCATGTTCCCCTAAAATCTCAACCTGAGACTCAGCAACATCTACTAATGTCTCAATCAAATCTTCACAACTTTCCAATGCAAGAGACCATCTAGATTCCACAGATACGGTCGCCAGCGTGTCCAGGGCGAGTCGTACCTCGGCGGAAATACCACACTTGAGCATCATCGTTAAAGCGTGAACATCTATCACCCCCAATTCCTGGAATGTTGGCGTCGTAGGCTTGTGAAACATAAAGTCATTTCCTATTTGGCTCAAAACAGAGACATTCAACCCTCCGTGGGTATCCAATCCTCGAACTTTGGGCTTGAAATCGGATGGAATCTCTTTCAAGGCATTATTTTGTGGCTGTGTAGCTGAGAAAGGGATTGCATCAGGTAGAACGCTAGGTTTCACGGGGATCTGAGCGGCAGACAAAGGATAATTTGGCGGAACGTGGCCTTGCGGTGGTGTTGAATCCAAAGAAATGCGGTTCGGAGTACTAGGGAGTTGGCTGTATTGGGGAGGTTGTCTTGAAGGCTGTCTAGGCTGGGGAATAAACCCATTGTGAAGATTTGACCTCGCGTGATTATTCGGCACGGGCGTTTGAGGTTGTTTGGGCATTCCTTGAGGCCTTGTATGCTGCATCTGTTGGGGATTTGGCATCGGTTTTGTTTGCTGTTGAGGATGCATTTGCTGCCTCATATCTGGCCCGGACTGCTGACCCCTTGCTATTGCCACTTTCTTCGGATCCCTCCGATCCCGCAGCCAGGCCTGCTCATAGGCAGATAAGTTCAACTTGAAAATTTGAACCAAGTCGTCCGCGGCTGTGGGAAACGACTCGGGAGAAAAGCCGAGACTCATGGACACCGCGTGCCACTTATTCTCCATCGTGACCTTTTGTGAACCCCCCAACTTCAAAACGTTCGTATAAAGGTTTACCAGGCTTACTGCCCTCCCACCAATGTATGACTGGCCCTGGATAGGTGTGCCGTTCTTGCTCATAAAATTGTATAGACTCTTCATGAATTGATTAGGGTCACTATGCGGCTGACTTGGACTTGACCCTGAGCCTTGAAGGGATTGTTGCCCTTGGAGCCGTGGAATCTGACCCGGATTCATAGAATTTGGTCCCATATGAGGAGGCGTGCCTGTCGGGGATTGCTGAGGGCCAGAATTCTGCGACTGCTGGTGCTGTTGGTGCTGTTGCAGTTGCATAATTCTCTGTTGCTGTTGCTGTAGCTGCTGCTGTTGGTTTTGACGAAGCTGATACATCATGTGCGCTTGTGCTGGGTTTTGCATCTGCTGGTTCGGGACAGGAGTAGGCGGGGCGGATGCAGCGGTGGAAGGCGGGGAGAACGCTTGGGTAAATGATTGGGAATAGGGGGTTTGAGGGGGTGGCGCTAGGTTCATATTGCTGTTTTGGGGTGTACTGACACGCGAGACTTGGTTTGGCGGTGGGGAGCCTTGGGGCATGAATGGTTGTTGTGGTGGTGCGGGTGAAAAGGGAGATGGAGATTGGGTTGCGACGCGTTTGGGTGGAGGTTGGTTGTAGGTTTGGTTCTGCATTACAGGGGAAGGGCTCGCATTAGCAGACCCTACATGCTGGAGATGCGAGTGAGACGAGTAGCCGACAGGGGTGTATTGTCGCTGCGGCGCGGCGCCCGCATTACTTTGATAAATTTGATAGGCCAACTGAGGACCAGAAGCATGAGGTGTCTGCGATCGCGAAGTAGGGGGATTTGCGGTGGTTTGACGAGGGGACACAGTGATAGGGTCTTCGCGAGGTCTCGGTCGTTTTAATGGGACTACGGGATTAACGTTATACGCTGGCTGCTGGAATCCCGGAGAAGAGGTTCGCGGATTGCCATTCTGAATCTGAGCGCGCGGATGGGCCTGTTGCTGGAACTGATGGGGATCTATGGTCGACGGAGTTATCACAGCCGCACCAGGATCGAAAGGAGAGTGCATTGCCGTCACAGAAGAGGCTTCAGGGCCAGCGAACGTAGAGTTCTGAACAGCCGGGGCGTCTTGCAACCAACCAGGCGCAGAAGGCACTGACATCGACTTCTACAAGAAACACGCGTTAGCCAAGACTAGTTTTCACACAAACAGTAGGACAGCCATCATCGCCATCACTGCGCGCGCCCTGGATCTATCTCGACGTGGGCCACGATTTGCTCAATAATACGCAGAGCAGCAGACATGGGGCACGCGGAACTTTGCAGAAAATGCTGCGGCGAAGAGAAGCAGATGGAAGAATGCATAAAAAAAATGATGAATTTAGGTTCCAGCCAGCAACTCAGACGCGTGCACGCACAAATACGCAGTGAACAAAGAGCAGGAGATGGTGGCACAAGACAAGCGGAAAATGGGCAGTCGAGTAAATAGGGAACAAGAAGACAGGTTTGAAGAGAAGATTAGGGTACTGACCAAGAACAAACAGGTCCCGGCAAGTGCGTACGAACGAAGCTTGCTTAATAGCGGAGACGAGTGAGTGGTAGTGGTGTGTGTGTCAGATCGTCCAGATGTTGTCTCCGGCTTGCCAAACGGGTATTGGGGGGTTGGAATGAAAAATGGGTAATAATAAAAATGGAAAAATGAGGGTCAGGGGAATTGGAAAAAACTATAATCCGTAGTGAGTTGCTACTACAGCTACCACGGGTACAGCTACAAGCTACCACAGCTGTCTCTATGCCCAAGGAGGGGGGGAAAGCTTGAGTGAGGATCAAGAGGCTCAAAAGTTAGCCACACGGAACGGCTTGCACAGACGGAGGTAGGTAGCATGCTTGAGGCAACAACTGGGGGAGGGGGGGGTTTGTATGGAGGGGGGGGGGGAGTGGAGGGGGAAGGAGAGAGTAAGGGAGGGGAGGGGGAGGTGAGTGTAGGGCAGCGAAGGGACGGATGGGTGGATGTGAAGCGTCGGATGCAAATACGTGGGGATGGGATGGGAAAAGGAATGGGATGATGGGATGGGGGGGAAGGGGGTTGGAAGGATCGGAGCTTGTGAGGAGTAGTGATTCGATGTGTATGTAGGTACGTAGGGACGGTATGGGGGGAAGGGGGATGGGACAAGCGCAGGAAAATAAAGTGCGTACCTATTTTGCTTTCGCGAGTGAAGAGAGTACGGTAGACAGAGAACCAAAAAATATCTCTGGTGGGAGGGCGCGCGAGGATGGAGAGTGTTGGAGGAGTGAGCGTGGCAAGGGCAGCACCCAGCCTACCGCCGGAAACAAACTCGATCAGGCGTGTGTGGAAAGGAAGGGGAGGGGGAATGAAAAAAAAAAAAAAAAAAAAAAAAAAAAAAGAAAAAAATCGGGTGATAAGAAAGTCTCTTCCTTTTGTTCAAATTCCTCGCCCAAAAAAAGGGGGGGTAGATGGGGAACTGCAATAATAAAAAAAGGAAACAAGAAAAAAAAAAAAAAAAAAGAGCTGATCGAAATGAACACCGTACCGGTATTATGCTCAAAATAATTGAATAGGCAAGTTATTGATGGTAAAAGGTATCAAAAATTTGGCGGCTCTGGATCCGCACTCGAAAATCTCACGATACAAGTCTTTTCCAAATTCGAAAAGAGCTGGATTCACTCCTCGACTGTTCGTCCTTGAGCCAAACGTTAAAAAGAAATCGGAAAGGGGCGGGTGTCAGGTTGAGCGACAGAGGGAAAAGCAACGTATCGCCCCGTAAGTTGCTAAAATAGGTCCTTTCATGACCAAGATTGACCCAAATCCTCAAAATGTAAAAGAATCCCTCAAAACACTCTAGATACCCCATGATTTTTGTCGTTCAGATTGAAGAAACCGAAATCAAAGAAAATTAGGCAAAGCAGATGCCTTTGAGCCAAAAATTAGGTGGGTCTGAGCAAATATTGATCTTGTGTATGTACTATGACCGGGGGCTGAGGTTTTGATGGCCGGCTACACATCCACCTTGGCTCTCTCCCTTGACATCAGTCCTGCTGCATGTGCCTTGTAAGAGTTTTCCCCGGCCCTCTGCTGCTGCCAATCCATTTGAGTTGATCCACAGAATAGGGAGGGGGAGGGGGAGGGGAGGGAGGGGGAGAGGGAGGGGGAAGAGGGAAGGGGAAGAGGGGAAAAGGCCAGGGAAAGAAAAGGGAACACATCCATTCTTCTTATACTCCAGATCCCATCATACCGGTATTGGAGCCGTGAGCTGTCTCCATGATCATAGTGGAAATATCTGACGACTCGAATATCCCATTTTTGGCCGCCCCACAACCAAGCTAACCTCCGCTATGATACAACATCAAATCTCTCCCAAAATATCCGGTGAGGGTTGGGAGCATTACTCTCGAGGACGTGCTGATCATGCTTGGTGAAAGTTTGCTCAAGATTGGAGGGGGAGGGGGGGGAATTGGTCATTTAAGGTCCCCTTCTTGTCAGGACACGAAATGCAGTACCTTAGCGCATAGCATCGGACCAGCAGCAATGCGAAATGACCACTCATTCACTGCGAGCACATTGCGTGAAGTGCCTTGTTTCCGTTCGCAATGCATGTAATGAAATTGGGGCTTGGTGAACAAAGACCCGTTGATCAAAAAAAAAAAAAAAAAAAAACGAACATAGCCAAGGCCTTCAATGCCTTACTGTAGAACAGACTTGACGGGATCTGAGACCTGGTTGCTCCAATGGAATCGGTATTCCATGTGTGCAATGCCGGTACCAACTTCACGATCTGGCAATCCACCTGGTATTACCTATTGGGAAGCTCCTCTGCATGGGGGTGTGAATGGTATTGAGGTTGTTGGTGAGTTTATTTGTGAAACCTCCATACAGGTGGTATCCCTTGGGGAGCGGTGTCCTGTCACAGCTGGAGGTTTAGTCTAGTCTGGTTCGAATTTTGTGATGCACCGTACCGGTATTGAAAAGCGGAAATGTTTTAAATTTTTTCTTCTGGAACAAGGACACTTTGTGAAACTGCCTTTAAAGCTGTTTGGGTTGGAGGAGCGCTGTGCCGGTCGGTACCTGCTTCAGCGCCCCACGATGAATGCAGCAAGGTATTTCGCGGAACACTAAGAGGCAGCTCCTAGGAGGCCCAATCCTCGAGCCAAAGTAATGTAGTCTAGAGTAGAGTACTGCACTCGTACTGTACTGGCGGAAACTCGTACTTTACAAGTACTAACACTATCATACAACTAGCACAAGTCCCACAACGGCCCCCCACACCACCCAGAGGCAGGGTTGGCAAAGAGTACCATTACCTAGAAAAACGGGATTGATCCATGATTTTCATTTACGAGTACTGGAAAGTGGACTTGTAACCTATTTATGATACCGTATTCACCCTATCTGGATCTGCCTGGGCTTATTAGGAAATGTGAATGGAGGAGAAGGGTCGGCACCCGGGCAGCACTGTACTGTACTGTACGTAGATCACTACTCGTACATTTTACTCTACGGTACCGGTAGTGGTTCCTTATCCTCATGTACGGTGCTGGAACTGTATTCACTTTTGTGCTCCGTGGGCTTAGTCTAAATAATATGACCTTTTTCTATTCTCTTCTCTTCTCTTCTTATCATCTGCCTGATGCCTCATGTGGATCGGGGGCATACATTTCTGGGTTTTGGCGCCGACGGTACTTTACTCGATAATACGGTTGGCCATACCGGTATTGGGAGCCCCCAATCCAAAAGGGTTTCGAAGCTAGGGATCAGTCACTTTTCAATCAGAGGAAATGACCATACTAGCTTTGCTTGAATACGATAATGAGAAGGCGTTTTGGAGGTGATTCGATCATCCTGCCTCTTTGGCAGATCGTATGCATTTTCAGGGAAAACGGTCAGGGCTTCTGCTATGATACGAGTAAAGTTTCCCCGTCTCCGGCGTGCGGTACCTATTCTACGCCGGTGTGTGACTTACGGCATACCAGCAACGGGGCAGTCTGTTTGGACGGATTGTGCTGGACGGTGGATTCCTTGGTGCTTCAGATAACCATGTGGGGTATGATATTCTTACATGTCATACCTGCGGGGAACAGCGCCAAGACTGACTCGCACTGTGAAGTCCTATGGTTACCCGGATGTGAACGTCAGCAACCTCCACACTTTAGAGCTTTCACCCTCCGGCTACCCTTTCTTTCTTTTTTCTTCAACAGTCTGTGCTTACATCTATCTTTCCTTACGTCTTCATATACCCAGGATGGCTTCTCAAACCCCAGCCGTTGTCATGGACAAGTAAGAATCTCCTGTCTAGAAGACTCGAGCTTGGTTTCATAGGCTGTCTTGGTTGTATCCCATTGCTGACCAGACTATCTACAGCGGCACGGGCTATTCCAAATTAGGTGAGCATCTCTGTCTTCACCGTCCATCTTGCCATCTCGGTATGCTAAAAGCTTGTTTTATAGGGTTTGCCGGAAACGATTCACCATCATTTGTGTTTCCTACGGCCATAGCTATCAAGGGATCCTCCGGCGGAGGTGGTGGTTCAGGCTCTGGGCGTCCGGCAATAGCTCAGAAACCCTCTTACCTGACCGGAGGGGCTGGTCCATCTGGCCACTTGAGTGCCAAAAGGGGCACTGAGGACCTGGATTACTTTATTGGGGATGAAGCATTGGCACAAGCGAGTGGTCCAGGTACGGTCGCTGTTCTTTCGGCAGTAGTTGCGGGCCGTGTTCTAGGGCCAAAATTCTGGGTTTCGGGAGGGGAAATGGTTGACGACTGGTAATAGGCTATGGCATTCATTATCCGATAAGGCATGGCCAAGTTGACAATTGGGTATGATATCTTGCTGTAGTAAAACAAGAGGTGATTGGGAATTCTAACGGTTCCCACAGGACCATATGGAGCGCTTTTGGCAGAATTCGATTTTCAAATATCTTCGGGTTGAGCCGGAAGACCACTATTTCCTTCTAACCGAACCTGTGATTATCACCCTAGAGTGTTCTGTTTGAGCTGTGAACTGACCTAGGCCTTGGAAGCCTCTAAATCCTCCAGAATCCCGTGAAAACACCGCCGAGATCATGTTCGAGACCTTCAATTGCGCCGGATTATATATTGCCGTGCAAGCGGTACTGGCATTGGCTGCAAGTTGGACAAGTAGCAAGGTTCAGGACCGGAGCTTGACTGGTACTGTTGTTGACTCAGGAGATGGTGTTACACACGTTATTCCTGTTGCTGAAGGTTACGTCATTGGATCATCGATCAAGTCCATCCCTATCGCCGGGCGTGACATCACATTCTTTGTTCAGTCGCTCCTGCGTGACCGAAACGAGCCTGACTCCTCTTTGAAGACCGCTGAGCAAATTAAGGAGGAATTCTGTTACGTCTGTCCAGATATTGTGAAGGAGTTCACAAGATTTGACCGAGAGCCAGAGAGGTTTCAAAAATATGTTGTTGAGCAGCTTGGGGGTCGAAAAGTTACTGTAGATGTGGGGTATGAGAGGTTCTTGGCTCCCGAGATATTTTTCAATCCAGAGATTTACTCAAGCGATTTCTTGACCCCTTTACCAACTGTGGTGGATACTGTTATCCAAAGCTCCCCTATTGACGTTCGAAGAGGTCTCTACAAGGTATGAAAACGGATGATTATATTGGACTCGGGACTAACAGCTCTTACTCAATAGAACATTGTTCTTTCTGGCGGTTCTACACTCTATAAGGATTTCGGTCGACGTCTGCAGCGTGACATCCGCCATCTTGTCGATGCTCGTATTCGCAGGTCGGAAGAGAAATCAGGTGGTGTTAAGTCTGGTGGACTGGAAGTCCAAGTTATTACTCACAAGAGGCAAAGACATGGGCCATGGTTCGGAGGAAGTTTGTTGGGTCAAACACCGGAATTTAGGAGCTACTGCCACACTAAAGCTGAGTACGATGAGATTGGACCAAGCATCGTAAGAAGGTTTGCGCTGTTGGGTGGACCTGGGCAGTGATATTTGTCATGTCGTCTTTGAGTGTGGGGCGTGAGCCTTTTGGAGCGAGGTTTGGGATGGGGGTGCGGCCACTATCGCAGGATAGATAAATAAAAACTGTTGATCTTTTTTTTTTTTTGCTAGTCCAAAGAACGACTTGTGTTGGGATGTTGACGCTATCATTTATTTTTTTCCGGAGGTGTAACTTAAATGCATAGGACAATACCCAATTCAATTTGTTCTTTAGATCAGCCATTAATTTTCGGCATACAATTTTAGACTGCGTCCACATGTTCATTCATTTCGTGGGATATCATACTCTGTGTTTTGTAAGACCATTAGATGTGTTATGATACACTAATGATCATACAACAGAAGATATAGTGAGCCAAGAATTATTATTTTTTAACAGGGTACATACCCGTATCATGCCGGACAGGGCTATGGCCACAATGATAATATCAGACCTAACAATGATTTCCGGGGGAATTGGCTATTGTCATAGATAGCGAATAACCCGTCCAACACCCTCGGGCCCCCCAAACCCGAAGAAAGGGGGATGTCTCAAAAATCACCGCCCACGACCCGGCTTCTTACTCGGATGATGGTACATTTTCGCGTAAGCCTCCTCAAACACCAGCTTCTTAGGGACTAGGTCGCACGGATCGATCATGAGCCTCCGGACGACCTTGAAAGAGCCTGTGCCGATGCTCATAGACTGGCCAAGGATAATGCACTCGGACACGCCCTCGACGGCGTCACTCTTCATGTGGAAGGCGGCCTCGAAGAGGTGGTCGGTGGTCTTCTCGAACGAGGCAAGCTGTAGGACGCTGTCGCGCATCTTGGCTAGTCCGAATCGCGTGATCCCTAGAACCTCGCCTTTGTATGTCATTACGTCGCCGAGAAGTTGCATGTGGCGAGGGTCGATGTCCATGCCATGCTCACGCATGGTGTAGGATATTTCGTCTATGATTGAGCCTCTATTCATCCATCGTCATTAGTTGTGCTGTTTGGAGATTGATTAGTGGAGGGGGGGGGGAGAGAGTCAAATACCTTGCAGCCTCAATCCCCAAAACCTCCCTCATCTCCATGATGCTGTTCGACTTCGTCTTCGTGCCCACCACGCCATCCGTGTTCATGCAGAGCTTGAGTCCGTAGCCCTCCACCAAGATCTGGTTCTTCCCCGTCTTGTCATCTTTCTTGACCACTGCCCTCGCTGCGTTCGGGTGCCCCTTCACCACCACGCGTGGCAGCGCACGCTTTAGGTTCTGCACGCGTAGGAAGACGTCCGACTCGTCCTTTGTGCGTTTCCGGTCCTTCTCCGCCATCTCGTGCACATAGATCCTTATCCTGTTGCCGATTACACGGATGTCTTGGCGGATGATTTTCAACTTGGCTTTTACGAGGGCAGTTACGATATCGTCGATTGTTAGTTCTAGTTGGAGCTTGCTGATGGTTTCTTGGTCCAGGCGGATGCTGATGTAGTTGTCGTCTCGGGAGCAGACGTCCTCTATGTAGGATATTATCTGTGTTGCATTGAGTTAGTTGGTGGACCGAGTGATTTTGTATGGGTCAGGGGGGAGGGGGGAAACTTACATCTTCCAAATAAGTCTTTTCAATCCTACCCTTGACAATTCTTGCGGCTCGTTCGTCGTCCTCTGTCACTAGCGTGCAGGTGATGATGGGCGTGCTGATGGCCTTCGAAGCGTTGATGATTTCCTTGATACGTGGAACTCCGAGAGTAACGTTCATGGAGGCGACACCAGCGAAATGGAAAGTCTTCAGGGTCATCTGGGTTCCTGGTTCACCGATGGACTGAGCGCCAACGGCACCTACTGCTGACCCGGGTTCTACTTTGGCCTTCTCGTACTTCGACAGGCACTGCCGGAGAAATTCCTGGAGGTGTTTTTCTGAGATTTTCATGATGCGGTTTACGGCGTTTACGTCGTGGGCTTCGGTAGAGTTAGTGCAGCTTTTCTTGGGGGGTGGTGGAGGAGAGATGTATACCTAAGAAGAAGGAGTCGTCCACGTCCATGTAATCTGCGTCTGGGGGTTCCTCGTGTGATGGTAAGTTGTATCTTAGCCGTAATGCGCTAAGTTTGCGTGCCTTTTCGACCATGTAATCTCGGATGGAGTTGTAGAACCTCCGCTTGCTCTCGTGCTCGTCAAGGGCTCTGTCTGTTAGGTCTTTGTCTGGGATTGCATTTCCGAGCAGATCTATTCTGGGCAGTTTCTGCTGAAATGGGTCCAAAACTTTATCGCAGAGTGATACCACCTCGTATGGGAGAAGACCCTTGTCGGCGTTGCTAAAGGTGATATTCTTTAAACCCAGTTGGTGAGACAGCAGGGAACGCATTAGGGAAAACGGCGAACTTACCTCGCAGTGGTAAAAGGTTCTGTTGAAGTTCACTGGCTGTGCGTTTCCCTCCATAGCGACAGGATCCAAATTGTCGCCCCCATACTGGAACTGAACGACGCCAGATGACGATGTTCGGACAGTGTAATCGTAAGAGGCGGACAAGTCCTCCAAGGATTTCATTAGGCGGCGCGACATATACCCAGTCTCGGCGGTCTTGACTGCAGTATCAACTAGTCCTTCACGACCAGATATAGCGTGGAAGAGAAATTCTGTGGGGCTTAACCCGGAGTAGAAGCTGTTTCTGACGAAACCTTTTGACGGGGGTTGCTTTGCTAATCGAGGAATGTCAGCAAGAGCGTGGAGTTAACAAATTCAGAATTGCCTACAATTCTTAGGGAAATGAGGAAGTGAACGATCTTGAAACCCATCCGGGACACGCTTTCCACTGATGACTTGCTGCCCGACACAGGCAACCATTTGTGAGACGTTAATCTTGGAACCTATTCAGCGCAAACCCGTCAGTCGTTGTAATCCTCTCATTATATATATATATTTGCTCTCACCTTTCGACCCAGAGTTCGCCATAATTAACGGGGAGTTATTCTTGCTCAACTCTCTCATACAAATATCTCCCACCTTGTCACGGACGTTGCTCAGAATACCCTGTACTTTATTTTCTAGTGTGACTTCCTCGTCACAGCCTGCCTGTTTCTCTAATTTCCCTTCCTTGAATTCCAAGATTAGTGCGTCGCACTCATTATAAGCTTGTTCTACCAGCTTGTCCTTCTCTCCCCTCAGGTTAGCACCGGGAAGAACGTCGTTTATGCCGATTGAGAAGCCTTGATTTGCCAACCATCTTGCGCATAGTTTCGCAAGTCGGTTCATGGCCTGGACAGCCTCATCTGGTCCGTAATCTCTTAGCATTACGTAGAACACTGAGTCCTTTTTCCCTGAACCGACAGTTGATTTATCCATGAGTCCGCACATGATTTCCGATCCACGGATGACCAGCCAACCATCATTAGGACACATATCTGGGGCTTTTGCGGGAACGGCTTTGAAGTCACGACACTTTGCATCGAGGTTGACTAGAACTTTGCTCTTTTTGTTGGGCCGCATAAGGACGTTAAATATCTGTTTTCCAGTCCAGAGTCTCTGGGGTTTTAAAATGGCGGGTAGGGGTAAGTCAATTTGCATATTCCCGTCAACCATATACATACAAATATTGGCAAAGGCCTTCCTGTTGTAGAACCTATCCTTGCTGCTGAGGAGGTATGATGCTGTGATGAAATCCTGGATAGCTGCAATAATAGGTTCGCCGTTTCTAGGCGTGCAAAGGTTGTTCTTGACGCCCATTAATTCGATTGCTTCGGTTCGCGCTTCTTCGGTCTGGGGCACGTGGAGATTCATTTCGTCTCCGTCGAAATCCGCATTGTACGGATTACAAACACATTCGTTGAGTCGGAAGGTCCTCCATGGTCGAATTTTGGCCTACGATACAATAGGTCAGTCGTGGGAAATGATTTATGCCGTGGGGGGCAACACACATAATGACTGAGAATACTCAATTTATGCAGGGAAGGCTGCCGATTGAATAATACAACATCCCCATCCTCTAGATGCCTCTCGACAATATCACCTTCAACTAATGCATCTGCAGCACGCCGTCTGTCTCCGAATTTTAGCCACAGCTTGAAGTCGCTACCATTCTTGATGATATAATTAGCGCCCGGCCATGTATCTGGCCCATTCTGCACTAGTTGCTGTAGCTTGTGAATATTGTATCGGGAAACCCTCTCCGGATACGTCAAGTTCTTCGCCACCAATGTCGGCACAGCGACTTGGTCGATACTCAAGTTTGGATCCGGTGAAATAACAGTTCTCCCAGAAAAGTCTACACGCTTTCCTGAAAGATTACCACGGAATCGGCCTTGTTTGCCCTTCAATCTTTGGCAGAATCCACGAATCGGTTTAAGATCGCTATAATTTCGCTGAAGGCTTGGAAGGCTGCTGTCTATATACATGGCGATCTGGGCCTGCATGTAATCCCATCGTTCCTACGACAGTCAACAACAGAGTCAATCCTATTAGTGCGGCGTACTTACCATTAGTATGTGGATAGCTTCCCCACTTTGAAGTGCCGTTCGAATTAGTGAGTTCACAAAGATAATCTCAGTGAGCTTAACAGTGAGATCATCTTCGTTGCTCGCTGAATCTTGTTGGACGGAAGGACGAATGCATATGGGTGGCGCAGGAATATATTGCCATAGGAACATCTCTGGCCGACCTTCCTGCGGGTTCATGCCTAATAGTTCGCAATCGATAGGTAATATTTGCTTAAACATGTTGAGTACTTTGAGTGGATTAAGATCGTCCATTGCCTTCTTGAGGTGCTTATCGAGATCGTGATTTGTCTTTTTTGCCTCTTCAAATGACTGCTCAAAGGCTATTTTCGATTCGGGTGGCACCTTTTTGGCCGCCGTGGAAGTGTTGAAGACTCGAAATTTATCATGAACAATCTTGAGAGGCCCCGCTTTTTTGACAACACCATTGAGAGCACCACAATGGTAGCAGATCTTAGCTTTTTTGCACTGCTCATTAATCTTCTTGCAGATGTTCATTCGGCGCAAATTATCTATACCCGGCGTGCGCAACCGCTCCAAGAAGGTCCTCGCTTGATTACCATCGAGCAGAATCCGAGAACACTCTTTGCATATATTCTGAAGAATAGTTATTGTGGCCTTGAAGTATCCAATATGAAAAGCCGGTAAGGCCAGCTTGACATGCCCAAAATGACCGTTGCAGTTCGTAAGACCTTCGCCGCAAGTCTCGCAAACCCCAGACTTCGAGGACGTCCCCTGGGTTGCGAATTATGGCAGTTAGTCACCCATCACGTCTCTCACGAATGTGACCGCCCTGGCAACTTCATAGCTCACCATTCTTGGATCCAGCGCACCATTCTGCCTCGGCTTTCTCCCACCACCTTCCAGATCGAACAACTCTCTCTTGGCGACCTCTATGACACCTTGCTTTACTACATCTTGTGGCGACCTGGCAGAGCCTCAAAGTCAGAGCAGCACCCCAGAGACTCTACTGCGCCGGGAAAGAACTCACATAATCCCGAACTTCACCTCCTTTATCCTCTTCGGCAGGTTATCCACCACCTGCTCCTTCATTCCCTCCCTCGTTGCGGTAGACAGCATTGCGTGCGAAGGTTGCGTATTGGCTGCTGGCGGCGCTCGAGAAACTTTGACAAAAATGGATTGAAGATCTGTCTAATGTTAATGTTAATACAATTAATTGTAAATCAAAGGGAAATACTGGGTAGTCTTAGTAACTTAAGAAATTTGATCTGCTACCGAAGAAACATGGACCTTAGGACCTACGAGAGAGAACAAAGCATGAAGGGGTGGGAGGTAAGTGGGGAGTCTGTAGGGATTATTTGAAGGGTTTTGTCAATTGCGAGAAGGGTTGCTCTAGACTGCAGATATTGAAACCCTGGCCCCACGAACGCATGACCGGGTAACTACGGTAATGCAAACCCAACCCCTATAAACTACTAACATGTCTTTTCACTCGACTGACCAAAGAATGATGCTCCAGATTGCCTCGAAATGGTACCGGTAGTTTGAGGCCGTAAAGAGACTCCTGGAGTTAGTTTTTAAGCTCCCTCCCAGACGTTCCATATGCACTCCGGAGTCGTATAATTTCTTGTATGAGGCTGACAAGAGATAATTTTCAACCAGGTTGTAGGACCTCGTGAAACCCACAAAGGCAGTCTTTTTTGCCTGTATCCCCTCAACCTACTAAGGGCCTGTTCGGCAAAAATGGAAGAAGTAGCTACCGTTCCGTTGTGAAACGGTTTGACTTGGAGAAGCGGTTGCTTGAACAGTCAACACAATTTCTCTTCCTAAATTCACACCCCTGTACGTTCCACCAGAACCTTTCATACCCACTCACTCCAACTTTCTGGACATCACATTCCTTCTGAACTTGATACTCTATCTGGATCTCACACTCCTTTCATACCTCATACTTCTTTGGGACCTCATACTTCTCCTAGATTCTAAGTCCCATATCCTGGGTGGCTTCAACACTGATCTTACTGGTAATTCTGCTTGTCATATCAAGAACTCAAACCATGCACTCTCAACAATCTGTTACCACATCATATCTGATACTAAATACAACAATCTTGACTATTTCTTCATAGCCTGCAGCATCTTGAAGAATAGTCTGAAGTAGTATGCTTCTCAGGCTGTATTTCATATACCTCTTATATCAAATTACTGTTATTCCAGCTCTAGCTAGACCATCTACTCAAGCCTGTGTTGGAAATACGTTATCCACCCTATGAGTCATACGTATGAGTCACAGAATTGACTCATACATGTGACGAGATATGAAAAGGGGGTTTCCTTGGCGGGAGAACCATGTTATCACGTGATGGAATATGTCTATATAAGATCAAGTGTATTTCCCTCTGTTACCACGTACTTTGCTAGTGCAAGCGTGGAATCTTATCTTTATATCTAAACTATACTGCGTTCAACTCTCAGTGCCGCCTTAGTATCTAAGAGACAGCCTCAGAGACTGCAATATTTTCAGGTTATGAGCCCGGTTAGCAAGCCTTTCTGCTACCAAGTATCATATACTATATAGATAAAAGAAAGACACCTAAGCGAGACGCTACTACCGTTACCTCCTCCTCACTTCCATCCCTCCTATCTGACCGTATGGTCAATGAATACCTCGATATACATAATCTATTCTATTGCAGATACTGCAACACCACCTGTCCTCTTACGTCTGAATACCTGTACCTATCCTGCTGTAAAGCAGATGCATATTGCATACGAAGACAACTACATTGTTGCAGACTACTCAGACTACGAGTAGTTGCAACTCCAATACTGATGAATACAGGAAGAAAATAAAAAACACACAAGCCTAGATGCCACGCACCTACCATGACGCTCTTGAGTACACAATTGAAGAAACTACCATGAGAGTCAATCTGTTAGGCGGAAGAAGACTCTAAATATTTATCGAGAAGACTTAGGCCTGAATCTTTCGTAATAGACGGAGATTTGTCTAGGAAGACTCGGTGTCATTCTTTTCGTCTATGACTACTAAGAACTCGCTTTAAAGTGATAGAGGAAATATTCTTATAAAGATTCGTAGGTAAAACAATGTTATATTGTTAAGGTCTCTTCTCCGTTACTTGTCTTTTTTGTAAAAGCTTGGGAGGCACTTCGATATTTATATCCTGCGTCTGGGTGTTCGCGGACTACTTCTAATCCTCCCATAATAAAGTTCCTTCCCTAAAATCGTACGCTACGCCTCTGTTAGGCGGAGACAACCGGTATAGACTTACGGTTGTCTAGGCCAATCGGGATTCTTTTCGTGTAGACGGAGATTTGTCTAGGAAGGCTCGGAAGCAACTCGTTTCGTTTATGACTACTAAGAGTGCAAGAAAGTAGGATAGAATCGTAAGAACAATATTAAATTGTTAAGGTCTCTTCTCCGTTGCTTGATGATGTCTTAAGCTTGGGAGGCACTTCGATATTTATATTCCGCATCTGAGTGTTCGCGGACTACATCTATCTAGCATACAAAACATGTACCTCTTCAATTTCTTATGCGCAACGTCGAGTTCTCCATGACGGTGCGAACACCGGGAGACCCTGAAAACCATCACATCATTTTCAGTAATTACTATTTCTTTGCCCGGGAGACATACTTGTCACCAGTAGTAATTATAGGATCCTCAGAGTCTATGAACCTGTAGCTGAGTTCTCAAGTCGAACTCTGTTGGCTCCAATAGTTCTTTTCGTTACCAAGAGGATCAGTCTTGGTACGAGACTGCATCTGTAGACATGCCGAAGTCGATGACTTCTAGTTGTGATAACTCAACAACTAACCGATAGAATTCATTCTGATGACTCTCTTCTCATAGAAGAGTGGCCATTCTATTGAATAGTCTCATAATTCCTCGGTCGGCAACTCCTGATTGTTCTATGTAGAGGGGGTGGACCTTCGTGTTGTGTTGGTTGTAAATCCCGCAACTGCGGTACACCTCTTATCATAGTTGCAACACTCCTCGAAGCTCGCTGGCTTCTTTGGTAGTATTTCCAGGAGCTCTAGACTCTTTCTAATCGTCGAAGGGTGGATGTGAATGCATTGGTTCGTTATCCCGAACCTTCTAACATTCATCTCATGACCTTGTGCAAAAACGTCCCGTTACTGACGGCCTGTGTCAAGGATGTCATATCTTTGAAGCCTTGTAACTCCCTGAGTAGTTGACGGATTGACTTCGTTACACTTCTCAGGTCTTGCCAGAGGTCCCCTCTTATATATCCTGCGAACAGCCTTCGGTTGGACGGATGGCAGCGACGTATACGGTGTTATTCTGACACCTTTAATTCTGTGACCATATAGTCACAGGACGCAACAAAGGTTGATGTGTATGATGACGCGCGGGCCCCGTAAGGGGGCCGGAGGGGGGTGTTGGAGATCAAGATTCTCGAACTCGGGTAAAGTTACCCTACCTAGGGTACTCCTAGGCTATCAGAATCGGGTACTCCTAATAGCCTCATAGTCGTAACAAGTGCGAACACTGTTTGACCCTCAATTCTTGCACACCATCTTCGTCCTCATAAATTCTTTTCCGTCTTATCGTATGATGCGTTATTATCCTCGAACGACCGGTCTTCGATTTATAGAGCCGAATAGACTTCTGTCTGAAACTGCAGTCGTCTTGACTATCGTTCCAGTAGTCTCTTCCGATTTCACATAATGGCCAGCGTATGTGTCGGGCACCTATGCATGATGCAGGCTTCATAGACAGTGCGCCAACACACGTATGTCTACCGCCTATTACGTCTTCTGAGTCTGAGCAGCTTCCCCATGGTCCACCTAGCCTCAAAGAGAATCACCTCTCGAGGGATCCCGTTTCCAGGACCAACCAACATACAGCGGCCTTCAGATAGGTATTGGTGTCATATCTATCCTCTATGGCCTCTGGGGCACTGTAGGAGTAGTTGCAGATTTTCGTACTGAAAACGTCCTGTTACTTTCGACCTGTAGTTAGGATGTCTAACTTTGAAGCCTAATAACTCACTGCGCCTCCAACGGATTTCCTCCGTTGTACTTCTCAGAGGTACCCAGAGGTGCCTGCCTATATATCCCGCGAACAGCCTCCGGTCGGATGGACGGCAGCGACGTATATGGTGTTATGAAGTGGGCTTTATTGAGATGACATTATAGTCATGGGACGCAACTCTTCAAAATCTCGCTAAGGATGTGCGTGTTAGGCGGAGACAACCGGTAAAGACTTAGGGTTGTCTAGGCCAATCGAGATTCGTTTGTATAGACGGAGATTTGTCTAGGAAGGCTCGGAAGCAACTCGTTTCGTTTATGACTACTAAGAGTGTAAGAAAGTATAATAGAATCGTAAAAACAATATTATATTGTTAAGGTCTCTTCTCCGTTGCTTGATGATGTTTTAAGCTTGGGAGGCACTTCGATATTTATATTCCGCGTCTGAGTGTTCGCGGACTACATCTATCTAACATACAAAATATGTACCTCTTTAACTTTAATTCGCAACGTCGAGTTCTCCATGATGGTGCGAACACCGGGAGACCCTGAAAACCATCACACCATCTTCGGTAATTACTATTTCCTGCCTGGGAGACATACTTGTCACCAGTAGTAATTCTCCGACGCTCAGAGTCTATAGACCTGTAGCCGAGTTCTCAAGTCGAACTCTGTTGGCTCCAATAGTTCTTTTCGTCACCAAGAGGATCAGTCTTGATACGAGACTACATCTGTAGATATGCCGGAGCCGATGACTTCTAGTTGTGATAACTCAACAACTAACCGATAGAATTCATTCTGATGACTCTCTTCTCGTAGAGGAGAGGCCATTCTATTGAATAGTCTCATAATTCCTCGGTCGGCAACTCCTGATTGTCCTATGTAGAGGGGGTGGACCTTCGTGTTGTGTTGGTTATAAATCCCGCAACTGCGGTACACCTCTTATCATAGTTACAACACTCCTCGGAGCTCGCTGGCTTCTTTGGTAGTGTTTCCAGGAGCTCTAGACTCTTTCTAATCGTCGAAGGGTGGATGTGAATGCATTGGTTCGTCATCCCGAACCTTCTAACATTTATCTCATGACCTTGTGCGAAAACGTCCTGTTACTTACGGCCCTTGTCCAAGATGTCATATCTTTGAAGCCTTGTAACTCCCTGAGTCGTTGACGGATTGACTTCGTTCCACTTCCCAGGTCTAGCCAGACGTCCCCTCTTATACATCCTGCGAACTGCTTTCGGTCGGACGGACTGCAGCGACGTATATGGTGTTATTCTGACACCTTCAATTCTGTGACCATATAGTCACAGGACGCAACTAAGGTTGATGTGTATGATGACGCGCGGGCCCCGTAAGGGGGCCTGAGGGGGGTGTTGGAGATCAAGATTCTCGATCTCGGGTAAAGTTACCCTACCTAGGGTACTCCTAGGCTATCAGAATCGGGTACTCCTAACAGTGCAGGCCCCAGAACGGGGCCGGAGGTGGGTGTTAGGCTTCCAATAAATGAGGGTCTGTGCGTAGTTACCCTACCGAGAGGTCTGCGCATTTTCTTTATGCCTAACACAATCAAACCATTGCTCAAAAGTACCTCGAAATTATCGACTATAACGATCGCCTTAAAGCCGTTCAGAAGAAGTACGGTGAACAACTGAACACACCCCTGGAATATACCATACCAGAACTGACTCGCGCCGACTTCGAACACCTACAATACGATCATGAAAACGATAGTCACCAAGGTTACTTCGATCCAGAAACTATGATCAAGTGTACTGGCTGTCTCAAGTAGAGACACTTCCCCATCTTCTCCGGAAACGTACCGAAACCCTGTTGCGAGTCATTTGAAACAAAATCTAGGGATTTCCCACTTCTGAAGCTACGAGAAATAAGATGTGTTGCATACTGGAAACCTCTGTCAATCGGTAACACCAGACTCCGACAACTCCAGCAAAGATGGCAACCAACGTATCACCCTAGAGCTCCTTTGGCCGTCTGTCCTTGTTCTTCAATAAGTACCCTACACTACAAGGACAACAAAACTATCGGTCATAGGTAACAATGTGGAAAACAGCCTTTAAGGTCTGTGGCGTATGGGATTTTGTGGATGGAACAACACAACAACCAGTTGCATCGGATGAAGGCTCCTCCTCTCAATCAACAGTGATTACGGAATGGGAAACAAAGAACGAACAAGCAAAGTTCCTCCTATTCCAAGTGGTAGGCAATCACTATGAAACCGTCACATGCTACCCTGCCGTTAGCGACGCCTGGAAAGTCCTCAAAGACAAATTTGACAAGGAAACACCCTCAATAAACCTTGTCCTACTTGAAGATATATTCAAGAAACTTCCTTCCAATAAGAACATTGCCGAACACGTCATGAGTTTCGAAAATGCATGGAACCGACTCTCTCAGAGATGCTCGAGCGCGAAAGGAAAGACTGAAGATGACTTCCTATCAACAATGAAATTAGTCATACAATCCAAAGCTGTCAAAGGGGCGTTCTTCATGTTATCCATAAAGGAACAACATAAAAACCTCTGTGACATACTCGCAGCTAGAAGAAATGACCAGTATACCGACATAAGGGAATTCTTCATCAGTCGAGTCACAGAGAAGTTGGAAACAGAGGAAAAGGTACTGTTTGTATCAAAGAAAAAGGACATGAAGGAATGTTCCAGGTGCAAGAGCAAATGGAACAAAGGGTTTAAGAGTCATCACATCAAAATTGTTGAGGTCTGAAAAGAGAAAAGGAGAAACAAAACAAGGAAAATCCAAAGGGACAAAGGACCGTCAACCTTACTGATACCACTGTAACCGTGCTCATGACAAAAGCTAAACCAAATGAGGAAAGATCAACAGACTGGTTATGTGACCTTGGAGCGTCAGATCATATATCATCAAACATAGAAAACATTACACAACAGGAACTGGAGATGTCCAGATCTCTGTGCAATTGTTGAATGGATCCCATCATACGATTCAGCTCAGACGAGTACTGTATGTCCCGACATTTAGGTACTCCTTGGTGTCTGAATCAAGACTGGATGATGTTGATGTGAGAATAGAAATTGAAAAAGGAAGAAGAGAATACAAAAAAGGAGGAAGAGAGATCATGATTGCAGAGAAGAAAGATGGTCTGTGGTATGTTAGGATAAACAATACATGAATACTTGTATCCACCTATGAAGAGAAACACTAAGCACTTGGACATCCGAGCGTGATAAAGGATTGTTATCAAGATGCAAAACTGATACCTCGTCTGAATGATTTCAGTTGTGAAACATGTAGATTACAAAAATCTACACACCATATTCCCTTAGGAAAGGAGATAGGAACGAAGAAATCTTTCAATAAAATCCATTCCGATTTAAGTGGACGAATCTCTACACCAACTCTCGGTAAAAACGAATACTACATGACATTCGTCGATGATTACACCAGATACTGTTGGTTGTACCTACTGAAAACAAAAGATGGAGCAGAAACAGCAATTAAGAACTTTGGGGAACTCGTCCTCACCCAACACGAAGCCAAGATCAAACGCCTTCATAGTAATAACGGAACCCAGTACATCAACCAAGAAGTATCCAAATTCCTGAAAGATAAAGATGCTCTCCACACCACATCACCAGCCTACAGTCCTGAATCAAACGGAGTTGCCGAAAGGATGAACCGTACCTTGACCACAATGGTACGATGTATGTTACCAACCGATAAAAAATTCCTATGGGAGGAAGCCTATGCAACAGCAGCCTACCTATACAACAGACATTGGCAATCCACAATAAATACAACACCTTTCGAGCGACTATACGAAATGAAACCTACTATCCACCATCTACACTCTTGGTTTACCAATATAATTGTACACATACCTTCAGAAAAGAGAGGCAAACTTGATCCTACAGCCGAAAAAGGTCACTTGGTAGGATACACTTCCAGTCCTACAGTATATCGTATATACATACCCAAATAGCATACAGTGACAGAAGCAAGAGATGTAAAATTCGGTTCAATAGAAGGAGTTTCGTTCGAGTATCATCTAGACCAACCAGTAATACGAGACAACGAACAGGATATACCACCCCTACCGGAAGATATTCCATTACCTGAGAAATCAGAAGAAGAAACTGAAGTACCCGGCACGTTTCCAGTATTACCTGAATAAAATAAACCAACAAAAAGGTCAACTCGTCAAAGAAAACATACCGAAAAAGGAGCAGGTTACTGAAGAGACCTAGCTCAGTCAAAACTTAAAGATCTCAACAATAAGCTAAGACAAGCGAATGAAGCTTTCAGAACCTATATCAGAGGGGAAGGCGGATCCGGTAGTGTACAACAAGTTGGTTTACAATATCAATTACGTATCGAGGAACTTCAGGAAAAGATTCGAAGACAACAGGCAGCCATTGATAAGGAGTCCTTCGTTGGATTATCCTACCACATACGAGATCCTGAAAGCTATCGGGAAGCTATTGAATCACTTGAATGTGATGAATGGCAGGTAGCAATGGATAAGGAGATGAAAGTCTTAAACGAACACGGAGTAGGGGAAGTGGTAGACAAACCACAAGGTAGAAAGGTTCCGAGAGGACGATGGGTATTCAAAGCAAACGTGAAGAAAGATGGTATGTTGGAAAGGAGAAAAGCGAGATATTGTGCAAAAGGTTTCAGCCAAATCCCAGGGGTGAACTTTGAAGAAGTATACACACCAGTAGCACGACTAGAGTCACTTCGAGTACTACCGAGCATCTCAGTCATCCGCGGCTACACTATGTGACAACTTGACATTAAAAGTGCATTCTTATATGGCAACATAGACTACGAATCCTACTTAGAAATGCCGGAAGGATACTGAAAACCAGGCAAAGTATGGAAATTACGGAAAGCCATTTACGGATTACGACAGTCACCTCTCCTATGGTACAAACATCTCATGAATACTCTTGAAGATATAAGCTTCAAAGAAGGTACTTTCGACCTATACATCCTCATTGCGAAAGACCTGTATTGCTGTATATACGTCGATAATATCTTAATAACAGGCAAACAACACTTAGTGAACAAGTGTGTCAAACAACTCAAATCCCATTTCCAATGTACAGATTCTGGGAAACCATCGCTTCTACTCGGTATGCAGTTAGAAAGAACTGAAAATGGACTTCAAATAAATCAGCACAGATACATCATGGAGATCCTTACGAAATACAAACTCGAAAACGCTAATGAAGCAAAAACTCCTATCGAAGCACATTCACCACTCGTTATAGCCACAGACTGTGAGACAACCTGCGACACGAAGTTATACCAATCTATAATAGGTTCTCTAATGTATGCAGCCTGTGCAACAAGACCTGATATAGCTCATACAGTCGCCTTCCTCAGTCAGTTTTCAGCTATGCCTACCGAAACTCATCTATCAGCAGCCAAACGAGTACTTCGATACCTCAAAGGAACAAGGACCATGGGACTTATCTACCGTGCCAATACAGAAAAGACACCAATAGAAGTCTTTAGCGATAGCTCCTATGCGTCCAACCTTACTGATAGGAAGTCCTTCTCCGGTATCATACTCTAGACCTACGGTAATATAGTACTCTGGCACTCCCGAAAACAACGAACTGTTGCTCAGTCTACAACAGAGGCAGAATACGTGGCATTGGGATTTGCAGCAAATCAAGGAGTTTGGGTCACGAGAGGACTCAAACAAATGGGCATCACAGCAACACCGATTGTATACTGTGACAATACTGCTGCAGTCAGCTTAACCAAAAACTACGGTGTCTCCGATAGGATCAAACACATCGATGTGCGATATCACTGTGTGAGAGAGTTATGAGCAAGAGGAGAGATAGAAATCAGACGAGCTGAGTCAGAAAAGAATCTAGTGGACATATGTACAAAGGGATTAGTTAGAGTTACGTTTGAGAAATTGTTATGTTACATCGGGATGGAAATGTAGGGGAAGTGTTGGAAATACATTATCCACCCTATGAGTCATGGGTATGAATCATGGAATTAACTCATACATGTGACGAGATATGAAAAGGGGGTTTCCTTGGCGGGAGAACCATGTTATCACGTGATGGAATATGTCTATATCAGATCAAGTGTATTTCTCTCTGTTACCACGTACTTTGCTAGTGCAAGTGTGGAATCTTATCTTTATATCTAAACTATACTGTGTTCAACTCTCAGTGCCGCCTTAGTATCTAAGAGACAGCCTCAGAGACTGCAATATTTTCAGCCTGAGAATCTGAATGTGTACTACTCCAATAATACTACTGTTACAGATAACATGTAAGAAGTATCCAAACACAGAATTGATCCCGGTTTCGGGAGAGGGTGTCAAGATATCCATGCAGCAATTATACATGATTGGGTAGTAGTAACTCAGATTGAAAGGGGTATTAAAGAACTCAGGAGGGATAATTTGCACAAGCAGTAATACTCTTCCAGTTCTCATCTCTCTTCCAGGTCTTGTCTTTGAAAGCAATTGAGAAATTCTGATTGTTATCAGATAATCTCCTATCATGCAAGCCTAAAAGGTAACTTAATACTGGGTTATAAGGAGGAAAAAATAAGGGGAATAGTAGAAAGTGTATAAAATGTCAAGAGACTAACAAGGCAAACAGTAATATTTGCCAATACTCCATACAAGCAATGATGTTCCATTCAAGCTCTCCGATCAAAGGCTGGTTGGACATATCAATAAATTGTAGACAAGCTTGGTATCAGTCTGAACTCAGTCTATGAAATCTGTCAATTGCTGGTAACACCAAAAAAAAGAAAACTAGAAGGCTATTTTTAATAGATACTCCAACTCGCCAGCAGCTGGTGTTTACTACAATTGTAAGTGAAAAAAATCATTGTCTTCTGCTTACTAAAATTATAAAGCTTTGCAATATATATCTAGGCTTCAGATAAGACTATCCATAAGGCCTTCAAAATAGAAGGCTACTCTCATTGCTTTGTAAGAAAAAAGCCATTTCTTAATACACGCCAGATTGGCTGATGGATAGATATTGCAATAGTCTATCAGCATTAGACTGCTGAGAATTGGCACCGGGTTATCTGAACTGATGAGTAGTACTTATTTTAGAAAATAGATAACTCGGGGCCCTGGAGAAGAGTACGAAGGAGACTGTCTTATCATCAAATTTGTTCAAAAAGACTCTATAATGATATGGGGAGTATATTTGGGGATAAGACATCGCTCTTGGTACTTTAGGAAAAGGAAGACTGGGAGAACATAATTGTAAATAGTTATGTTCAATATGTATTGGCCCCAGTTGTCTGGCCTTTTTAGTTTGAAGAGAGCCAGAAAGTAGGTCAATCTCTCTGAGTTATGGAGGATGGTACAGCGGCACATCGAGTATGATTTACAGCACTGGCAGCTACTCAACAATATTATCGAATGCCTTATTTACAATGGCCATCCTGTTCTCCTAACCTAAATCTGATTGAAAATGTTTGGCGTATACTTAAAGTTATACTTAACAAGTGTTCTCCTCGACCTATAAGAGAGGAGCGAATAGTAGAGGCTATTCAGGAAGAACGGAGCAAAATCTTGGAGGTATCCATAGATCTTATAAGATTTTTGAATTCAATACCTGATCAGATTGCAGCTGTTATCATAGCATCTGGTGGGCATACATACTGGTGAATATTTTCCATAAGTTTTTCCTTCTCTTACTTTTTACTAGTACCTTTGTCTTTTACAAAAAAAAACAAAAACAATCTAGTTTAGATATTTGTCTACTTTTCATTTATTAGAATTAAAAGATTGAGAATCTTTGATGCATTGTAGAATTGGTTTTATATACCAAATTAATTATATTATGCAGAAAATATTTCTGTTTACCTCCTCCTATTACTTCCTTCTGCTGACTGTTACAGCCAAGAATGGCTTCCATATTGAACCCAAATCCCTTTGATCCCCCTCCCGTATCCCCCTGTTATTTCCTATTCATTATATCTTGTGTTTAGAAACTTTATTTTTGTAAAACTTTTCACTTGCATTCTTTACATCTCACAAATGACAAGACTAAGGGGCCGTTTGGCATTACAGTTTTACATGGTTACCAACCATAGTTTAGCCGAAGACTGGCTTATGTAATGAATTTTAAGGACCACCATTAGTCAGTTTATAAGCTTTTTGGTCAAACCATGGTTGGTAACCATGCAAAACAGTAATGTTAAACAGCCCCTAAGGGCTTTCTGTAACAAAACCCTGGCATCTGCCCATCACCAAGCAATCCATTATCAGCATCTACCTCAGGCCACACCCCAGCAACCTGTTAGGCAGAGACAACTGGTATAGACTTAAGGTTGTTTAGGTCAATCGAGATTCTTTCGTATGAATGGAGATTTGTCTAGGAAGGCTCGGAAGCAATTCATTTCGTTTATGACTACCAAGAGTACAAGAAAGTAGGATAGAATTGTAAGAACAATATTATATTGTTAAGGTCTCTTTTCCATTGCTTGATGATGTCTAAATCTTGGGAGGCACTTCGATATTTATATTCTGCGTCTGAGTGTTTGTGGACTGTGTTTATCTAACATACAAAGCATGTACCTCTTCAATTTTAGCTCGCAGTGTTGAGCACTCCCTAAAGGTGCGAACACTGAGAGATCCTGAAAACCGTCACACCCTCTTCAATAATTACTATTTCTTGTCTGGAAGACATACTTGTTACCAGTAGTAATTGTCAGATCCTCAGAGTCATTAGACCTGTAGCCGCATTCTCAGGTCGAACTATGTTGGCTCCAATAGTCCTTTCTGTTATCAAGAGGATCAGTCCTGATACGGAGTTGCCTTTGCACATATGCCGGAGTCGATGACTTCTAGTTGTGATAACTCAACAACTAACCGATGGAATTCGTTCTGGTGACTCTCTCTTCATAGAGGGGAGGTCAATCTATTGAATAGTCTCATAATTCCTCGGTTGGTAGCTCCTGGTTGTTCAATGTAGAGGGGGTGGACCTTCGTGTTGTACTGATCATAATTCCTGCACTTGCGGTACACCGCATATCATAGTTGTAACACTCCTTGAAGATCGTTGGCTTCTTTGGTAGTATCTCCCAGGAGTTCTAGACTCTTTCTAATTATCGAAGGGTGGATGTGAATGCGTTGGTTCTTTGTCTCGAACCTTCTAGCATTCAAATCACGTCCTTGTGCGAAAACGTCCAGTTACGTACAGCCTATACCACAGATGTTACATCTTTGAAGCCTAGTTACTCCCCGAGTAGTTGATGGATTGACTTTGTTCCACTTCTCAGGTCTTCAAGTTGCCAGAGGTCCCCTCTTATATAACCTGCGAATAGCTCTCGGTTGGACGAATGACAGTGACGTATACGGTCTTATTTTGACACCTTCAATTCTATGACCACATAGTCACACGATGCAACTAATGCTGATATGTATGATGATGAGCGGGCCGCCCCGTGAGGGGGCCGAAGGGGGGTGTTGGAAACTAAGATTCTCGAACTCGAGCAAAGTTACCCTACCTAAGGTACTTCTAGGCTATTGGAATCGGGTACTCCTAATACAACTACCCTATCCCCCAGGCCAGTTGCCCAGTCTACAAACTCCATGACTTGAATGTGGCGAGGTCTCTTCTAGAGTCCAAAAAAATAGGAGGCCACTAAGAAACTCAAAGCAACCACAAAAAAACCCACAGGAAAGTAAAAAACAACCCCTAAAAGCCCAACCACAACAAAAACGAATGTAAAACCCTGAGAAATTAAAGCCCGAACAAACTTAAGTATGATATGATAGCAGAAATACCAAGTTCTCCAAGTACAAACCCCTTAATACCTTCCTATGCCTCCCCTCTTCCAGAGCTTGTAGCTCCCGCAGCTCTCCAACAAAAATGACTGGAAGATATCCACGCATGAAGGAAAATATTTGGATGGACAGCCAGGAAAAGCCTCACTATCCTCAAGGAGCCTCAAAGTGGCCTGGCTGTTGACAGGACGATGGTTAGAGGAAGGCAGTCAAAAATGAGTTCAACTATAAACTCCATCTTGGTGGTGTGATTGGTGAAAAGCCCAAAGCGGGGCTTGTACGACAAGTAATAAAACCTTTTGGTTGTGGTAGTAGCCATTATGGAGCATGTATTGAGAAACTTCTTGCCTGTTACTTGTACTTCCATCTAATCAATTGCTCTTCAAGTTGCTTTCTCTCAACTACTGTTTTGCTTCTAATTTACTTTAACTATGACTAGTTTATAGCTTCTGGTATGAAAATCAGGAAACAGAGATTGGGCTTTAGAATTTTGATTAGAGGATTTAGTATGCTTGAGCCAATTGAGTAACTGAATCTCTCAGTTTTAATTTCCACATTCTCAATTAATTTAACTGGAGGTTGTACTGCTACTTCATGTAAGGTATCACTTATTCATTTTTCAAGATATTTAAACTGTCTTCAGCCTACTTGCATAGTCTTTCAGCTTCATGGGTAGAAAGACTAGTCTGTAAATTATATTCTGTTAAGTAAGTTGCTTAAAATACCCCTTCTGGAAAATAAAATATTATTATTATAAACAGTTTCCAGAATATTTTTTCTGTTAAAGATAAATCAATATTATTTGTTGATCTATCTTAGTAGTTGTCAGAGAAGATATTTCTTAAATCTATTTTTCCTGAACCAAGTTCTAATAATCTTTCAAGTAAAAGTATTGGTCTAAAGACGTGGTGTCAAACATGTAGAATTTAAAAAAATGTCTTGTAATCTATACTAGTAAACTAAGGACTGTTTTCACCTATCCCTACCAAATAAAACATATTAGTGGGTTGACTGGTAGTATAAAATAGAACAACTAGCCTTTTATTTATGAAGAAAATTTTTGGAAGTTCTATCTACCAGGATCAAATATCACATTTGATGAGTATCTAATACTAGTGCTTTTCAAGCATTACTCTCTCTATAGTACAATTAAAATACTTGGCAAACTTAGTAATCAAGGATATAAGATTTATGTACTTTCTGAAAAGGGCTATGAGATACATACTCTTTTCTATATTATTCTGGTAAGAGTAAGAACAAGGAGTGTACTAATTTCATTTAAGAAACAGTCCTATTCGCTAACCCCTTCTTAGAATATCCCTTGCAATTATTCTACTAGAGTAATTTACTACTAGCACTCTCTGAATCTTAGTATAAATTTTTGTCCAAAGGTTTCTTACCTACATGCCAGGCCATCTGTTATTTGGTTTTCCATTTGAACTTTTCTTTCACCATTTTCAGTTTAATGTATATATAGACAACTTTTTCAGTAGTATTATCTCATTTCAGCATTTACAGAACTACGGAATTACTGCTGCTAGCACAACATGTTCAGGATATTATATCATGTCAGTGACTTTTCATCGGATTTAACTCTTAATAAGTCTATTGCTCAAAAAATCCTAGAGTGGAACCACCTAAGTGGTTTCATCATTAATAGAGTTTACTCAGCGGTTTGACAAGATAATGATATAGTCTTATTTTTTACTATAATTTACAACCTTCAGCAATTCGTTTTAGCCAAACAGTGAAAGCTTAGAAGGAATAGTACTAATACTACCTCTACCTGCAAACCTTTTGGTAAATTTGAAGACCACAAATTCCTTCCAATACCAGAAATGATTGATGACTACAATCAATTCATCATTGGTGAAGTTAACATAGCTGATCAACTTTGTAGCAATTATCCTACATGGCAGAAAAGCTTACAAACTTGGCTTTCACTTTAGTTGTAGGCACTTGATACTTCAGTTTCTAATTGCTAGATCATTGACAAGCATTTGACTTGAAACTGGCCACATGAAGCCTTTTGCTTACTTCTACCTGCTCCCTCATTGAGCTAGGATGGTTAACTTCGAGCCCACTCAGACTACTAATGCCTTACCTGCCACACTACTGCAATCACATAACAGTACACACTACTCTTGCTCTATTACACCTTCAAAACTGTGTGATCAAAGAACACTTTAAGCAGTATTGACTGGGATTCTGTCACGGATGTGACAGGTAGCTCAGGATTTCGCACATGACTAGACTATGAGTCATGGGTTTTGCGCATATGACTCGCTTGAGTCATATGACTTGTTTATATTTGGAATTATTATGTTTCGCACATGACTCGATTATGAGTCATGGCTTTCGCGCATATGACTCATTTGAGTCATATGACTTGTTTATGTTATGATTTGTTATGTTTCGCACATGACTCGATTACGAGTCATGGGTTTCGCGTGTATGACACATTCGAGTCATATGACTTCGGTAAGACTTTTCGCGAGGCTCACACTTGTGAGTCATCAGGGTTAGGGTTGGCGGAAGAGCACTATATAAGGGGGTCAATGCGACCGAGGAAGATAGGCTCTTCACGCTTTGCTCTAAGAACTTTCCTTACTTATTACTTTCCGAATAAATATCTTACGCTCTTTATTACATTTGCATATCCGGCACATTTCTCACGAGCCTACGTGAGACGAAGTTGTCCTAATTAGGATTTACCAGGCGTTATATGACGAATAGTGATAACGTAGATGTTAGGCATAAAGAAAATGCACAGACCTCTCGGTAGGGTAACTGCGTACAGACCCTCATTTATCGAAGCCTAACACGCCCCTCAGGCCCCGCTCTGGGGCCCACATGTCCTTAGCGAAATTTCGAAGAGTTGCATCCCATGACTATAATGTCATCTTAATGAAGCCCACTTCATAACACCATATATGTCGCTGCCGTCCGTCCGACTGGAAGCTGTTCGCAGGAGATATAAGAGGACACCTCTGGGTACCTCTGGGAAGTGAAACGGAGGAAATCCGTCGGAAGCGCATTGAGTTAATAGGCTTCAAAGTTAGGCATCCTAACTACGGGCTGAAAGTGATGGGATGTTTTTGGTTCGAAAATCCGCAACTACTCCTACAGTGCCCCAGAGGCCATAGGGGATAGATATGACACCAATACCTATCTGAAGGCCGCTGTATGTTGGTTGGTCCTGGAAACAGGATCCCTCGAGAGGTGATTCTCTTTGAGGCAAGGCGGACCGAGGGGAAGCTGCTCAGACTCAGAAGACCTAATAGGCGGTAGATATACGTGTGTTGGCGCACCGTCTACGAAGCCTGCATCATGCATAGGTGCCCGACACATACGCTGGGCACTACGTGAAATCGGAAGAGACTACTGGAACGATAGTCAAGACGACTGCAGTTTCAAATAGAAGTCTATCCGGCTCTATAAATCGAAAACTGGTCGTTCGAGGATAATAATGCATCCTAAGATAAGACGGAAAAGAATTTATGAGGACAAAGATGGTGTGCAAGAATTTGGGGTCAAACGGTGTTTGCACTTGTTAAGACTATGAGACGTAGCGAACGATTCTGGGGAAGGTACTTTGTCATAGGAGGATTAGAAGTAGTCCGCGAACACTCAGACGCGGGATATAAATATCGAAGTGCCTCCCAAGCTTTTAGACAACAAGTAACGGAGAAGAGACCTTAACAATATAATATTGTTTTACCTACGAATCATTATAAGAATATTTCCTCTATCGATTTAAGCGAGTTCCTAGTAGTCATAAACGAAAAGAACGACACCGAGCCTTCCTAGAGAAATCTCTGTCTATTATGAAAGATTCAGGCCTAAGTCTGCTCGACAAATATTGAGAGTCGGCTTCCGCCTAACACTATATTGTTAGTTCTCCTTGTTACCAATGCTCACTAAATAAGTCGGTCACCACTCTGTACTAAATAAGCGCATGGGTTCGAATCACGTCCAGGACGAAACCATTGAAAGTACGGTCGGTTTAGATACCCTTGGGGAACTCTCCCAAACTAATTCAATATTCGAACTACCGACCAAGGTACACTACTCTACTATTAGTCTAGTGTTATCTAGTCCGTTAGAGCTTCCAGAAATACCATTCCTGGAACAAGAAGCTCCCTCGTCGTATACCGACCCAGCTCTAGTTCCTACTGAGGAACAATTTCAAAAGCTTTACGAAACCTGGTACGGGCCAGAATTCGTCTGGAAACCCTTCCTCAACTGGGACACTAGTGAAGAGAGATCCCTCGATAGTAGCTTCACACCTACAATACTTTCGGCGTGGAGACTCGGAAATCACCCGAACTCTTACTAAAACAGAGCCCCATTACGGGAGACTATTCCTTGTAGCGTCCAATAGCTGAGAAAGAATGACACAACCATCGACGCTGTGGATACCTGGAGGTCCGGGGACTCCGGTACCATGGAGAGAAGCTCCCAAGAGAATAAAGGATAGATATGTAATGGACACCGGAAGTGAAGGTGAAAATGCACCGAGTCAGCCTTCATCACTTCCCCCTGGGATAAGGTGTCCACCAAGAGATGGATCACGGGTATCCAGCGTCCCTAGCTTGTCCCGCTCATCTACTCTGAGACCATGGGATCAAGCGGCCGACTTGACAAGATTAGCTGCCAGAGTAGGAGTAGTATTAAAGGATGTCCGGAGGGACATAACTTCCTCCATTGACGCTGCAAATATAGCATTCACTCAGCTCACGGGAGCTCAACAGGAAAATGTGCTTAGGCTGTTTGACATTCAAAACTAAATTGTAGAAGGAAAGGACCTCCATAACCAAGACATAGTGGTTCTATTGATGCAATGTCAAGGGGTAGAGAACGAAGTAAAGTCTCTACAAGAAAGGATAATAAGAGAAATTGCAGAAAACCTGGCGCAACAGGCTGCCAGACAGGAACATCACGAAGGAGTCACCTCACAGTTACATCAGTCCACGCTAGAACAGGATCTTCTACTACAACAAGCAGTAGAAGAAATTAGGAAGGAAATAAAGGATCGGGACCAGAAGGTAAATAATGCCTTCAAGGATAGAGACGCGCTTTTCCAAAAAGAAGCAAAGATAACTCGAGAGTCACTCAACTCTCAACAGGGTGAACTCAAGAAAATAAGCGAAGCGGTCTAAGAACTTCTTATTTCCTCCAGAAAGAAGGAGGCTCCGAAGGAAAAACCGGAGGCTAGCAAGCGTGTACGGATGGAGTCGGTAGAGGATGAAGAGGAATATTATTCCAGACCCACTAAACAAGACAAGAGTAAACAAGTTGCAAAAGCTCAATCTAGTCGGGAAGGAACCTCAGACACAACTCCACCACCTGGTCAAGGAGGAGGGTATCCTAGTGAAGACGACGATGATGGCAGCGATTATGACGAAGAAGAAAAGGGAAGAAAGGGCGGCGGCCCAGATAGATGCCGCAGGGGTTTAACTCCTGAATAATCGGACATGGCAAATGTCCTGGCCGAAGCTTTCGCGGTAAACACGAAGCGACCCGCGGAGGCACCACCCCACTTCGACGGAGAAAAGCACCAAGACGTGCACATCTGGCTACAACAATGCATTGACTTCTTCGATCGCAACCCCCATATTTGGAGAGATGACCGAGAGCGGGTCATATACGCCCTGAACCGTACCAAGGGAAAAGTGGTAACACCGTATACGATATGGTACCGCAGAAAAATGGACGGATTACAAGGCGAACTCCAAAATTGGAATTTTCGAAGTTGGACCCGTTTCTCATACGAAATTGGAAGGGCCTTCGCTCCACTACAAGAAGGACGTCAGGCCCTGCGGGACATGAAGGAAGTCAAGTATAAAGGCAATATTCAAACCTACCTCCGAATCATGCATAACCTGAACAACAAAGCCCAGATGACAGGTGAATCATGGAGAGAGACAGTCGAAAGGAACTTACCTAAAGAAATCCTCACCTGCATCTCCTTCCAAAAGTTTGACACTGACGAGGAATGGGAACACGTTGTCGTAGAAGCCGGCCACGCAGAAGAAGACTATCAGTACCAGAAAAAGTTACTTAAAGAAGGTAATTCCTGACACACCTCCTCGAAGGAAATAAAAGACAGGTTTTCAAAAGAAGATAAGTCTAATAAGCCAAGAAGAGATAAGGCTTATATAAAAGGAGGAGGAGGACCCTCACGGAAAAGGAAACGGGAGGACTACATGTCGGAACGGCCGGCCAAAGAATTAGGAGGAGAAGCTAAGATCACACATTCGAATTGGTTTGAAGCACACCAAGGAATCTCGCAAAGCGTTATTGATGAGAGAAAAAGGGACAACAACTGCACGAGATGTGGAAAAAAGAACCACACATATAAGACCTGCTACAGGAATATTCAAGTATCAGCGGCCACAATTAGCTGAAGGCTACTACGAATGGGCCCCAATCGAGCAAGGTCTGTCAAGCCACCCAGACCTACTCGAAGACCTGCACAGCCTGGACAGGTTAGGAACACCAGCTGATTATGCGAGTTAGGTGAAGATGAGGAAATCACATAAGTCTTCACAAAGGTACCGACAATGACAGTGTTCGGGTAGTCTAGTAGACACATAGTCTCTAGGAGTCAAAATCAAGAACTGCACAAGAGGATCGAAGCGAGGATAGCAACCATACGGAACAACCTGAGTGGAAGTACACGCGTCCCTCCTGCTGAGACAAGAGGATTAACAAAGGACAATGGTTACATTGGTGGCGGCTCTATACTTCCCAAGGTAGTCGTATGTTTAGCCCCAATGATCCGGACACATATTTGTCAGGGTAGTCAGGCACCTGACCTGGAATCAGAAAGGTCTCCGATAAGGACCAAAACCTAGACAGGAAACAGACAGTACCAAGGGTACCAACGGGAGCGACAGTAGGGCTAAGATGAAAGAAATAGAGGGACGAGCGAGGCATATCTTCGACCGGAAGGTACAGGAGCTCTAGACCTCACCTCTATCTATTAATTCTTAAGTGCCGCGATGGTACCGGCCGGGCACCCGATAAAATGAGGACACTGTCTATGGTTAAGCGAGTGTAGATAATAAGCCCAGGAAGGCTATCAAAGGGACAGCGGACCAGCCCTACGCACCCGGCTTTTGTCCCCATGATATCTGGACGATGGCAGAGACCCCCAAGTTTGGTTCCATAGGTAGAAAAAGTGGAAGGTATGGGAACTCCTCGGCAGGGGGTAAAGACCACTAGTAGTGGGCTGCCCGATATACCAAGAAAATTACTGTTTGTCTGAGGAGACCTGAATGGTTGAAACCATGCGGGCATGGTAACAAACACCTTGTTACACAATGCCAAAGCGAAGACCCGAAGATAATTGCGGTCAGCCACGACGACGCAAACTTCATGCATCTTTACCTAAAAGATATTCCTGCCCTGAGGGAGACGCCTACCTCTTTTTAAACTATAAGCGACAAAAAATTAAAGTTCTATTGGACTCAGGCTCTAATGTGTTCGTCATCAATCAAAGATTGGTACAAGAACACAAATTGCCGTTCCAGCAACGGCCAGATGCGGTCAAGATTTATGGATTTGATGGGACCGCAGTAGTCTCCGGAGGGAAGTTCTACACCCATCCCTTATGGTTAGAAATTGGAAGACATAGACATCTGTCCGAGATAACCTGCGAAATAGCAGAACTTGGATCGTATGGGATGATCATACCATTCGGGTGGTGGCATGAGGAACATCCCATATCCCACATTGAAGACCCAAAAAGATGGTCGTTCGACGCAAAATGTTGCGAGAAATGTGAGGAAGAAGACGAGGGAATAGCCGATAAGTTCGAATATGATGAGACGGGGATCTTTGACGAAAAAGCTGCCTATATTGGAAGAATTGGTACAAGCGAAAGTCCCGACAATATAGTCTTAGGATCACTACCTCAAGACTATTGCCAACACAAAGACCTATTCTTGCCTCAGACAGCCGAGAAATTGGCGCTCCGAAGAACATTCGATCATGAAATCGAACTAAAGGACGACGCGAAAGCACCGTGGGGTCCAATATATCCCTTATCAGAAAAACAACTCGCCGCCCTACGAGAATACCTCAAGATGATAATGGATCAGGGAAAGATCACAAGAAGCAAGTCCCCAGCAGGAGCGCCAGTGCTGTTCATACCGAAGCCTGACGGTAAGCTTCTGTTAGTGGTGGACTACCGAAACCTCAACCGTATTACGGTTTTGAACAGACATCTGTTACCATTAATGTCCGAATTAAGGGACCGAGTGGCTGGGGCTAAAATCTTCACGAAGCTTGATTTGAAAGACGGCTATCATCTGATAAGGATAAAAGAGGGCGATGAATGGAAAACAGCTTTCCGAACGCGTTACGGTCACTACGAGTACAAGGTAATGCCTTTCGGACTCGTCAATGCTCCGGCAACTTTCCAAGACATGATGAACCAAGTCTTACACGAATTCCTCGATTATGGAGTCGTCTGTTACTTGGACGATATCCTGATATATTCAAAGGACGAAAAAAGCCACGTCGAGTTGGTCAATCAGGTCTTGCAAAGGCTCGCAGACTACCAACTGGCTGTATCCCTAATGAAATCAGTCTTCCATGTACAAGAAGTAGAATTCTTGGGATATATGGTATCTGTCGAAGGGGTAGCAATGAGTACGAGGAACGTCGACTCTGTACTGGGTTGGAAGTCACCTGCGTCGGTCAAGGAAGATCAAATATTTATTGGATTTGCCAACTTCTACGACGGTTCATACAAGGGTTTTCCGGAGCTTGCAAGCCTATAACAGAAACTCTAAAAGGAAACCTAATGGATTTCCATTGGGGCGCGGAGCAAGAAGCAGCGTTCAAAGAACTAAAACATCGCTTCACAACTGCGCCCATACTACAACACTTCTACCCAGACCGTGAAACAGTGGCAGAAACGGATGCAAGCGACTTCGCCTTAGGCTGCATCTTGTCACAGTTTGTGGAAAAAAGATTACATCCGGTCGCCTTCCACTCGCGGAAATTGAACTCGGCAGAACGAAGCTATGAGATTAATGACAAAGAACTGCTTGTAATCTTGGAAGCGTTCAAAGAGTGGAGGCAATACTTAGTAGGCATGGAAAAGCCTGTGACGGTTTACACCGATCATCAGAACCTACAATACTTCCTTACTTCTAAGGTTTGGAGCGGACGCCAAATTCTTTCAGTGCAGAAACTGGCAGAATACAACTTCAAAATCGTTTACCGACTAGGGACTAAGGGCGGAAAGCCTGATGCTCTGAGTAGACGGCCAGAGTACCGTCCTGAGGAGGGAGCTACGTATCGCGAGCAAACCGTTTTATAACCAGAACACTTCCAGGTAATGCTGCTAGCGCTACAGGAAGAAAAAGAAGATGGGTTAGGAAAGGAAGTATTAGGTTGGAAAGATGAGAAAGACCTGGCATTGAGGCCAGAAGCAACTTATTCGTATAAACATATCCGAATAAGACGATTGAACCGCAAGGCAAGACTGCCTACTAAAGGTTCAAGAATGGCAGCCGGACATGACCTCTACGCCATAAGCGATGTCGTTATCCCCAAGCGAGGACAAGCGCTGGTTGATACCGGGTTAGCGATAGGTTTACCAATAGGGACATACGGACGGGTAGCAGCTTGTAGCGGCCTCGCTGTACGTTCTCGAATCTCGGTGGGCGCTGGAACAATAGACGCCGACTATACGGGAGAACTCAAAGTCTTGCTTTATAACTACAAAGATGTTGACTGCCAAATCCGGGAAGGAGACAGAATGGCACAACTCATTGTGGAAAAAATTGACACGTCCGATTTAATGGAAGTCGATGAACTAGACGAGACTGAAAGAGGAGCCCAAGGTTTCGGAAGTACAGACATCGCTACAAGAAGTTTGACGATAAAGGAACAAGAACCCATCATATGTCAGCTAGAAGCATCGGCGGCTGAAAATTCATCCTGGTACGACATCGAGGAAATACCAGAAAAAAAACTAATATTGACGGCCATGCTAAAACAAAAGACTGTGAACAAGTTTAACTCTGAGTTCCTCAGACAACTTCTTGAGGTGACACGATCAGATAGAGATTGACTAAAATGACGAGAGGACTTGTCGAAACACCGAAATGAAGGAAAGGAATTTCCTAAGAACTGGACACTAATTGATGACCTTCTATACTATAAGAATCGTCTATTCATCCCGGACGACCAGGCCTTGTACACCAAGATAGCCGAAGGATGCCATGATGCAAAGATAGCTGGACACTTTGGACAAGAAAAAACCCTTGAAATCATCATGAAGGATTTCTACGGGAAGGGATTAGCCGAATGGATCAATGACTACGTACGGTCTTGTGATGAATGTCAGCACAACAAGTCATCACGACATGCGAAATACGGACTGTTACAGCCACTAGAGACCCCGTTTACGGCATAGTTGTCAATATCAGTTGACTTCATAACCCAACTACCAGAATCACAAGGTTGTACACAAATTATGGTAGTTGTGGATCGATTCACGAAGATGGCACACTTTCTTGGATTTCAAACTACGGCCACGGCAAAGGATGTCGCTAATGTGTTCTTAAGGGAAGTCTGGAAGCTACATAGCTTACCGACGGAAATCATTTCGGACATGGACTCTAAGTTTGCAGGGGAGATTTGGGAATCCCTGTGTAAGGCGTTGAAAATAAAGCGACGAATGTCGACGGCGTGTCATCCACAAATGGACGGACAGACAGAAAGGACCAACCAAGTGCTGGAAGGATATCTTCGAAGTTTTGTCAACTACGACCAGGACGACTGGTATCAGTTGCTACCGCTAGGAGAATACGCATACAACAATTCTGCAACCAACGCCCACAGCATGTCGCCTTTTTATGCAAACTATGGTTTCCACCCCCAGACAGAGTGGATGAAAGAACGAGAGGCTCAAAACCCAGGTGCAACCCTATATGCAAACTGGATCAAGACAATATATGAACAAGCAAAGAGCTCGTTAGAAAGGACAAGAGAAGGAATGGCTAAATACTACGATGTAACGAGACTCCACTGAGTACTATTACAAGTAGCCAAACCTACACCCATACCGGAGTCAAGAGACTACAGCGGTAGGGCTGGCGGTAGACTTAGGTCTACCAGGTGGAGGTACCGGTGGTTAGGTACCTCAGTCGGGCATGCTAGGCCATACCAAAGGTACATAGGTCCTAGTAATGGTTGGGGGTTACCCTACTCTGTAGGGTAACCCAAGTAGTCAATTTGGGAGTTACCCTGAATTACTCGACGGAGAGTCCAGGTAAAGTTACCCTACTCTGTAGGGTAACTCGGGGTACAGTTACCCTGCCTTGGGCCACGGGTTACCCTGCTATGGAGTCAAGTAACCCTACCTTGAAAGTAACTTGTTACACAGGACTTCGGGGGAAGTGACTAGATTGTTTGTCACGCGAAACTACATAGGGTGTTCGAATCTCAGGTTGTGCGGATCACTCCGGCACAACCAGTTGAGCTCCGAACAAGCTGTAACTTGGAGGTGTGGTGGCTAACACCCCCCTCCGGCCCTGTTATAAGTCCCTAGCGTCATGGGCTACAGCCTGAAGAGTTGCTGTAAGTCTAGCAAAAGTCTCCCGGTGGAGATGCTTCCATAACACCGTATGCGCTCACGCCGTCCGTCCGACCGGAAGCTGTCCGCAGGATATATGAGGGGACAGAGGAGAACCTGGAGAATGGCCTCCAGGTGGTTTCGTGTAAAACGGACCAGAACTGACGGAGTAATACCACTTTGAAGTAAAGAGTAGTATGTGAGGTTACCGGAGGCCAGTAGGCGAGGTAACCGAAGTCCGTTGCCCCAAAAGTGTAATAGTATTGGAGAATCGTTAAGGACTCTAAGACACTAGTCTAAGGTCACGATAAGACTCACTTCTAGGAGGGTTGACTGTGGGTAGCGCCTATTGGTAGTCAACCTCCGAAGTGGTCTATCGGGGGAGCTACGTGGCTATCTTCTGGAATGATATGGAAATGAGTAGAACCGGATAGATGTTCAGGAGCCGCGAATGCTTGCAGAAGACTAAGTGTATATGGGTAGAGAGTTCCATAGTTGGTAAAGTATCCACACGGGCATGACAGCTCGCCACTGGCATGACCACGATATGAAGAGTTTTTACTCCTGCGGTTGCATTGGAGATGCAGCGGCTAAAACACTTCTATCGGGCAGATGTTAGAAAACCACGGAGTGGTCTAGTTCGCTACGGAGGATCTTTGGTCCGATCCGTAGAGGTTGGCTAGACAGCCCACGGGAGTTGGGTGCTCACGAACGCAGGGTAGTGATGGGGAGTAACTGGCAGCATACCAAACCTACTTAAGTATATACGAGTTCTCCTCTACTCTGGCAATCAACTACCTCTCGAGACCAGGACTTAATTGAGTAAAGCTGCGGCTTAACGATATTAAGTTTTACCGTTTATTTTTTCAACTCTACTGTTGATTATCTTTATCTTTACTTCTGAAAGAATACTTCGGTGCGGTCGCAACCTCGGGATCCATCTTCCCAGAGGGAGCCCCCGTTACATACGATCGGAAAGCCAAAAGACAGCCGGAGTTCAAGGTTGGCGATAAAGTCATCCTAAACGCAAAAAACATACGCACCCGACGAAAGTCAAAAAAGCTAGCGCCTAAACTATATGGGCCGTTCCAGATATTGGAAAAATGGGGAAACCGTACATTTAAGCTAAACATATCCGACCGGTGGAACATTCACCCTGTCTTTCATGTATCCTTACTTGAATCTTATCGAAAGTCTGTTCATACAGAGCGCAGACAACCTCTAAGAGAACCAGAGGAGGTTGAAGGAGACTTGCAATGGGAAATAGAGAAAATTGTCCGTAGTGAGATATGAACCTATAGACGAAGAGTCAACAACCGTTACCGGCAGATACGAGACCTGTGGTATTTTGTAAAATGGCAGGGCTGTGCGGAAGATGAAAATACTTGGGAACACGCTACGGGCATGGAAAATGCTAAAGAAGTAGTCGAAGAATTTCATTGAGATAACCCAGAGATGCCAGGGTAGGCAGAAGTAAGACGATGAGGAAAAGGTTTTCCTACGGTGGACCAGCAAACGCCGGAAGGTTTTTTACCCTGATCACATCGGGTCTTAAAAGGAATTTTGTTAAATAAATATAACTAAGAAAGGTGCTCGAGGCGAGACCTTGTAGGAGGGAGCTCATGTGAGGCAGAAAGAAAATGCAGAGACCTCTCGGTAGGGTAACTGCGCAGACCCTCCTTTATCGAAGCCTAACACTTCCCTCCGGCCCCGCTCTGGGGCCCGCACGTCCTTAGCGAGATTTCAAAAATTTGCGTCCCATGTGTAACATGTTCACTAGGAGCTCATCACGTTTTGAGAGGTGTATGATAGTTGACAGGTGGCCTGCTCTTCCAGAGTGGAGGCGAGAGCTGTATGAACTAAAGGAGGCTTCCGAGGTGTACTGGAGAAACTAAAGAGTAACCTTTCAACCAAGTATATTGAAATACTGTCTGTCCAAGTCTGTCCTTTCCATCATGGAATAGGAGGGTCTTTAAATACACAAATCTGTTCATGTCTAGCATGAACGAAACTAAACAAACGTATCAAGCGATACACTTTGGTAAAACAACATAAGTATCAAATCAAGTATCAAAACGATACTTAAAAACAAACATAAAACAAACTAAGTATCAAAACGATACTTTAAACAAACCAAGTATCAAAGCGATACTTAAAACAAAACATAAAACAAACTAAGTATCAAAACGATACTTCAAACAAGCTAAGTATCAAAAAAATACTTAAAACAAAACATAAAACAAAATCCTTAACCGAGTACCAGTACCGGTTACATTCCCCAAAACAAAACAACTGTTTAAACAAAATCGGGCCTCAATAGTCCTGAAAATTAGAGTTCTCAGAAGGCTCGAATAACTCGCTTTCTGCTAACATCCAATTATCGGCATTGAGACACCAAACACAAGTAGAAACCTTAACATAACAGCGGGATTCAAAGAAAGATAAATCACAATAGTCACGAACACCAGATTCGCGGTCAGCTTCCACCCGTGCTTCATTGTAATCAGGATAGTAGTCTACCTAAAGGATGGCCAAATAGTCTTGAGGTTGGATAACATCGCGGTTCAATAACAGTCCAACAAGCTGTTGTCGCTGCCTCACATTGATCTCCTCATAGTTTGACATCGTTAAGGTATTCGGATGGTGGCGATTCAGATGAAGTCATCAAGAGCCTGCTCCATGGTTTGGTTCTCTTCATCGCTGCTTTCAAATTCGGACTCAAAGTGTGGGGCCCAGAAATCATCTCGGGCCTCGAGTTTCTTGTGCTATCACTCTGTTTCTGGCACAGTTGGTGACCAGCACATGGCGATATAGTTGATGGTTGGTGGCAGGGAGCCATCAAGCATGTTGGCTTCCCACCATTCATTCACCATTTCCATAGCGTGCTCTAGTCCTTCTAATGGTTCCTAGCTGTTCTCACTTGTGGGGTATTCTTTCCATTTGACGAGGAACTGATCATTTCCATGCCAAAGGCGGTGGTCTCGGACTTCTTCAACTTCCCATTGCTCTTTCTTGTCAACAGTAATGGGAGCAGCGCGTGAATGGATCCGTCCAGGGAACTTAGAGTCGTCATTAGGGTAGAATCATTTAACAGAGGAGGCATGGAAGGTGGCAGTAGGGCGGCGGTACATGTGTCCATCCATCTGGACAGTATAGTTTTCGGTGTGCTCATCAAAGGCTAAGAACTTAAAGGGTTCTCTCCAGCGTGGTTGAAGCTTCTTCCTTCGTCCAGAGGTAGTGATGAACATGTTCCCGTTAACCATAAGCATATCTCCAACAGGAATAGGCACATGCTTGCGTCTTCGCTTTTGGGCAGTAGTAGTACTTCGGAATTGCGCAGCTTTGATAGCTTGGAAAGCGTCATTGCGTATTGCTTGGTGCCGGTTGAGGTGATCATATGAGTTGGGGATTGAGGAGTTCTCGAAAAGAGTGGTAGGTAGGAGGGGGTATTGTGGGCCAAAGACTGCTTTGTATGGTGACATACCAACTGTATCGGAATATCCAGCATTGAGGTATGCTGCAAGCTCGACAAGGGCAGGTTCCTAATTGGTCTGTTGTTCATTGATAAGGTTCCGGATTCCGGTTTTCACTTCCCTGATCTTGCGTTCAGCTTGACCATTGGTTCATGGTGTCCAGGAGCGGCCATGATGTGGTTGATTCCAAGAGAGGTGAGGGTCTGTTTCCAGAATCGAGAGGTAAAGTGGGAGTCAGCATCACTGACAATAGACAGAGGGTATCCATGGGGCGTAAAGATGTTTCGCTAGAGGATGTTCTATGTATCTTTGGACGTGTCGGTAGTCTTCATAGGCTGTAGCCATGTATATCCAGAGAATCGGTCAATAGCTACCAGAATGGTATCATATCCGGCGGATTTGTTGAATGGTCCTGCAAAGTCAATAGCAAAGGACTCAAAAGCTTCGGAGGGTAGTTGGAGGGTTTGAGCTTTTCCTTCAGGCAACTGAGTACGTTCCTTATTCGCCTGGCAGAGTTAACATTGCTTAACGAAATCTCGGAAGTCCTGACGCATTTCCGGCTAATTAATATATTCACAGGCATAGCGGAGGTTTCGTTCTACACTATGGTGTCCTTTGTTGTGGATTTCGGAAATGACATATTCTCTGATTGTCGTGCCATTGAACATGTGACCCTTCGGTATGTATAGGCATTGGTAGCCGTATCGAGTAGCGGTATAGACTATTCCATCAGATACCTAGTAGGTTGCGAGATCTCCATGCTTGGTGCTATCTAGTGCTTTGAAGTAGATTGGGTCATGGCGGTATCCCTTGATCATTTGACTTCGGAAGGCGGTGGTGAGTTCATCTGTGGTGCTTCTGATATCGCGTTCATCTTTGATAAGAGATCCCCTAGACGGCTCGATCGGTCCTTCTTCTTCTTCTTCAAAGGTTTCATAAAGTTGGCGGCGGTGTTCAGGAATAGTGGGAGGCATAACTGAGACGATAGTTTCATTATTGAAAACTCGGAGGGTCCACCATAAAGGGGACGTGAGTCTATCGGGGATGTGGAAGGGGGTGGTGCAAAGGATGGTGCATGCAGGAAGGCTGCTGCTTCCCCGAGTTGTGCTGCTCTTTCGAGTTGTTCTAAGTCTTGATGTCTTTTTGGGGCTGGATTACCCACAGGGGCAGATGATCGGATCGCTGGGGGTTTCCATGGTCCTGCAGGTCTGTTGCCGAACTTAATCTCAGTTTGGTGAAAGGGACATGTATCTTCTTAACAGTGGGACCAATGGAGCGTGCTTTGTTCAAGGTCTTGAGGTGGCATACTGCGGAGGGTGCAATCATCTTTCCAATCGTCTTCAAGATGTTGTCCTCGCTCTGTTCCTGCCGCAGCGTACATAGTATAGGAGAAAGGAGGGGACAGAGAGGTTGTGTTGATGGAAGCCATGACTAGTTCTTCCTTGTAGGTAGTGCTATCGGAACTGTCGTCACTTTGTCTAGTGTGGTCATGGACAAGAGGAGGGTTCTGGAGTGATTAGTTCTCATAGATGCAGGAGAGGGCGTCAGCTAAATAGTTGGTTCTTCCTGGGGTGTAGACTATTTTGGCGTCGTATTTGCTGATTTCTCTTATCCATCGGGTTCTTCCTCCTCTAGGAACCTTTTCGGTCTTTAGATTGGTAAGGGGTTGATGGTCGGTAACAATGGTGAAGGTGGTTGAAAGCGGCAAGGGCATCAATCACTGCAAGTGCTTCCTTGTCTGTGGTTCCATAGTTCATTTGCGAATTAGTGAAATTCCTGCTGTGTAATGCTGCAGGTCTCGCTTGTTCATGGGTGGGTCCTTATCCAACCCAAGCTCCAACGCCAACATCAGAGGCATCGGTTATCAACCAAATGGGTTCTTCTTTGGACAGGTCAATAGGCCGTATAACATTAGCGTCTTTAATCAACTCCTTAATGTTATCAAAGGCTCGATCATGGGTAGGGGTCCAAACGAATTCAGCATTACCGGTGAGGTCCATGAGTGGTGCAGTGACAGTGGCGTGGTGTGGGAGGAACTGGGAGATGTAGTTGACAAGTCCAAGGAACCGCATAAGATCTTTTTGATTCTGAGGTGTAGTCCATTCCGTCAGGCAGGATATCTTTCCAGGAGATGCATGTATCCCTGGATCATCAATTACATGTCCGAGTATCTCCAGACTATCGGCAAACAGGGTGGATTTGTTTCTACTGGCATAGAATTTGTTTTTTCTTAGCTTATCGCAAACTAGGCTGATATGGTACTTGTGTTCTTCTTCAGTGTTGGAGAAGATGAGGATATTGTCAATGTAGATCCATACAAAGTGATGGAGGTACTCACTAAGCATATTTTCCATAGTTCGCATGAACGTGATGGGCGCATTCATGTCACCCTGTAGCATGACTCGGCTAACGAAACTTCCGAAGGGTGTCTTAAAACTATTAATTCGCTCGCTTTCCAGGTCTAACTATGTTTGGAAGTAGGCATCGCTTAGATCTATCTTGCTTCGGAATCTAGCTCGTCCAACTGCATTCAGGATCTGAGTTTGATTGGGGATCGCAGAACTGTCCATAACTGTATTGTCATTTCGTAGTTTGAGATCGACAAGGGGGCGGATTCACTTTCCATCTGCTTTAAGTTGGACAAACATAGGTGCAGCACCTGGTGCTTCTGATCGGTAGATGACTCCTCGTCTGAGGTTCTCATTGACCCAGGTATTGAGTTGGTCTTTGTATGCTTCCAGGATGGTGTATGTCAGTTGGTTTTTGAGATTAGTGGGGTCTTCCAGGCGGATATAGTGGTTTATTTCCCTCATAGGGGGTAGTTCTTCTGGGATTCGTTCAGGGAAGACATCGGAGTACTCATCCAACAGGCCTAGTGCTGTAGTCTCACAGACAGCGGCTCGGAGTTCTCCACTTGTTGGTTTGCAAACAACCCTGACCTTGTGGTTTGGGAACTCGATAACTGAGTCTCCATACTTGATGGTACCATTATGGCGTTTAAGGAAGGGCATCCCAATGAGGGCATTGTATTTTGCTAGGTTCCCAACAAGCATTGTTTGTGGAGGTAGTGAGACTGATCCTAGCTGGACAGTAGCTTCGCATGTCTTATGGCTAGTGGAGCGAGATCCTTTAACTGCCATATTGACAGCTAATGGTTGTTTGAGGGTTTCGGTAGGTAGACCATAGGCAGAGATGAAGGTATTGCTGATTATATCTCGTCCAATAGCGCCGGTATCGAAAAGAACTCACGCCTGTCTCCCATTGATTAGGATTGTCCCTTCTAATGCTGGGTGAGGCTTTGCTATTGCCGGTGGACGGGTGCTGTTGCATTCTATTTCGATATAGCCGATGTGAATTTCCTCAAACTTGCTGGATTGCTCGCCATCATCACTGAGTTCAATGTAGTTTGTTGACGCTTCTTGCTTGGCTCTAACTGCCTTTCCTTTACCTTTCTTGGTGGGACAACTTTTCGTCATGTGTCCGGTTTTACCGCATTCAAAACATTCACCTTTCTGCCTTCTCGATTCTTCAGTGGATTTGCCTTTCTTCTTGTAGGATCGGGGGGTTTCTTCTTCTGAGTTATTAGAGGTGCTCCGTCTGGGCTGCCGATTGCCACTGGAGGCTGACTGATTCTTGTAGGCTTTCGTTTCATGGAGAATGGCATCCTTCCACTCTTCTCTTGCAATTATAGTTGCCATATCATCTCCTTCCTCTTCCAAGGGTTCCACTTCTCGCTGGAGTGTGGGGTGCATAGCATCGTAGAATCGTCGCTTTAGGATGTAGCCAGAGATACTTCCTTTCTTCATCCGATCTCTGATCATTAGGAGGTCTGTGGCAATGTGCGTAATCCTCTTTACTTGTGATCTTTCGACTTGCTGGATATCATTGAATCGTTTGTACAATAGGTCGTTGGTGATAGATGATTGGAATCGATCATTGAGGTAGTCAAGTATTGTTGATCCTCTGAGCTTCGGGTTGTTGCCGTATTCCTTGTAGCATTGGTGATATGCATCGACTGCCTTTCCTTCACAGAATGAACCAAGCCATAAGCCAGTCGAAGGTTTCTCCACATCTACTTCGTTTATGAGGAGGTAGTGCGTTACTTCGGTGGCCCATCGATGAAAGGCTTCAGGCTTGAGGTCTTTTCCATCTCCTGTGATCTTTGGTGGCAGGTGGGTTTTGATTTTTGGTAAGTCAGGAAAGTCTTCTTCTTCGGGAGTCTCTTCTGGCCGTGACCTAGAAGGTCCTCCTCCAGTGCTTGCCATGCCAGATTGGCTACTAGCACCAGGGTCCTCAGAGGGTACGAATGAAGGTTTCTTAGCTGGTGTAGGAGGGAATACGCCGGGGGGTTGTGGGTTTTCCATTGTGTCGTCTTCAGGGTCCTTCGCAGGACGCTTAGACAGTTGCCTTTTCATGAGGTCTTCTCGTGGAATCTGCTTCCCACTCCGTGTAGTCAATGACTATATGTTGAGGTTGAGCTGAAGCCGAATATACCTAGTTTCTGCCGCTTCACTCCACTAGCGTTCCATGGTGGATATCAATAGGTTGATCAGGCCTAAATCCAGAGACAGGTTCTTAACCACTTGCTGAGGTTAGAAAAATGTAACGTGTTCGCTAGGAGCTAATCACGTTTCGAGAGGTAGACGATAGTTGACAGGTGGCCTCCTCTTCCAGAGAGGAGGCGAGAGCTGTATGAACTAAAGGAGGCTTCTGAGGTGTACTGGAGAAACTAATGAGTAACCGTTCAACCAAGTATATTAAAATACTGTCTGTCGAAGTCTGTCCTTTCCATCGTGGAATAGGATGGTCTTTAAATACACAAATCTGTTCATGTCTAGCATGAACGAAACTAAATAAACGTATCAAGCGATACACTTTGGTAAAACAATATAAGTATCAAATCAAGTATCAAAACGATACTTAAAAACAAACATAAAACAAACTAAGTATCAAAACGATACTTCAAACAAACCAAGTATCAAAGCGATACTTAAAACAAAACATAAAACAAACTAAGTATCAAAACGATACTTCAAACAAACTAAGTATCAAAGTGATACTTAAAACAAAACATAAAACAAACTGAGTATCAAAACGATACTTCAAATAAACCAAGTATCAAAGCGATACTTAAAACAAAACATAAAACAAAATCCTTAACCGAGTACCAGTACCGGTTACACCATGACTATAATGTCATCTTAATGAAGCCCGCTTCATAACACCATATACATCGCTGCCATCCGTCCGACCGGAGGCTGTTCACAGGATATATAAGGGGGCACCTCTGGGTACCTCTGGGAAGTGAAACAGAGGAAATCCGTCGGAGGCGCATTGAGTTATTAGGCTTCAAAGTTAGGCATCCTAACTACGGGCTGAAAGTGTCAGGACGCTTTTGGTTCGAAAATCTGCAACTACTCCTACAGTGCCCCAGAGGCCATAGGGGATAGATATGACACCAATACCTATCTGAAGGCCGCTGTATGTTGGTTGGTCCTGGAAACGGGATCCGTCAAGAGGTGATTCTCTTTGAGGCGAGGCGGACCGAGGGGAAGCTGCTCAGACTCAGAAGACCTAATAGGCGGTAGACATACGTGTGTTGGCGCACCGTCTACGAAGCCAGCATCATGCGTAGGTGCCCGACACATACGCTGGCCACTATGTGAAATCGGAAGAAACTACTGGAACGAAAGTCAAGACGACTGCAGTTTCAGACAGAAGTCTATTCGGCTCTATAAATCGAAGACCGGTCGTTCAAGGATAATAACACATCCTACGATAAGACGGAAAAGAATTTATGAGGACGAAGATGGTGTGCAAGAATTAAGGGTCAAACAGTGTTTGCACTTGTTAAGACTATGAGACGTAGTGTATGATTTTGGGGAAGGTACTTTGTCATAGGAGGATTAGAAGTAGTCCGCGAACACTCAGACGCGGGATATAAATATCGAAGTGCCTCCCAAGCTTTTAGACAACAAGTAACGTAGAAGAGACCTTAACAATATAACATTGTTTTGCCTACGAATCTTTATAAGAATATTTCCTTTATCAATTTAAGCGAGTTCCTAGTAGTCATAAACAAAAAGAACGACACCGAGCCTTCCTAGACATATCTCTATCTATTACGAAAGATTCAGGCCTAAGTCTGCTCGACAAATATTTAGAGTCGGCTTCCGCCTAACAGTAGATCAACAGATCTAAGAACTGTTATATCATATAAGATAGGAACTAGGTAGAAAGAGAAGTATCGTTACCTGTCGCTATTAGTTAACCACGAGATAGGAACGTTACATTACAAAGCGTCACCCAAGCGACGTCCAACGATACCAACACGGCGAATATAAATCCTCAACCTGAGGGATAAGTCAACGAAGGAGATATCGATCTCACAGAAAACGAAGGAGGATTAGGAAACTTTGAAGAATTTAACGACGCCCTTGAAATCGCCTCTCAAGCACCGTCAAGAGCAACTAGCCCTGTTACCCCCGAACAGGGAACACCCGAATGAAGATCGTCACCAGACGATTTACCAGAAGGTACACCAAGACCAAGAAGGATGTTGGCAGCGCAACCGGCAGTGCCCCCAGCACAAGGGGATATTGGAATATCTCTAGCCCAAATGCAAGCAATCGTAACAGCGGTAGTGGCAGCCATCGGACAAACTACCCCGGCAGCACCAGCGGCTCCGGTACGAACTATGCAACAACCCAAGGTTAAGGCACCACCCCGATATGGAGGAGAACGAAATCGACTACGCAACTTTATGGTACAACTCGACAATTATTTCGAAGCAGTAGGATGGGTCACAGGATATGACCATGAAAAAATCCTCTACACCTGCACGATATTTGAAGGAACAGCACTTGCATGGATAAGACCTTATACGGAAGGAACTACCGAAAAGCCATGGAGAAACTGGGACGAATTTCGTACCGAGTTTACCCTACAGTTCGATGACCTCAACAGGGAACAAGAGGCAAGGAATCAGCTCGAAGTGGCCGAACAAGGAAACCGCGACATAACCGAATACTGGTACAAGTTCAGACTACTCATGAAAGACGCCAACGTCGACGACACAATAGCAGAAAGATGGTTCGCCCGAGGACTAAAAAAGATCTATCGCGATGCTATGATCCACATGCCGAAGAGACTAACTTTGGCAATGGAATTAGCAGTCTGGATGATAGATAAGGAGAACTGGATAAACCATTGCAAAGCAATGGAACGAAACTTCCATCTACCAACAGGGACGAAAAAGGTATATACACCACCAAGGAACCAAGATGGGACATGGAAAAGACAAGAACAAGATGATAGGGGAGACCCTTTGGAATTAGACAGTATAAGGAAGAAAGGACGGCTCGACATTCCTCAAGGCGTGTACGAACAAAGAAAGAAGGACAACCTTTGTTTCAATTGTGGAATCAAAGGACATGGAATCAAGGATTGTGTTAGGCGGAGACAACCGGTATAGACTTATGGTTGTCTAGGCCAATCGGAATTCTTTCGTATAGACGGAGATTTGTCTAGGAAGGCTCTGAAGCAACTCGTTTCGTTTATGACTACTAAGAGTGCAAGAAAGTATGATAGAATCGTAAAAACAATATTATATTGTTAAGGTCTCTTCTCCGTTGCTTGATAATGTCTAAAGCTTGGGAGGCACTTCGATATTTATATTCCGCGTCTGAGTGTTCGCGGGCTACATCTATCTAGCATACAAAATATGTACCTCTTCAAATCTAATGCGCAACGTCGGGTTCTCCATGATAGTGCGAACACCGGGAGACCCTGAGAACCATCACACCATCTTCAGTAATTACTATTTCTTGCACGGGAGACATACTTGTCACCAATAGTAATTAACCGATCCTCAGAGTCTATAGACCTGTAGCCGAGTTCTCAAGTCGAACTCTGTTGGCTCCAATAGTTCTCTTCGTTACCAAGAGGATCAATCTTGATACGAGACTGCATATGCAGATATGCCGGAGTCGATGACTTCTAGTTGTGATAACTCAACAACTAACTGATAGAATTCATTCTGATGACTCTCTTCTCATAGAGGAGAGGCCATTCAATTGAATAGTCTCATAATCCCTCGGTCGGCAACTCCTAGTTGTTCTATGTAGAGGGGGTGGACCTTCGTGTTGTGTTGGTTGTAAATTCCACAACTGCGGTACACCTCTTATCATAGTTGCAACACTCCTCGAAGCTCGCTGGCTTCTTTGGTAGTGTTTCCAGGAGCTCTAGACTCTTTCTAATCGTCGAAGGGTGGATGTGAATGCATTGGTTCGTTATCCCGAACCTCCTAACATTCATCTCATGACCTTTGTGCGAAAACGTCCCGTTACTTACGGCCCATATCCAAGATGTCTCTTCTTTGAAGCCTAGTAACTCCCTGAGTAGTTGACGGATTGACTTCGTTCCACTTCTCAGGTCTTGCCAGAGGTCCCCTCTTATATATCCTGCCAACAGCTTTCGGTCGGACGGACGGCAGCGACGTATACGGTGTTATTCTGACACCTTTAATTCTGTGACCATATAGTCACAGGACGCAACAAAGGTTGATGTGTATGATGACGCGCGGGCCCCGTAAGGGGGCCGGAGGGGGGTGTTGGAGACTAAGATTCTCGGTTTCGGGTAAAGTTACCCTACCTAGGGTACTCCTAGGCTTATCGGAATCGGGTACTCCTAACAGATTGCAGAAGACCAAGATCCAGTGGAAATGGAACTCAGACTAAGAAACCTTTCACCACATAAAAGTTCCAACAATTTCCGAAAAGGACGAATCTGAGAGAGATGTCCATGGACGAAGGAGATGACCAGTCAGAAAAAGACAACGGTCCCCAGCAATAGATAGTCTGAGGGACAAGGATCAACCAAAACCTATCAAGTTATCGAATACATACGCGGCACTGCAAACGGAATCAATGGAAACACACGGAGATCAGTTGATGGTCAAAACGAAGCTACATGTCACCCAACAAGATACGATTGAGATATACTCGATGATAGACTCGGGAGCAACCGAGGATTTCATCGACAAAGGAATCTGTGACAAACACAGAATCAAAACAAAGAACATGAATAAGAAAGGGACGATTTACCTGGCAGATGGAAATCTAAGTGCAATGGGCGCTATCACCCATATTGCTCAAGTACCTATGGAAATTGGAAACCATAGGGAAATGGCAACCTTCCAAGTGGCAAATCTCAAAAATCACGAGATAGTGCTAGGGATCCCCTGGCTCAAGAAGCACAACCCAGATATGGATTGGACACAAAATAAGGTCATCTTCGCAAGCGGATTATGCAAGAAGGAATGCCTACGAGACCCGCCAGTCATGTATGGAACCCCAGAAGTCGAAGTCGAATACGAAAGCCTTAAGGCAAGATACGAAGAAACCAAGACGACTGTCAACAGACCAAAGAAGCAGAACAAGAACCAAAACACTCTTGTCAAGAAGATCGACCCGGAGGCTCGGATACCTCTTAGAGGATCAACAAAGGCGGCAGGACATGACCTGTACACACTCGAAGAAACCACAATACCTGCAAAAGATCAGGCCGTGATACGAACAGGAATAGCTATTGGGCTACCAGAGGGCACCTATGGTTAAATCGCTCCCAGAAGTAGAACGTCAGTTAAACATAAACTGATGGTAAACGCTGGAGTAATCGATGCCGACTATACTGGCGAAATTAAGGTAGTATTGGCCAACCTGAACGATAAGGAGTATAAGGTCTCAAAGGGAGACCGAATTGCTCAGTTAATCATCGAAAAGATTAACAATGAAGATCTTCAAGAAGTCAACACCCTCAGCGATTCTGAAAGGGGAAACCAAGGATTCGGATCAACGGACGAGCAAGAGGCTACCGACAGCCAACATAACAGGATCCAAATATGCGAAATAATGGCGGAAGAATTCCGTGAAGATTACGAAGGGGGGGCATATACAGGAATGCTCCAATGGAACTTTACCACCAAAGACCCAGAATGGGCCAAGATCAACATCAGTACAGAATTGGCCATACAAGACAAACGACAGCGAAAACAACAAGATTGGAGGGATAACATACCCAAACAATACCACAAGTTCTACGACTTGTTCAAAGAAGACAACGCAACAGAACTACCCCCTCATAGACATGGGGTAGACCTGGCAATCGACCTCGAACTGGACAAAGACGGAAAAAGAACGCTACATATACTATGGAACAAGGTATACGCACTCAGCGAACAAGAGTTAGAAGAATTAAGGCAATACATTAAAACCAATATGGACCGAGGATGGATTCAAGAAATGAAAGGAGCATGGGGATCACCCATAATGTTTGTCAAAAATAAAGATGGAAAGCTAAGATTATGCGTGGATTATCGAGCACTCAATTCACTTACGAAGAAGGATCGATACCCACTTCCCTTGATAGGAGAAGCCTTGGATCGATTAAGAACGGCACAATACTTCACCAAACTCGACATCAAGGACGCATACTATAATGTTAGGATCAAGAAAGGAGACGAATGGAAAACAACTTTTGCATCCAGATACGGGATGTACGAATACTTGGTTATGCCCTTCGGGCTAACCAATGCACTTGCGGCATTTCAACGATGGATCAACCAAGTGTTGAGCTGGTTCCTCGACAGATGCTGCGTTGTCTATCTAGATGATGTACTCGTCTACTCTGATAACCTGGAACAACACGTCCGAGACGTTAGCGAGGTGATGGAAAGCATCCACGAATCTGGGATGAAGATCAAACCAACAAAATGTGAATTCCACAAAGAAGAAACAGAATACTTGGGATTTATCATCAACAGACAAGGAGTCAAAGTGGACCCAGTCAAGACAAATGCCATATGGAAATGGAAACCACCAGGAACGAGAAAGGATGTTCAATGTTTCATCGGATTCTACAACTTCTACTGAAGGTTCATAGAGGGATTCAGCAGAATTGCTAAACCACTCTATAACCTCACGAAGAAAGAAGCTAAATGGAGACAAAATGAACACGAACAAAAGGCATTCGACGGTATCAGAAAGCAACTCACTAGCGCCCCATTACTAGTTCACTACAACCCCGATAAAGAACTAGTAATTGAAACTGACGCCTCGAAATACGTCTGTTCCGGGATACTCTCACAGAAATGCGAAGACGGAAGGTGGAGACCCGTCGCCTACAGGTCAAAGAAAATGACACCCGCCGAATGCAACTACGATGTCCACGACAAAGAACTATTAGCAATAGTTCAAGCAATGAAGGAATGGAGACGATACGTTTGCGACACAAAAAGTATTGTGAAAGTACTATCGGACCACAAAAACCTAGTACCATTCATGAAGGACAAGGTACTAAACTACCGGCAACTACGATGGATCGAACAACTAAGTCAGTTCAAGTTCCAAATCGAATATCGACCTGGCAAGGAAGGGGGCAAACCAGATGCCCTTACAAGAATATCAAGCGACAGACCACAGGACGATAACTATGAAAGGATAACCAGAAAAATCCAAACGTTACTACCAGTGGACCAATATTTCAGAAAGGACAGAATCGAAGCAATGGAAATGGTTGAAATTACGACAGAAAACGAAGAAAGAATACAGAAAGCAAGCAAAGAAGATGGAACTATCAAGGCGATAAAAGAAGCGTTGGAAGAAGGAAAAAAGGAATTAAAGGGGATAGTACTGGGTTTATGCCAGTGGAAAGAAAATCAACTATGGTACGACAGAAAACAATGGGTTCCGAAAGAAGAAGAGATAAGAACGGAAATCATACGACAACATCACGATTCACGAATATTGGGACATGGAGGAAGGGCTAAAACAACCGAGCTCATCACAAGGTTATTCTATTGGCCAGGACTGCGCGAACACGTCAAGAGATACGTCAAGAATTGCGACATATGTCAAAGAACGAAAAGAGCCAAACATGCACCTTACGGATTACTCAAATCGAACGACGTTCCGGAAAGACCATGGGAAACAATCACCATGGACTTTATTACTGACCTTCCGAATTCGGAAGGATGGAATGCCATTTTAGTTGTGGTGGATCGCTTGACCAAAATGAGTCACTTTGTTCCAGTTAAAAAAGATATGACAACGGCAACATTTATCCGAACGATTTTCTATGAAATCTTTAGATTACATGGACTGCCAAAAAACATCATCACAGACTGAGGATCATTATTCACATCAGGTGCATGGAAAAAAGCGACAGGGGAAATGGGAATCTGGAACAGGTTCAGCACAGCATTCCATCCACAAACCGATGGACAAACAGAACGGGTAAACGGGATATTGGAACAATGTCTTCATGCATACATCAATTATCAACAAGATAATTGGCAGGAACTACTTCCGATGGCAGAGTTTGCATACAACAACAGCAAACAAGAAACGATTGGCACAACACCATTCTTTGCCAATTATGGACAACATCCGAGAAGTCAGGCCCCAAATCATATGAGCGGTGGAATGATAACAGATAAGACGAAGATGAGTCAATTGCACGACACATTACGATATGAAATGGATTATGCACAACAACGACAGAAAGAACAATACAATAAGTACAGAAGACCCAATCCGAATCTACAGATAGGAGATATAGTGTGGCTGCTACCACGCAATATTAAGACCACAAGACCATCAAAGCAATTGGATTACAAGAAAATCGTGCCATTTCGGATAAAGGAAAGGATTGGGAACCGAGCATATATGCTCGATCTTCCTCCCTCGATGCGAATACACAACACATTCCACATCTCACTTCTCGAACTCTATAATGATAACAAGTTTCCCTCACAAACAATAACTCCTCCTCCTCCGCTAGAAATAGACGGAGAATCTGAATACGAACTTGACGAGATAATCAATTCTCGCTTGCACTACGGAAAACTCCAATACTGTGCCAAGTGGACCGGTTATTCTCCCGAACACGATAAGACCTGGTACCCAGCAAGCAACTTTACCAACGCTCAAGATGCCATTGAACTCTTCCACTGAAGCTATCCCGACAAGCCCCACCAGGATAACGATCACCATCAACCCCAAAGACGAAGGCGCTTAGTCACCGATGAAGCCTCACGAGGGATGGGATGATCTATCACGACAGGTTACACCAACAAGCCCCGAGTATTCTTGGATGGGGCCAACAGACGAAGAACTCGCCAAGCGCGCAAAAGAAGCTAAACTGTTAGGAGTACCTGATTCCGATAGCCTAGGAGTACCTTAGGTAGGGTAACTTTACCCGAAACCGAGAATCTTAGTCTCCAACACCCCCCTCCGGCCCCCTGACGGGGCCCGCGCGTCATCATACACATCAACCTTAGTTGCGTCCTGTGACTATATGGTCACAGAATTAAAGGTGTCAGAATAACACCGTATACGTCGCTGCCGTCCGTCCGACCGAAAGCTGTTCGCAGGATATATAAGAGGGGACCTCTGGCAAGACCTGAGAACAACGACCGTCTCCGCTACACCTCCGGTGATTGAAATCTCAACACCAGGAAATCATCACCACTTTTTCGCGTCTGGTCCTCCCCCTATGGGGGGGACTGGGCCATCATCTTTTATCTTTTTGCAATGGCAAAACTTCTCTCCTGCTTTCTCTCTTGAGGTCTACCCTCGTGAGACCCCTCCTTACTCTCTCCTGGCGGCCTCGTCACTGGGTTCCTCTCCTTTCCCACTTTTGCTTTAGCCTCGCTTAGCATCAGCACGGTCGGGTTCCTCCTTTTTCCCTACAACAGACGGCTGGGAACACGGTTTGCGGTACGCGATTCCTATGGATTCTTTCTCCTTTCTTCTGATTGGTTCGGGTCAGTCCCTCTGCTAGGTCCGGGTCTTGTCCCGCTGGTGGGTACGGGTTAGTCCCACGGTCGGGGGTTGGTGGTTGGTTCTCTCAACAGGCTACGGTCGATTTCGCCTCTCTCCTCCTCTCTGTCCTTTACGGTGGTTTTGTCTACTGCGGGCACCGGGGATTAATGGAGACCGCCTAGTTAAGACACGAACACGTTTCCGATAGTTGCTTCGGCATCAGGGTCTACCCCTCCCTCTTCCTCCCTCGGCTCGTTCGGCTGGTGTCCTACCACCACCCCTTCGGCTAGCACCCTACTGCTCCCCCAGCTGGCACCTTACTGCCTCCCGGCTAGCACCCTACTGCTCCCCCAGCTGGCACCTTACTGCCCCCCAGCTGGTACCCTACTACCACCTCTTCGGCTAGCACCCTACTGCTCTCCCAGCTGGCACCTTACTGCTACCTCTCTCTGGGGGGGCCCCAGCCCTGGCTCCTCTCCCTCCGATTGGTATTGCACTGTCTCCTGTCGGTCGGGATCCATCCTTATCAAGTTTTCCCCCTCGGTGGGGGTCGCGCTATGAATCGGTACACCTGGTCCTCTTGGGCCCGATCAAGGGTTAGCTTTTCAGCGGCCGGCCGTGCTATGGGTATGGTTTGGTGGGTATGAGTTTTGTTTCTTTTGTGGTGAGATTTCCAGGGGGATTCTTCCTTGGGCTTCCTGCTTTTCCTGTTTTGGGTTTCTCTTAGGGCTTGGTTCGTCTAGGTTGTAAGGGGGGCTCGATTCGGGACGAGATATGCGGTTGGCTCCATACCAGAGGGGCTTGGGGTTCTTGGTTTTTGCCTCAGACGGAGGAGGGAAGCGCATGTTTACAGGTTTTGTTTTTGCCATAGCTAGCGCTGCATGCAGGTTCTTGTACCTTAAAACAATGAATATATGATATAAAAAAAAAAAAAAAATGGCTAGACCTGGGAAGTGGAACGAAGTCAATCCGTCAACTACTCAGGGAGTTACAAGGCTTCAAAGATATGACATCTTTGGCATGGGCCGTAAGTAACGGGACGTTTTCGCACAAGGTCATGAGATGAATGTTAGGAGGTTCGGGATAACGAACCAATGCATTCACATCCACCCTTCAACGATTAGAAAGAGTCTAGAGCTCCTGGAAATACTACTAAAGAAGCCAACAAGCTTCGAGGAGTGTTGCAACTATGATAAGGGGTGTACCGCAGTTGCTGGATTTACAACCAACACAACACGAAGGTCCACCCCCTCTACATAGAACAATCAGGAGTTGCCGACCGAGGAATTATGAGACTATTCAATAGAATGGCCACTCTTCTATGAGAAGAGAGTCATCAGAATGAATTCTATCGGTTAGTTGTTGAGTTATCACAACTAGAAGTCATCGACTCCGGCATATCTACAGATGTAGTCTCGTATCAAGACTGATCCTCTTGGTAATGAAAAGAACTATTGGAGCCAACAAAGTTCGACTTGAGAACTCGGCTACAGGTCTACAGACTCTGAGGATCGGATAATTACTACTGGCGACAAGTATGTCTCCCAGGCAGGAAATAGTAATTACCGAAGATGGTGTGATGGTTTTCAGGGTCTCCCGGTGTTCGCACCGTCATGGAGAACTCGATGTCGCACATTAGACTTGAAGAGGTACGTATTTTGTATGTTAGATAAATGTAGCCCGCGAACACTCAGACGCGGAATATAAATATCGAAGTGCCTCCCAAGCTTTAGACATCATCAAGCAGCGGAGAAGAGACCTTAACAATATAATATTGTTTTTACGATTCTATCCTACTTTCTTGCACTCTTAGTAGTCATAAACGAAACGAGTTGCTTTCGAGCCTTCCTAGACAAATCTCCGTCTACACGAAAGAATCCTAATTGGTCTAGACAACCATAAGTCTATACCGGTTGTCTCTGCCTAACATAAACAGAATGCACACAACGCCATGTGTTGGACGGTGTGCTATGACTACGGATGTCCCATTCACTATGGGGACAAAGAGGGAACAGGATGGTTCCTAAGAGAATACAAGAAAGGAGGTTCTCGTCCGGACCACGCCCTTAAGGACTGGACACAGTGCTACAGAAAGCACTGTGCGATGCACAAACCAGCGAAGATAAGGGCGGGATACTACCCGCAAATGGATGGCAGCAGGGCACTGCTCCAAAGAAAGAATACCTATAAACACTGGAAGACCTCGAGGACAAGGACTGATGAAGGGGGTGCCGAAAACTCCTCCGCGGAAACAGAACGCGATTTCGAAAGCCTACAAAGGCAAATCTCGGGACTACGAAACCTACTGGGTACTGCCGAAGCCACAATTTCGGCACATGCGCAAATGATCGCCCAACAACAAAGGACAATCGAAACGGCTAATCTCACACTCGAAGCAGTGAGGATAAGGGCCAGAGATTGGGAATCGAAGTACCATAGACTTCCAAGGTCTGTTCACGCATATGGACGGGAGCTGGTAAAGATGGGGGATAGCAGATAAAGCCTGATGGGACTCAGGCTTAAAGAGGGGGGAGCTAATGTCACAGATGTGACAGGTAGCTCAGGATTTCGCACATGACTAGACTATGAGTCATGGGTTTTGTGCATATGACTCGCTTGAGTCATATGACTTGTTTATGTTAGGAATTGTTATGTTTCACACATGACTCGATTATGAGTCATGGCTTTCGCGCATATGACTCATTTGAGTCATATGACTTGTTTATGTTATGATTTGTTATATTTCGCACATGACTCGATTATGAGTCATGGGTTTCGCGCGTATGACTCATTCAAGTCATATGACTTCGGTAAGACTTTTCGCGAGGCTCACACTTGTGAGTCATCACGGTTAGGGTTGGCGGAAGAGCACTATATAAGGAGGCCGAGGCGGCCGAGGAAGATAGGCTCTTCACGCTTTGTTCTAAGAACTTTCCTTACTTATTACTTTACGAATAAAACATCTTTACGCTCTTTATTACATTTGCATATCTGGCACATTTCTCACGAGCCTACGTGAGACGAAGTTGTCTTATTTAGGATTTAACAGGCGTTATACGACGAATGGTGATAACGTAGATCAACAGATCTAAGAACTGTTATATCATATAAGATAGGAACTAGGAAGAAAGAGAAGTATCGTTACCCGTCGCTATTAGTTAACCACGAGATAGGAACGTTACAGATTCCGCTAATACTGCTCGTGCTGCCATTACAAGTAAATCCAAAAAAATCTCCCCCATCACACAACCGAACAAACAAATTATTAACTCAGCTTAATTAAAGTGAGTGTTACTGGTATCTGGTGCAGCTCATGTGAATTACCATTATGCAAAACAAAAAATTGCTTCCATGATTTTCATACAGTATAATAGTTAGCAAAGTTGTTTTTATATCTTTCTTCAATCATGGAACCTGGTTGCTTTTTTCTTCTACTTTTGATATCACTTGCATGTTTAGTGTCATAATAGGCACCACCTTCCTTTAATGGAAGGTGCGGAATCTGCATGTCTCATCGGGCCATGGGATAAATAAATGGCAAAAAGACATCTCCCACACGTTCCACATATCCGCTATCTCCTCCACCCGTCCAGACAGGTTTCCTTTCCTCAGCTTGTTCCCTTTGCTAACAAAAGAAAGAAAAAAGAAAACACCGCAAGAACTCCCGCTCCCATTCCTATCCTCCCGTACCGCTCCTAGAACCTTACACCTCCTTCCTTCTTTCCACCGAGACCTTTCATCCAACAGATGGGCATATGGATAGGCAACTGAACAGGCAAACAATGTAGCGGGTAGACGCATACAGATAGGCTATCGACCGAGCGAACGAGTTTAACAAAAAGAACCAGTGGACGGCCGAGCAAAAGAACCGGCAGACGATCGAACGAAAGAGCCCACGGAAAGATAAGCAGGACAACGGGTTGGCGACCTCGAGAACGGGCGAGCGACTTTCCGGACGGGGGTGAGCGAGCGAATGAAACAAACAAACCAACGAACAGCCCGGCATGCGGATAAACGATCAAACTATGGAATGAGCGAACAAAAGATCGAGCAATCGGGCGGACAGAAGGACCAGCAGATGGCTGGACAAAAGAGTCCACAAACGATGGGACAGAAGAACCAGCGGACTCTCGAGCAACGGAATGGATAGATGGATAAATGGGTGTCATATCGTATTTGCCGGTTTTCTGCTCTCGAGCATGTTCTGAGCACGTTCGCGCATTTTCTAGACTCAAGTTGAACATGCCGAACAGGTTTGCAACATGCTGGAGTAGTGAGCATGCCGAGCAGCATATGTGGCTCCCGGCGATTTCCAACAGCATGACGGAAGAAGTGGTGGATTTTTTGGCATCACTGATCATTTGTAGTGTTGACAGGCGGTTTGGGTGAACTTCCCCTTCGAGCTCTTGCATCTTGGCCCATAAAGCGGGGGTGGGGGTGTCCGTATCATTGCGTTTCCGTTAGGGGGTAAAGAGAGAACATAGCTCACATGGGAGGTTTGTTAGGGTGTTCAAGAGGTTCAATGCCGCATATTGGGCCCCCTTATGTGTCTCCGGTACAATACATGTTGGACTGGCACAGGCTGCGAAGGAGCTGCTGGTGGTAAAGGGTTGCTTCAATAACGACTGTGCGAGTGCGGCCGACAGACATATTCGTCACGTGGGACCGATAAGAGGTTTTTGGCGCGGCTCTCTCACCAAAAAAGTGTTATCAGACCCACGTGATGAATATATCTATCGGCCGCACCTCTATTTAAGCGTTCTCCTCTGTTGGTTTGGACCTCAACCTCTACTTTCTACTAGTAGAACGCCGTTTTGCTTGCATTTGCTACTTGTGGAGATTCTAATGTTTAGACGTCCCCCTTCCGCCTTGCGTTTCCAGTTCACCACCAGGCAGGGATTTATCGCGAATCAAATGTCCACCTCCAATCTCGCAAGTGATCCGCAGCATCAGCTCTTGTTGTGGACTTATGATACTAACACAATATTGTGGCTAAGGCAAATAACGACCCTCATGTCAAGATAGATCAACCACGGGCAACCGAGACCATGACCGCCGGGACCCCTTCGCTCTCAACGGCTCCCACTTCTGGATTGGCGTGTAACCTTGGCACAATACCCAGTCGTCTTGGTTCGATAAATTTATCGGGGGAGATGTTTCAGGAACTGGAGGCTAAGTGGCATCAACGCTATGAGATGAAAGCCTACGAGGTTCTGGAGCAAAAACTTGAGATTTCTAGACTTACTGTTGGGCTCCCACTTCACATTTTTCTCCAATGTCTAACTGCTATCGTATATAGACTCTGGCTTTGGGCTGGGAAACCGAAAAAATAAAGCTAGCAGAAAATTTCAACCTCCGCGGGGCCTTGGGTAAACAATCGCACTATCCATCCATTTACTTATCACTAATGTTTGGTTATAGAACGAATTGCCTATCATGGGAGACTGATCCAGAAAATCAAATCCCATTACACACTAGGTGTTCAGGCCGCACTTGACGAACTGGCCAAGACAGCAGATTTCGAGAACCTTCTAGCTAAGGAAATAGCAACCCGTCACCTTGTAAGGGAGGATGTTCGCCACTGTATCGCTGTTGTTTATCACGAAGCATGTAAACACGCACATGGTAATTCTAGTATGATTACTATTTACGAGGAGGACCATACTGTGAACGAACGTGCTGCGCTAGCTACATTCCTGGGGGTTCAGGCTGGGTGGCCGGATGGCCTAAAGTGGAGGGAGGTGAAAGGGACTGAGCATATTGGGCACTGAGAAGATCGTTTTAGTTTATTATACCAATATCAAAATAGTAACTTGGATACACGATCAAGGCTTCCATGCTGTACAAGACCCAATAAGGCACTACTATGAGAGGATAGCTTACCGCGCCCCAGATCCTGAAGATTCCCGCTTTCAAAAACCAAAACTCATAAATTTTCTTCAACCGTCACCGTCACTTGCCCTTTCATGCCATTTCCGAAACCATGTGATAGTTCAATGTTCACCCCAACCGACTACCGTACTTGTACCGTAAGAACTGGAATAATTGAGGATGGTGCGAGGAGATCCAAAATTTCCCTTGGATTAGAGGGAGAAAACACAGCCCCGTTGAGAGAGATAAAAAGAAAAATGTAACAGACCTTATTTACTAGGAGAGACATCTCCAGCGTCCTAGCGATGTTCTCCAGTTCTTGCAGTACTTACTTGAGTAACTTACAACATCTGCTCGCCACCCAGACTTTACATCTATCTTGCGCACCCGAATCACCCGAATCTAAATGTCTCCATTTTCTGAATACGCAGCTTTTTATCGATTGGAAATGAGTGAGAAAAATAAAATGGTTGTTGTTAAGCTGAAGCCTTGGCAGTTGGGAGTCGAGCTTTTTTTTTCTGGCTGGAAAGTGCTTTGGTTAGAGCTTTGAACGGACATCCCACCGCGCCACCGGCCATGTCAACAAATTCGTGATGGGGACAGTATTCCCATTGCTACTTGTACAAGTATGATACAAGGAAACTGGGATTTTTTGTTTGTACATGACTTATCATGTTCACATTTAGGTATAGGGGGGGGGGTTAGGAGGAAAGTTTATCATGCGGTTTGGCGGTGTAAGGGTAAATTTAGTTGGTTCACACACCTGGCAACCGCCCAACCATTCATGAAACATTCCTCCTAAACCCAAATTGGGAAATGATGAGTCAGCTATTGATTGAACACCCTAATTTGGAAACATTTGGTGAGGGCCGTGCAGGATAAGAATCTGCGTTAAAAACGGAAATAATTGGGTACGGTATTATGCTAAGAGGTGAAAATAAGGTTAATCATGCCAAGGTTCTGGCGCAATAGAGGTTTCAGATTACGCTAATATAATTCTTCATAATAATATCATAGTATGATATCATACACATCTCTTCATCATCGTCAACCTCTGCTAACTCCACAGGATCATCATCGCTATCAGTCACCGGTGGTACCGTACACTTTCCTCCCGTTCCCACTTCCTTATGCCCTCTTGAAGGTAGTTTTGATACCGGTACCGGATTTGGTCGGGCCAACAGATGCCGAACAAAGATCATTATCGAGGTTTCGCACCGACTGTATGGTAGGTAGGCACTGGAGAGAATGGAACACCAAGCGCGAGATGGTAAAGAGCGAGGGTTTTGCAGGTGTCCGCGAAAACACTACGATTTCTTGGCAAGCAGGATTTATTCCTCACACTATCGCGACACCCTATCGCCACCAATGAAAATCTGCACTAGTTGTTGTTTGCCCCCTGAACACAAATCGAAGTATCATACGTGCAAGCCCCGACTCTTCTGATCTGCACTCCAGTAACCCTAACCCATGTTGTTATTATGACAACCGGGGTGGCTTCGGCGTTGCGAAACCTCGATACTCGTAGTCTATTGTGTGCTGACAGGTGGTTTCCTGGTGTACTCGTGTACTCGAGTATGATACCCGTGCCTCCTCGCCAACGACCTATGTGCGGTATAGCCTTCAATTTACCATCTCCCCGCCGAGCACTTGTACCGGTATCCCAATAATCAACGGGACGGTAAATACAGAAACCAAAGTAGCAATCATTTACACAAACAGAATCATGCATTAAATCTATCATCTCCTCCACATGCCGGAACTTGCGGTAAATTTGTGTGAAAATTCATACAGCAACGATCAATTAGTTGCTGAGTCATACGCTCCCTCCGCAGCAGATTGCAGAACCAAGTACCGGTAGTCATACCATACTGCATTTGGGTTTATGCACAAGTATGCCACACGTCATCAGGTCTATTCGGTACCTGCGTTGGGTGGTTAAATTAGCTGTTGTCTGGAAGCAAGGTCCGGCTGTCTTTGACTTCTCTCACCAAGCCGTCTGCTACAGGGATGGCAGCTGGGCATCAAAAAAAAGTAGGTTGAGGGTTATATATTCCCAGGGAGAAAGCTAGTGCCTGAAAACAGGTCCTGCGAGGAGGCGGATAGGCCATAAGGTTTTATTGACAAAGGAGGAGCTGAGAAAAAACCACTTTCTAACTACTCATAATGCCGAGCGTTAAGTACATCACGCGATCCTCTGTTCCGATTTGCGAACAATTTTGGTGGGTATGATACTCGTACCGGTAATTTACTGTCTCTCCTTTTTCCTCTTTGGCACAGGAGGACCAGGAGATACTCGAGTAGGTTAAGTTGAGACTTTCCTCCGACCATTCGACTCACTTCTAGTGTCGGGCCATCCTCGAAATATGGATCACGTGATTTGTTTAGCACTTGGCAATATGAGTACATGGACCAATCCGTAAGTTAGAGCCCAGCGGAGAGTATAGACGAGATCCGAACCTTAGTATTAGCCGCTCTAGAGCATGTCGACAAAAATTACGGTGGACCATTCCTACCGCCTAGAACAACATTTGAGGCTGGGGAAAGCGTTCGGAAGCGGCTGGATAGTCCTCCATTCATCGGGTCCGCTCCGCGATGGGTTCCGATGCCCTATAGGATGGCACATCTATTGCCCACACTACCCCTTCCTTGCGTTGATAACTATATTTATCAAGATCACAATGTATCACTCGACAAACACCGATTGTCCAAGCCACGCATCGCAAAGACGCTGGGCCAGCTCCGGTCGGGTGGGCGACAGCGGGCTCGTCTCGGCGGGAGTGGAGAACCAGTTAAATTTAATAATATTATAGAACACTGCAAAGGAGAGAACCCCACGACAACGTTCCAAGCACTAGCGGAAGATTGCCAAAGCCGGCCGGCCCCGCCGTCGACAGTACCCGCCCGCGCACTCCTCCGGAGCACGAGTGCCACCAACGCAGCGGTATACATCCCCCCGTTCTCACAACAGTTGGGCGGGTGATGGAAGAGGCTGGTGCACTCGGGAATGGTGGGGTGGTCGTAACTTTTCACCAACGATCATTCGACCTCTGGTCTTCTTCGAATAACACCATCGATAGTTGCTGCGGATAACGCTTTTTGGAGCTATGATAGGTAAATACTTTACAAAAATTGAGGAGCCGCATATATACACCCCACCCAGCGGCGGCCCATGCTCCAGATATGGAAATATGGTTATATTTCGAGCGCAAAACTACGATTTCACACCCCCCCCCCCATCTCGTTGTCTCCTACTCCATTTTCCGTATTTACACCCCCAGCTGTGTTATTCCCCTCCTCCCTCTGCCCTCGAGTATCACCCCGGGTACTAGGGGGTTAGGGAGACATCCATTTGCTGGGCGGATAAGTCAGCCATTCTTTCCCGCAGTTGGTAGTACTGCAGATATTCCGTATATAATAAGTAAGAATATCTAAAAATGGCGAAAACATACAGAAGCGGTAGAATTGCCTTCGGAGGGGGCATGGCCAACTGCGTCCCTTGCAGACGAGGAACTTCTCATTCTACCTTCGCTTGCACCGTCGGAATCGGGCTCCGAGACCACATTTTGACCATTCTCGGGGTCAACCATGTTCAGCCCGCCTGCGACCACCACGTCTGATCTACTACCAGCTCCAATCACGTTCCCTTGCATATCCCTACCAGCTGCACCCCCCACATGTATCCTGTCAACAAGGTCTCCAAGCGGCCCGCTTTCCCCCAGATTATGCGAAATTGCTTCCACTTGCACGCCATCTTGAACCTCCGAGATGTCTGCGCCCTAGGCTGACACCCCTGGTCCCGCATTTGCGGTGGGTGTCTGGGGGGCTATATTATTTATGCAGTCCTCGTTGTTGGATTGCCTATAGAGCATGAGGTTTGGCGGATATGGTTCGGGTATGCAATTAGGCGGATAGGAGGTTATCGGGCATGTGTTTTTTGAGGTGTGCGATGATCAGGCATGAGGCATGAGATCGTTTATTTCGCATCCTATGCCACTAGGCATAGGATATAGGTTTTTGGCTTTTGTCGTTTCTTTCACACTCTATGCTATTAGGCATAGGGTGATTCGTATAGGGCAGAGGCTTGAGGGATCATGGTGGATCATGAAATATCAGGACGGTTCTAGACTGTTTGAGATAAAAAATGAAGTTTTTGAAGGGGGAGGAACCTGTGTTGCCACAGGGGGAACAATCAGAGTCTTCTGAGGGGCAGCTATTGCAGTCGCCAGAGGTGGTGAGCAATTGGAGTCATGGGCCCACAGGCCAAGCAGGAACAAATTTGCTGGAGGGGAGGGATTGGCGTTACTGGCCAAAGGCTTGCATTGCGCAGTTGAGAACAACTAATTGGAACTACTGGGAGGAGGTGGTACGGGATTGGATCTACAATTGTTGAAGTGGGGTGTTGTTATCAGCTGGGCTCTATTTTCTGGGTATCATAAGTCGAAAGAAAAAAAAGCCGACACGTCCCACTTGCTTTCCCCGACTATTATAGTTTTGAGTCCCTTTTTCAGTAGAGTATGTGGTCTAACACCTAAGGGGCATCTGTCAAGACATCTCCTGGACCGAAAAAGTCAAATGCCCCCCATCTGATTCTTCCTCCAATACTGCAGAGGATGGTAAAATTACGCCGACCTCTCATCACTCAATCTATCTCGCCTCCGCCATCATCGCATAAGCACACGCCCGCCACCAACGGACTAACAAAAGATCAATAAGCAGGAAAAAAGGGGAAGATACTAATGTATGATAGTACCCCCAAATGAAATAAATAATTCGGGGGCTTTCATCCCGTGGGCTGCTTGAAATAGTGCCTCCTAAGGCTAGATGGGCAGGCTATTATATTTCAAATGTTGAATTTGGGTTATCAACACTCAAGTGACTTGGCATTTTTTACTGTCGGTATCAGAGGGGTTTAACCGGACCGTGCTAACAGTGTTCCATGATAAATTTAAGACTTACGGATGTACTTGTACAGTACCTATGTGTTGTATATTCCGCTAGCAAGGGAGTATTGAGCTAGTAGGGGTGGGAAGTGAATTGGGTATAGTGGCTTGGAAGTTCTTAAGCAAAGTTGAAAATTGTTTTGTTAACTATTTCTTCACATACCAATTGATGAAAATACCTCCTGAAAAGATGTAGGAATTGAGATGAGATCAGCACCAAGATTGTCAGCTCCTCTGGTCAATCGGTTGGAAATATGCGCAGATTCAAGAGAAGACAAGTTTTTGTAGTACCTAGTCTAGTGTGTATTTACCTCACCTGCAACTCCAATGAAGCGGCCAGGTCACCCTCCGGTCCTGACTCAAGCACAAATTGAAAAACTTATTGAGTATGTGTATATGTTATCATAAAATAGGAGACTTTCTTTTCAGCAGCTAGCTGAAGATAAAAAATCTTCTGATGTGAAAAAATAATTAAAAACTGATTAAAACCTAATAGAGTTGAATTTAGGAATTGAAAAAAAAAAGCGGCTCAAGCAGTTATAATAAACTTGAAGGCTTCTATTAGCAGGCATCTGATGATGAGAAAACCCCCAGTCACTGAACGCAATCAAGTAATAAGACTTGAGTGGACTCAGCAATATGTCAATTAGATACAGGAGCACTAGAACTTTATCCTGTGGACAGATGAAACATGAATTACTGGGGGGAGGCATACCCAAACCTGGGTTACTAAGAGGGCTGGAGAGGAGTGGAATCTGACCTGCATTGTGGAAAGGCACTAAAGGAAGAGAGGATGGATATTTTAAGGCATTTTTAATGGGGATGTTCAAGGTCCTGGGATTTTTTGGGAGAAGTATTGGAGCTCAATAAATTCAGAGAGCTATTTGTTAGGCAGAGACAACTCATATAAACTTAAGTTTAGGCAAAAGCTATCCTGTAATTTCACAGGAAACCCAATTTTGATTTTACGCTCATATACTCTTTTGTATTTTAAAACTATATTTGGCCGAAGAAAATATGACTTTACACACATCCCCCTCGCCCATCCATGACGTTCCGCTACATTCCTTGTATTTCAGGTGTTGAATTTGAGGTATAGGACTGGGCCATAGCCGAGTTAATATCGGTAGTGTGGGAGGCGGAAGAGCGGAGATCGTAGGAGCAGTTACGATAGGTATTTGCAGGAATCGTTAATCGACTATGCTAACTTGTGAGACGTTATACAAGGGCGCTGCTAGTCTGATACAGGCGTGGTGCTAGACAGCTGGAGCCCACCCACACGGCCAAGTAAGCCAGAGTCAGAGACCGTGTGATAGGGCATGATGCTTAAGGTTGGCTTGCACTATCCTTGATTCGTAGCTAACAGCTGCTAACTAACTACCCGTACAAGACGCCCAGGGACGCATACCATCGCCAGTTTGCATTCTTGGGTGCATTACAGTGCTAATGGTTACTCCAGTTCCAGCAGCCCTAGTTTTAAAAATGTTTCCCACAAAGATTATTTCAATATCGAAAGTATATTATACACACCGATTTTCCCTCTTTTATTATCGCCATGCAGAGCCAGACTGATTTTGCGGTATTCTTGCGACGACGAAAGGATGCGAGGGTGTTTTGTGTGTGACCCAGCATTCCCGTTTAGGTTTTGGGGGGGTTGATTGGATTTACCTACAGTACGGTAGGCGGTTTCGTGGTGCACAAGTACTTCGTTACTAAGGTACACCATGGTCAAGATACAAGGATAAAATTCAATAAAATTAATTATATTGAAGTTCACGTTGGAAAAATATAAAGCCGCGCCCTGCAACCGGCCCGTCCGAAAACCAGATTTGTCATATCAGATCACTCGTAAACCCGCTCTTGGCTGAATTATTGCCAGTGTTTTCCAACCAAAAGAACAGATTTACTTATATCTCTAGATTCACTGAGTGATCTAAAAAAAATGCTGACATGGATTTTCATACTTGAATTATGCTGTATCATACGAGTACTACGGTAATAACTACTCGGGTATGATACTTTTCGAAAGAAAACTCACTCTATCCTCCAAGCACAGTTATCTTTCGTACGAGTGCGATCCCATGACTTGACGACTGGTGGTATTATGATACATACATCCAAGTCGCTTATTATTATTTTCCATTCACCCCCTAATACCCGAGTGTAGGGGTTTCCTAATACCTCTTCACCGGGCAAGAAATTCATTTCCATCTTCATTATATCTGGGCTTCAGTTGTTTGTCGTTTTGAGGCCTTGCATTTGTTGGTCGGGTAAGAAAAGAAGTAAGATTGGGATTTTAGTTTGATGAGCCGGTACGTTAGTTAGCTTATACTCGAGTACTCGGACTCGAGTACTCGGACTCGAGTAGTCCCGGGCTCTGTAAATCTCTTAATCTGGTTATCGGCTCTTTCTTTCTTTTTTAGCGGTCCGCTGCTCGGGTGTCGTCTATGATACCATGGGATAAGTTAAGGGATTGTATCATACTATCATTGTACGTGGAGGCATCCTCGTGGTTAAATTAGTTGCCACACTCCTCTCAGCCGGTAACTACGTTAACAAATATATAAGATTTCGTTAAGGACAGAAATTCGACCCAAGAAGGAAAAAAAGGTCAAAGATAACTTCATAGGTTTACAAAGAATCATCCAAGAGATACACCATGACGCAAGGAATGAAAAGCCAAACAAACGCCCAACCATAAGAGAACCTTGAGAAACTACACTCATCCGCTGTTCCTGTTTTTGACATCCGCGAACAAAACGAATACAGAGAGAGAGAAAGAAGGGAGAAAAAATAAACCCAGTATCGTTTATATAGCTCTTCCAGAGGCAGTTGCTTGGACAGGAGCCGGTTCCGTGTCGAATGTCAAATGCGTGTGATCTCCCAATTTCCTAGGCTTGTACAAGTGGCTAGCGGTGAATAATGCACCGAGAAGAATGCAAAGACCCGAAACGAGTACATAAGTTATACCCAGCCATGGGTTTCTCCCACCCAGAACGCTTGATGTCGAGATAACGATAGACTTGGTGCCGGAGTATGCAGAGGACGGAAAGTTATAGGCAATTTGTACCTCATAGGTCCCTCTCTTCATAGGTGCGGAGTCGTTCCTCATCGCAAGCTTGTTGAACATCGGGAAGCCTGCAGTTCTCATCCAAACTTGGAACTCTTCCATATCATGCAAGTCTGGAAGTGTTTCGTCGGTATACGTTTCGCCATATCTCTTGACCCAGTTTGGTGGTGGTACAACCTCGTCAGGTTTATACTTGGTTACCCCATACCTCCCTCTATCTGAGTTCCACGATATGCCCTTGTTTGTCATGTGATAGGTTTCGTTATCTTTGCCGCTACCATCTTGTGTGTTGAGAAGAACAGGTTGCTCGAAGGTGTCGTTGAACATGGAATTTGCAATCAATCCGCATGGGTAATAAGGTTTCCCTTCGGAATTTGCGTCAAGCGGCGAACAGGTACCCAAGGCACCTTTTGATCGGGCATCACCCTTTAATTGCTTTTCGTCTAAAGATTTTACGTAGCGTCGGTGGTTTTGGTAGAAATTTGTTAGCCGATAGTAGAAGAATACTGGAGGCTCAAGCTTATTCGGCAAGCTGAAATGTAGAGTGCATGTCTTTGGCGTATCATCATCAGTACCGTTACTCGAAAACATCCACATTGCTCGATCATTCACAGGTGAAGTGAAGTGTGTGTGGACGTGTTCTGAAGGAATGTCTTTGAGCTTGCCGGCCGCTTCTGGGCAATTGGTGTAATCGATGGAGATTTCTTGTATCTTGGAACTACCCAGGATCATGAGACCTCCGATTGGTCCAAGTACAATACCGAGCGCGAAAAGAAGTGGGAGAACAGTTCGCGGTGTGAGAATTGGTCTGGAAACGAGGCGCTAGAGCTTAGCGGGTCTGGAGGTTGTTTATTTGTTGCTGGAAATGTGGAAACTTACTGCCAGGCTTTCAAACGCTGTTGTTTGAAAGCGGTATCTATGATCCCACAGTCAACGTTTGCATCATCTCACAGGCGTGGGTAGCTATACTTCCAGGTTTTCTACTCTTTCTTCTTGAGCGCTGCTCTGGTTCGCCATCTGAACTCGCCATGGTCAAACTTAAGATGTTAAAGGAAGGTTGTGTTTCGTGGAAAGGGAGGGTTGGTTTATTTCGGTGAGAAGGAGGGAACAGTTGAAAACGAAGCCTCCGGTAGAGTAAGCAGGAGCTACCGTACTTCACACAAGGGGGCAGGCGCTATAGCATGCCAAGCTCTTAAAACCTCATACAATTCACGGCGTTGGAGGGAAAGAAAAACCCCTTGGCGATGGCCGGGTAATTCATGTTTATTCACAACGCGCGGTGGTGTTTCCTGGCAATACAAAACTTACCTGACCGCTTGTCATTGCTCCTCTTCAACTCAATCAAAGCTCGTCTCTCACCTGGTCTTTACAACATTACATAGTTCCTAGAGCTTGAGGAATCATTCCCTTCATACGTGTCACTGTTATACCCCTCTATTTTGGGTGTGTATCCCGCAGAAAGTCGTCTTCACACGAGGCAAGATGTCGGGCAATTCCAATATGTTCATGTACTCGCTGACGGTACTTCAACCATCGGCCATAACCCAAGCAATCCTTGGAGCGTTCAGCGGAAAGAAGCAGCAGGAAATAATTGTTGCCCAAGGATCTCGGTTATCATTATTACGACCCGATGCAGCGCAGGGAAAAGTACATTCGGTTCTTACGATTGATGTGTTTGGGATTATTCGATGTTTGGCGGCATTCAGATTAGCCGGCAGCTCAAAAGGTATGTCTGTGGCTTGCCCCCCTGTTTCTTCTTCCACTCTGTCTCTGCTGCAGTTTAGTGATTTTTGGAAGTTGTTTAAGGTCAGCGGAACACTAGCTGGAGAGCCGAGCTGCCCACTCATTGGTAGCATCTGGGCAACCTTTGCTAACAATTGCTCTTCTAGATTATGTGATTGTCGGGTCCGATTCTGGTCGTATTACTATTCTCGAGTACCAGCCACAAGTTAATAAGTTCCACCGACTACATCTCGAGACTTTCGGAAAGTCTGGTGTTCGCCGTGTTATTCCGGGACAATTCCTTGCGTGCGATCCAAAGGGGAGGGCGTGTCTTATATCTTCGGTAGAGAAGAATAAACTCGTCTATGTTCTCAATCGCAATGCTCAGGCGGAACTGACGATATCCAGTCCTTTAGAGGCACACAAACCCCATTGTCTTGTGTTTGCACTTGTAGCCCTGGACGTCGGATATGATAATCCGGTGTTTGCAGCACTCGAAGTTGATTATGGGGAGTCAGATCAGGATGCCACAGGAGTTGCGTATGAGAACATTGAGAAAATGCTAGTCTACTACGAGCTGGATTTAGGGCTCAATCATGTGGTACGAAAGTGGTCAGATACTGTGGACCGATCTGCCAATATTCTTTTCCAGGTACCAGGTGGCACAGATGGGCCTTCGGGTGTTTTAGTATGTGCAGAGGATAGTATATACTACCGTCATATGGGGAGATCGACCCATAGAGTGCCTATACCTAGGCGTCGGGGAGCATGCGAAGACCCTAATAGAAGAAGAACTATTATTTCAGGTGTCATGCATAAGATGAGGGGTGCATTCTTTTTTCTGTTACAAACAGAAGATGGTGATTTACTCAAAGTAACATTGGATTATGATGATGAATCCGGTGTCTCGCGAATAAAGGTGAAATACTTTGACACTGTTCCTATTGCTTCGAGCCTGTGCATCTTGAAGAGCGGGTTCTTGTTTGTGGCCTCGGAAGGAGGCAACCAGTAAGTCCAACTCCCATACCTGATTATGGATGGCATTTTCTCACATTTCGCCTAGTCATTTTTACCAATTCGAAAAGCTGGGAGACGATGATGAGGAGATTGAGTTCTCAAGTGATAATTTCTCACCGGATCCACTGGACAGAACTGTACCTATATATTTCCACCCACGCGCACCAGAGAACTTATCGCTCGTCGAGGCCATCGATAGCATGAATCCTTTGGTCGACTGCAAAATTGCCAATTTGACGGACGATGATGCGCCCCAAATATATACTGTTTGTGGGTCTGGGCCACGATCTACTTTCCGGACTTTGAAGCATGGCCTTGAAACTACAGAGATTGTCTCATCCGAACTACCTGGTGTGCCTAGTGCTGTGTGGACCACAAAACTTACAAACGGCGACGAGTTCGATGCCTACATTGTCTTATCATTCACCAATGGGACACTGGTGCTCAGTATCGGGGAGACAGTGGAGGAGGTTACCGACACTGGCTTCTTATCATCCGCTCCAACACTCGCAGTTCAACAGTTGGGCGAGGATGCGTTACTCCAAGTCCACCCCAAGGGAATTCGCCACATTAGGGCAGATAGGAGAGTCAATGAATGGCCAGCACCTCAGCATAGATCAATTGTCGCGGCTTCTACAAACTCCCGACAAGTTGCTGTGGCTCTATCTAGCGGAGAGATCGTGTATTTCGAGATGGACAGTGATGGACAGCTGGCAGAGTATGAGGAGAAGAAAGAGATGTCGGGAACAGTCACCTGTCTCTCACTCGGAGAGGTTCCCGAAGGGAGGGTGCGGAGTTCCTTTTTGGCGGTTGGCTGTGATGATGCCACCGTTAGAATACTCTCACTAGATCCTGATTCCACTTTGGAATCAAAATCTGTTCAAGCCCTTACCTCTGCACCTTCGTCGTTATGCATCATGTCTATGCCTGACTCCGCGTCGGAAACATCACGTTCCTTAACACTATATCTGCACATTGGTCTTTATAGTGGTGTATATCTCAGAACGGTACTCGATACAGTAACTGGAGAATTGACAGATACTCGAACAAGGTTTTTGGGGCCCAAGCCAGTCAAGATATTCAAAGTTATTGCGCAGGGGCTACCGTCAGTCCTCGCCCTGAGCAGTCGACCATGGCTGGGATATAGTGATGCAAGAGGTCAATTCATGCTTACACCTTTGACGTATCCCATGCTAGAATGGGGTTGGACATTCAGCAGTGAGCAGTGCCCGGAGGGAATGGTAGGAATTCAAGGGCAGAATCTGAGGTAGGTTCAATATTCTCCCATAGTGTGGCTTCTCGAAATCCCGGATGTATACTAATGAATCGGTTAGAATTTTTACCATCGAGAAGCTCACGGACAATCTCCAACAAGAGTCCATCCCACTATCATACACCCCCCGAAAAATGCTCAAGCATCCTGATCAACCTGTATTCTATGTTGCTGAGGCAGACGCCAACACACTCTCCGTCGCTACTAAACAAAAGCTAATGAACAGCGCCCAAAACGGTGACACTAACGAGCTCGCCCCGGCAGAGTTCGGGAACCCGCGTGGCGAAGGCCACTGGGCATCCTGCATCTCTGTCGTGGACCCCATCAGCAAAGAGGTGACCCAGCGGATCGAACTCGAAGAGAACGAAGCTGCCTTCAGCATTGCGGCAGTCAGCTTCTCCAGCCAAGATGACGAATGGTTTCTAGTAGTCGGTACAGGAAAAGACACCTGCCTCTCTCCGCGCAAGTCTGCAAATGGCTATATTCACATCTACCGCTTCTTAAATGACGGTAAGGAGCTAGAATTTATACATAAAACAAAAGTAGACGAACCTCCTCTCGCGCTCCTAGGATTCCAAGGCCGGCTGCTAGCGGGCATAGGCAAAGATTTAAAAATCTACGATTTGGGGATGAAGCAACTCCTGCGCAAAGCTCAAGGCCAGGTTGCTCCGAACGTCATCAATGGTCTCCAGACACAGGGATCGAGAATCATAGTCTCGGATGTGCAGGAATCGGTGACTTACGTGGTATACAAGTACCAGGACAACCGTCTAATCCCATTTGCAGACGACATGATCCCGCGCTTCACCACGTGCACCACAATGGTAGACTACGAGACAGTTGCTGGCGGTGACAGATTTGGTAACTTCTGGATCGTCCGCTGTCCACAAAAGGCCTCCGACGAATCCGACGAGGACCCCGCCGGTGGACACCTCATTCACGAACGATCATACCTCCAGGGCGCCCCCAACCGTCTAAACCTAATGTGCCACTTCTACCCCCAGGACATCCCAACCAGCGTTCAGAAGGCACAGTTGGTGACCGGCGGCCGCGACACACTTGTCTGGACTGGCCTCCAGGGAACAATCGGCCTTATGGTCCCATTTGTCAGCCGCGAGGATGTGGACTTTTTTCAGACGCTGGAACAACACATGAGGACCGAAGACGCGCCCATTGCTGGAAGGGATCACTTAATTTATAGAAGTTACTACGTACCCGTAAAGGGCGTTATTGATGGGGATTTGTGTGAGAATTACTCGCTCTTATCCAGGGATAAGAAGGCCATGATCGCCGCGGAGTTGGACAGGAGCATTAGGGAGGTGGAGAGGAAGATTGCTGTGAGTCTCCCCCCCTCGCTGTCTGAGCAAGTGAGCGAGTGCTAATGTTGGGTAGGATATGCGGAGTCGGGTTGCGTATTAGTTTGGTGGATCGGTTGTATCATCTCAAAAAAAGGAAATTTGAAAAAACACTTGTGTAGCGATGGAGTGTATTTTAAGGAAAAAAAGGGGGGGATGCCAAAAATTCTAGTCCTGTTCATGATGTGTTAGCATTGAATACCATTGTTTGTTTTCTTTTCTTTTCTCCTTTTCACAATCATCACATTAGCCTACTTGAGAGACTTGCATGTATACCATAGCACAGCACCGGTAGGCATCCATCGCCCCATAGTTTGAGTATATCAGGCCATAGTAATAGTAATCCATTGCAATCATCCAATCTCACTCGTCTTTACACCGCTTGTGCCTGCGCTGCCGTATGATACTCATGATATGCACAAGCACTCCAATTTACGTTCAAGGCATCTACATAACACGGGACAGCCCAAATATGTCGCCGGTATCCAACAACGACCCGTTTTACATTCCCACTTTTCCCACCCCGTACCATCCCATATACCACCAAATCCCTCTATACCGAATATAAACCACAAAAAAGGGAAAAAGAACCCTTGCATCCATCCATCCGTCCACTCATCCAACATCCCCATGATTTCAAAATCCATTAACAAACAGTGGTATCAAGGTATCCCACTCAAGCAGTACTCCTCTCCTCCAACTTTCTCCTAATATCCGTACTACTCATCTTGACCCCCCCTTCATTATCGATAACATCCACCTTATACACCTGCAGCGCATCCCAGCTCTTCTCCGTACGCTTCTTATTGACCGCTTCGCCACCATTCTTTGTCTCTTCGGATACGACGAGCGCAGAGATAGCCTCGTTAGTGATCGTGGGCCCAAAGGGATCATTGATCTCTACAGTCTCGATGACAAGCTCCTTCTCGCCATCGGGGATAGTGGCAGTGATTGAGCGAGGCGTGATGTCCGTTTCCGGTGTTGACGATGAAGGCGAGGTTAGGAGTTGGGATGGGTTCGCGGAAAAGTCAGTGATACCGCGGAGGAAGTCTACGACTTCAGCTGCGCGACTGTCCCAGGAGCCCAGGTGTGCGCTGTGCTTCTTGTTAATGAGGAGGGTTTCGCCAGTTATGCCCGCCACGAGACGGGGCGCTGCAGCGTTCGGTGATAGGAGGAAGGCGGTCATTGTTAGGAGGAGCTTGTGGCCGGGGTGGAGGTGGTCGAATGTTCCGCCAACTTTATACGGGTCAGCAAATGGATGTAAGGAGGTGGTGCTTGTGGACGGCATACCAGCCACTATTAAGTGCTCGACTGCAGCATCGTCAAGTTTATCGTTTTCAACTGCTTCTTTTGGCTCCTCTTCGCTTGGAGTGACAATTTCGCACCGCCAGACATCGGTGTATCCGGTGACCTTGTCTCCACGGTAACACAAGAATGCCTTTTCGATGGCCTGGCCTTCCGCTTCTTCCTTCTCTCTATTTTCTTGTCCCTCCGAGGATCCCGGGCTATGTGCTCCCACAATGATGTTTTTCCATTCTCGCCCAGATTTTGCAAGCTCACGTAGACCAATGACTGGCCCAAATCCGGAAGCCCTTTCTTCCTCCTTGGGTCCTATATCACTCAGGAGGATGATTCGGGCATCCACGGCAAGCTCCCGTTTCTCCTCGACGGCCACAGAGTTTACAATTGAGTATAACCTGGCCAATAAGTGTTGGGTCTTGTCGAAATGCCTTCCACGAACAGCATTGAGGGAGGAGAGGAACGGGGCGTAAACAGCGATGTCCAAGGTTGAAGGCGTATCCAAAGGAGCTGCTCTAAACGCCGCACCAAAGGCTAATTTGTAGGTTTCCATTAATGAAGCCAACGAGTAACTCCGGGGAGAAGGCAGAAGCAGTAAGTTGTGTTCCCTCTCTCCGCCTCTCGTTTCGCCCTTGAAATTACCATGAGTCTCGGTCAAGGCACTGTTCCCAGAACCCTCTTCCTCCGCTGAGTGATCATCACCGATATCCAAATCGAACTCATCATCTTCAACCTCATCGCCTTCTATACTGTTCTCAATTTCAAGCTCTCCCTCCTCTTCTCCGTCGGCTTCCTCCTCATCAGATTCGGATTCATCGCTATCTGGATAGTCCTCATCCTCATCCAACTCCTGTCCGTGCTCTCTGCTACCAGGCCCACGGTCGAACTCATCGATCTCTTCCTCATCAGAGTCCACCTCGCCAAAAGAGTTTTTAGACTTTAAGCCTTCAGCCTCTGGCGGAAGAGTCAGATTGTCCTCGGGGATTAGGCTGTATTTTTCTGATACTGTTTTGAAGAACTAAGCCCGCCAGTCAGAAGACATACATCATGGGCAATGTAGAGAGGCAGAGGGAAACCAACCAAATATAACCCAAATTCATTCTCCACCTCCCAAAAAACGCTTCGGTGTTGGAACCAGGCATGCGCAAATATCCTATACAATCTCCTGAAGATGCTCGCCAGGTGTTTGACGCTGGTATTATGAAGGCTCAACCTACTAGGGAAATAGCGATTAGTGCAAAGCATAGTCGCAGCCTGGTCCAGGGTATGGGTAGAGTAGTCAATTGCACAGCAAGACTGCGGGGGATCATGTACAGCGCAGAGGTACTGCCATTCGCTTGCCCTCATCTCAGGGCAAGACGAGGCCGTGCAATTGTCCTTGAGCAAAGCTACCAATAAAATATTCAGATCCCTAGTAAGACGACGAGTGAGTTCATAGCACCACAGGTATTCCTCAATACCCTCCGGAGGTGTCGCCAGGCGTTCACATGCCTCTCGGGATAGGGGAACTGTGGTATCTGAGCCCGGCGGGGAAGTAGTAGCTGCGAGCAAAGAGGCTAAATGCTCCTGCAATTGGAAAGCCGATTCGAGTTCACTGAGGGGAACCAGCGGAGGCCCAGCGGCGATATGACGAGACTTGGTGCCAGGGCGGATGCGACGAGTGGCAGAATTCGACACGGGTCTCACGGGAGACTTGGAGAGGGAGAGGGATAGCGGAACAGGTGATATTTGGACTTCGGTGAAGGGGGGAGGCGAAGGGAGTCGTGGAGGAGAGGACAGTGGGTTAGAAGAAGGACCCATGGCAGCGGCACCAGTAGTGTCAGTTGTAGCGGAGAGGGAGAGAAAGCTGCAAGTGAGAGAAGACCAAAGACAGGGATGTCCGGGCGATGCTGGCGGGGGAGGGGCCTCGTTAGGGTCGAATTAATGAGGCCGACAATTGCGCACCGATGCACGCAAGTTACTCGTTAGTTTAGTGCAGCCTCCGAGAGAGAATTAGATATGAAATGAATGCCGAGACAGTACTGGAGTACAATACCTTTAAGGGGGAGAGACGTGAGGCGTCAAATGAGGCGTCAAATGAGGCGTCACCAGGGAACAATCACGACTGCCCGCTCAAGTACAGTACTCGTACGGTACTTGTAGCCACTGTTGCAGTTATTGGTAACTTATGACAAACGAGCAGGATATTTGAAAAGTACTCGTACAGTGATTGGAGGTACTTGTGGCACCGGTGCTGCCAATGGGAATTGCCTTCATCGGATTCTCCACCAATTCACTCCGACAGGAAAACAGAGTTTTTTCAGTGGTGGAAACAGTGTTGCTCATCTCCATCTCCATCCGATGCTCATTCTCATTCCCATCCCTCCAGCGCCCAGCTCTTTGGCCGCCTATCATACCTGTAGAGCAAAACTTGCGCGTAAATGACTGGGCAATTGAGGATTACAAGTAAAAAAAAAAATTCTTAGGGGGGATTATCCTAGAAGTTCTCTCTCGTTTGACCAATTCCCATCCTCTTAATTTATGAGAGTGCCGGCCTCGAGGATCCCTCACTGTCCGATCGCCCCAGCACGGGCGGCTTGGCAACACCCAGTTTGATCTTGAAGAATTCCAATTGGCACGATGCGGTAGACTACTGTGCATTGAACCGGTCTTTCAACACAGGTATCTCCCCTCTTCACAAGTAAGGTACTCGAGTACAGTTTGTGTCTGGTGCAACGTCAAAACCCGGGCTTTCTGCCCCTTTTCCCTGCTTCCCCTACGTGGTCAGCAGCAGTTACGAGAAGATACAGAAGCAGACTTCACCCGCTGGAATCCTGTACGAGTATAGTACCAGTGCAAAGCATAAATTATCTTCTAGACAGCAATCCGAACATTGGGAAATTGGAGGAGGGTACAGTAGGGGACATGAATGAGAAAAAGAAGAGGATAAAAATCTCGGACATTAAGCTTATTTTTTTCAAGTTTGTATGAGGCCTTCTGCAATGTTAGTCAATGGCCTTAGTCTATATATCAAAAGTGTTGTTCCATACCTTGTTCTCCCGCAAAAGTCGGCATATTCATTACCTGGAAAAAGTAATAAAAGAAAATTATTTAAGATTATTTAAAATTAAAGAGTAGATATTTACAAGGAAAATCTTTATAATAATAATATTATAATTTTTCTCTATTTTACTTATCCTACAAGGCCAACTCCTATATTCGTACAACGGCAACATGGAGTGCCAAGCCCCCATATGAGTTTGGCTAACTTTGGTGGGGATCCGCTTTCAGTCATGCTATGCTTAAGTTAGATAAATCCAGGTATGGTACAGATACAGCTCCTGCAAATATGAAAGTTTTGCTATTTCTATTAAATAATAAGATGGTTCTTGTGAAAACAAATTTATATAAATTTTCTGATTGTCTTTATGATATTTCATTAATATATAGAAATCAGCTAGTTAATTACTCATATTTAGGCACTTTCTGGTGGAGTTTTAGAAAGGGGGACAATACTTTTGAGAGGTGATTGTAATAACGGTATAACATTATGTCCCACTGGTCTCGAATAACATGTTTGTATTGTTCAATTTCTGACATTGCAATGTATTGATTCGTTAGGCTAGTTTTCTATTGAATATATCTTATTCTCGAAAAGAGAATTCTAAATTTACTATCATCTACTGATTTATTGAGATGCCATCTATAAATTTGTGCCGTCAACCACCCCGAATCCTTGTGGTGTTGCTGTTGCGACATAGAATCAATAATATGGTAACTTACGAGGACTTATTAGACACAATTATACTCATACAGGGATGGATAAAAATGATAAACCAAGTCACTGCCTTTGGTCCGCTATCATAAAATATCACTCGGACATGCCGCGAGCGACCAGGGTTCCCATATATTCCCATGCCCCGCTGTCGGCGAGGGTGACAAGTGGAGGCCATGCCCGACTGATGGACATACGCAGACGTCGTGGAGAAACCTTACGCAAAAAAAAAGCCCGTATGAAAAAGAATTAGAAATGTCAAATTTATGGTTCACTACTGCCCACCATTATATATAATACAGAATATAGAGGAGCGATAGCAAGAGTAACTAAATAAGGTGGCGGCTGGGGGTACGTGATCATGGCAAATAAGGGTATTTGGTAAGCGACATAGATGCGCGCTCAGATGATGCGATTTACATTCTTCTAATCTGAGTCTCGTTCGTGAAGGCATCCAAATTGTCCAAGTTCGACCACCACTCAAAGAGCATCGTGTTGCAAATGAGCTTGAACCATGGAGTAAAGGAGAGCTTTTCGTCCTTGAACATCTCCCGCAGCTCGTCTGCGCTGACGTATTCGTATGCTTGGACCTCATTGGGGTTAATATTTAGCTCGACCTTTGCTTTTATGAAGAGGATGTAGTCAACTGCGTAGAGATTAGTAGGAACGATTGCTTAGCTGATGGTGGATTATATACTTTCGTGTTCTCCCCACAAACCATCACTCGGAGCCTTGTAATGAATACGAGTTAGGAACTTGAAGTTGTCCAATGGGACCTGGCTTGAAGGAATTCCGAGCTCTTGGTCGAGTTTACGCTGGGCAGCACGACGGACACCCTGGATAGCTGCTGCAAGATCGGCTCCGGTCTCGCCGGGAATGCCCAATGGGTGAGAACAGCAGGTGTTGGTCCACCTGGCTAATTAAGGCGGAAAGTAGGCAGATTAGTCTACCGAGTGTCGAGGAAGATTTCTGAGGGATCCTTACCAGGGAAGGTGATCTTCTCATCTGCACGCTGCTGCAGAAGGAGACGGCCATCCTCTGGGTTGAACAGAAAGACGGAGAAAGCACGATGGAGGAGTCCAAGATCAATGTTTTTCATCAAGTGGCCTGGAGTCGTTCGGTTAGCCCTTTAGCCCTAGAAGCTTGAAGACCGGGCTGAATTGAAAACTCACAAACTTTCTTGGATGCACTTCCAATTGGTTTGTCATCTTCATCCAACACGATGCAAACCTCCTCCATCAAACGAACTTGCTCCTCATCGTAGCCTTCGAGTTCTCGAGAGCCCCCCTCGCCAGTGGTAGCATTGGCAGAACTAGAAAGGGACGAATCAATCTCAGGGAATAGACGGAGAATATTCTCTGCAGTAATCGGCTGGGCTTGGCCCCGAGCAGCCACCGTGGTGGTGGTAGTCGCGGTAGACATTGATCCAACGGTGTCCCTAGCTTGTTTGGCATTTAGTATTTCTTACTCTCCTTTTTTTTCTCCTAGGGATGCAAGATGGGATGGCTGGCTGATGCAGGAAAGGGTAATTACTTTACCTGAACTGCTATGCAGCGGAACCTGAGCTTGGAGAAGGTAATGCAGTGTAATGGTGGTTGGTTAGTGGAGGTGGTGGTGGTGGTGGAGGTGGTGGTGGTGGTGCTAGAGGGGAGGAAAAGCACGAATGGTGGGAGGGATATCAATATGAATAGAGCTTTGCCGTCGGGGGGAGGACCCTGACTGCATGCTATTATATTTCGTCCCTCCCCATCGCACCACGCGCTCATCCGACTTCTACCAAAGGAAGAAACACCCGAAAGCAGGGATTCGCAAAATATACGGAGGTACGGTATAGCCCCTAAATATTGTATAATATTTTACTTGCAAGGGGGGTTCGGCTAGCGCGGGCGAAGCATGGAATTGGGTATGATGACTGCCTAATTGAGTATAACGACTACCCTGTTCATTCCCTAACCCCTGCTAGCTGAACACCAGTCCTTAGTAAAATATACAATACTTAGGGGTTATACCTCCGTACAGTACCGGTATGGCAAAAAAATCCCAACGTGTCCGAGTGCCCCATACAAATTCAAAGTCCCTGTTTTCGAGTACTGGTACTTCCGGCTGCTACGAGTATGAGCGCAACAGAGAACCTTGGTCCACAATCTACGACAAAGGTTACCGGTGCGATAAATTCAATTGGATCTAACAAAAGAGTGCGGATAAATTGCTTGGTCCCCGAGACAAGATTGCCACTGAGACAAGCCAACTGCAGAAGCCACACAAACAACAAAACAACGACGGGAGAGTGAGGCAGCTCGGACGAGCGACCAAGGATACGGTATCATCAGTTCAAGTACTACTCGGATACCAACTTTCAAAGTTGGTTTTTTTCTACTAGGGGTTGTGCATAGGCCTGCTGTCTGCCCCATTCAACTTCACATCTATTAACCGCATCGATACCGGTAATGGGTGTCCGGCAAAAGTAGGTAGCGCTTGAGCGCATTGCCGTTGACCCACAGTACGGTACTCGAGTACGCCAAAAAAAAGAAAGAGAGAGGGAGAGAGAGGGAGAGAGAATATTCTCCAATAAACCGAACATTTGCTTCCGCAGAGAGAGATGGAGGGAAAGAAGGCAATGGAAAAAAAATTTGCGAGAATTTTTTTCTCTTTCTGCTTGCTACCTGCATACGCACTCTATCTCGCTCAGGCTAAGTTCAATTGCAAAAGGTCACGGACTGGTGTGCGGCGTTGATAAAGGGGTGTCTACCATAGTGATGCCAGTATGCCAGCTTTCACTCTGGTGGATGAGCATTGAGCTTTGAACATTTCCCTCGCATTTCTGCGAGTCTCAAAGGTCAGAGGGGCAGTAGCCTGGGGTCCACTTGTATGGTATCGGTAGCAGATTGCTACGGTACCGTACCGTATGCTGTCTGCAGTATTATATGTACCCAGGTTCAGAATATCGAAGCACTCGCCCTTTGTTCGGCTGCAGCCACGAGGCAAAGGCAATCTTTGTGGACCCCACCCTTCAAGATGACGTCGTACCGTACTTTTCTTTTTTTATATTTTTTTTGTTTGATCCTTGGGGGTGTTTGGTTTGGAGGGAGAATTGTTTCCTAGAGAGGGGCCGTGATCTAACTTATCGAGTCAACTTCAACCGTCTATACGAAAAAAAAAAAGCCCTCCTCCTTCTGCTCCTCCTCCACCTCACTTCCTCTGCTGGAGGTCATTCTCCCCCATTCTCCCCTCCCATCCGTCCCATCATTCTGAGAACCGCTGGAGAAACTATCTACCCAACCTTTCCATCCACCCAGTTGTTCTTACACCTACTTAAGAGCACCTTCTACCGCCCTCTCAGCTCACTGTTCTTGAATTCCCGTATAGACAGCGTTCTCACTTCCACCCCACTTCTTAATCACCGCAATGGATCTCACTCATGCTTCCAAAAGGACTGTTGCTCCTGCCACCGCTCCCGTGAAGAAGGTTGCGAAGAGCAATGCTCCCGGCAGTATGCCCACTGATGGCACTGGCATCGTCGAGATGGACCCATGGCTCGGACCATTCAAGGACGACCTTCGTCATCGCTTCTCTAAGGCTAACGAATGGATTCAGAAACTCAACAACCATGAGGGCGGGCTGAAGGAATTCTCGAAAGTTAGCAAATTCGTCCGAGCTGTGTCAATCCTTTCATCCAATGCTGATATTATGTTTGCTTGTTCTAGGGATACGAGAAGTTTGGCATCAATGTTGCTCGTAATGGGACTATCACCTATCGCGAGTGGGCTCCAAATGCTGTAAACGCCAATTTTATCGGAGATTTCAGTAGGTTTGCCTTAGCTCCTAAACCACACCCGGTTGTTTTCTCACCAATCCAGATGGCTGGAATAGGCAATCTCATCCAATGAAGAAGAATGGATTCGGTGTTTGGGAAATAACTCTCCCACCTGTCAACGGAAAACCTGCTATCCCCCATAACACCAAAGTAAAGGTGAGTTACACTCCAAATTGCCCATCCTACTTTTCACATATTCTGACCCCTTTTAGATCGACTTTCAACTCCCTTCGGGCGAGAGAGTAGATCGCCTTCCAGCGTGGATCAAACGCGTCACTCAAGACCTTAGCGTTTCCCCTGTATACGATGCCGTCTTTTGGAATCCCGAGAAGAAATATGTCTTCAAGAACCCTCGCCCCAAGAAGCCCAAGTCTGCTCGTGTCTATGAAGCGCATGTGGGTATCAGCACGACAGAATATAGAGTTGGGACCTATACCGAATTTACCGCAAACGTCCTTCCTCGGATAAAGAAGCTTGGATACAACGTAATCCAGCTTATGGCTATTCAGGAGCATGCTTACTATGCTTCTTTTGGATATCAAGTCACTTCGTTCTTTGCCGCTTCTAGTCGATATGGAACCCCCGAGGAGCTTATGGAACTGATCGATACTGCTCACGGGATGGGGATCACAGTCCTTCTTGACATTGTCCACTCTCACGCATGCAAAAACGTCCTTGACGGAATCAATATGTACGACGGCAGCGACCACCTCTATTTCCACGAGGGGGGACGGGGTAGACACGAATTATGGGATTCTAGACTCTTCAACTATGGGCATCACGAAGTATTACGTTTCCTCATCTCGAACTTGAGGTTTTATATGGAGGAGTATCAATTTGACGGCTTCCGGTTTGATGGCGTCACAAGTATTCTCTATACTCACCACGGAATTGGAACGTATGTTTAAGCCCAGTCGTTCTGACTAATGCATACTAACGGGCGTAGGGGTTTCTCTGGTGGGTATCACGAATACTTTGGGAGCAACGTCGACGAAGAAGGAGTAGTATATCTCATGCTGGTATGAAAGTTAGCCCAATCTTTGCCGTGCTTACTAATATTTCTGCAAGGCCAATGAGATGATCCACGAAAACTTTCCCGAGGCGATAACAATTGCAGAAGACGTATCTGGAATGCCCGGCCTGTGTGTTCCCCTTGCCCTTGGGGGTGTCGGCTTCGACTACCGCCTTGCGATGGCCATCCCAGATATGTGGATTAAGTTGTTGAAAGAAAAAAAAGACGATGAATGGGATATGTCCAACATCTGCTGGATTTTGACCAATAGACGACATGGGGAGAAGACTATTGCTTATGCGGAGAGTCACGACCAAGCGTATGTTAACACATCTAATCCATTGCTTTTCTGGTGCTAACGATCACAGGTTGGTTGGAGACAAATCGCTTCTCATGTGGCTCTGTGACAAGGAGCTCTATACTCACATGTCGACACTCACCGAATTTACCCCTATCATTGAGCGCGGTCTTGCCCTCCACAAGATGATAAGACTCCTAACTCACGGATTGGGTGGTGAGGGCTATCTCAACTTCGAGGGAAATGAATTCGGCCACCCCGAATGGCTGGATTTCCCTCGTGCCGGTAACAACAACTCTTTCCACTACGCTAGACGGCAATGGAATATCCTCGATGACCCCCTCCTGAGATACAAATTTCTCAACGACTTTGACGCTTCCATGCAACATCTTGAACAACGCTACGGATGGTTGCATGCGCCCCAAGCCTACATTAGCTTGAAGCACGAGGGTGATAAGATCATCGTATTTGAGCGCGCAGGATTGGTTTTTGTATTCAACTTCCATCCTACAGTAAGTTGAAATCCCTATGATATTGATACCGGGACATTCTAAACACTCATCTGTCCACCACCTACAGGAGAGCTTTGCGGATTTCCGGATCGGAATCGAGCAGGCAGGAACATACCGCATTGTGTTGAACACTGACCGGAAAGAGTTGGGAGGGTTGGGCCGGATCGACGAGAGTGTTCGCTTCTTCACAACGGATTTCAACTGGAACGGGCGCAAGAACTTCACACAAGTTTACATTCCCACAAGAACTGCTATTGTGAGCACATCCAACTTTCCTTTTGATTGCTCCTAGCTGACATTTTTTCTAGGTGCTCGCTTTGGAGGATGCTTAGATTTTTACTTTGTCAGGGGGGGGGGGGGCAAAAAGATTGGTGGATTTTCATCGTAATTACTATAATTTCGCGGCAAGAACTTCATTGCTAGGGGAACTTGTATGTGGGAAAAGCTCATGTAACCGTTTTGTGGTATGCGTATTCACACAATCAAGTTTATACCAAGTACCAATATATGCAGTATTCTGAAGACAAATACAAGCACCAGTTGTAACATACTCAACTCTCTTGAGCTCTTGGCGATGGGCTTCTGTAGAATCCAATATTGGGCGAGTGCTCACGCACAGTACAGCTTCGAATTTCGTAGACAAGTTTTGCGGCCACTATCAAGTCCGAGGCACAAGTGTCGGCAACTACCACTCCCTTGGTGCTTGTACGGTATTGGGCTTGTAAATTAATTTGCGCGTGCTACGCGGAACCGTCTCAAGCTCGGATAATCATCAACAATTGCTCCCGTACCAAAATGGGCTGCAGATATTGCTCTGTCTTGCGTTCCTTTAACTCAGAGAAAACTTTATATAAACGCATGGGCTGGGAATGAAATCCCATGCCTTCCTTGTCTACAATCTCCCGTGATGCGAGAAAGGACCCATGCACGCTCTACACCAGTATCTAAGAACTCTCGAGTGACCCTCTGTGATCGTATGGTGGACTGTCTGGACCTGGGATGAGATGAGGGGGGTCATGGGTACAGTACTCGTACTCGTACTCGTACTGTGCAAGTACATGTGTTGCCGCATCAAGAATCCGGTTGGTTCGCACATCAGCAATACTCTATCTATTCCCTCAGTACACGGATACAGCGCACATGTTTCGTACTTCTCTCTGCGAGGCTTAATTGGATAGCTCCTACATGAATTTGAATGGGGACTGAAACGAAACAATTGCTTATTGAATCTCTGCCGTTTCCACCGACCTCTTTCCCGAGATAACCCGATATCCAGGGATCAGGATGAGGAAGCCACGTTTAGGTGATTGCTATAATAAATCGCACTTCGAACGGTTAAAAGGGGTTTGAGGGATTCGGATGCGCAAGTTGTGGTAGCCAGGAGCGCTTGGTTCCGAAAGGTAAGCCCTGTTTATATTCTCCCCGCCCCAAAATCCCATTCGTTCCCAAGAGAGATGAAGGTGTGATGGTCACTTAGTCAGCTTCAAATTATGGAGTGCAAGCTCAAACGGGCACAATGGTGGCAGCCGCTTACAAGAAGCCACCTTGTACGTTCCAGAGAGTAAATTCATACAAGAACTTGAGATTCGGGGTAATAATTACATTCGCTCCGGAGGGCAAGGAGGGATTATTACACGAGTATGGACTCTATTGTCTTTACGAAAAAGCGAGCTTTGTGGTTTCTGGCCGCCCTTGGCGCACTGGTAAGTTTGCACTGCTTTCACCACATCATACGCTACGGCTTCGGTATAGTCTACTGGTGAGGGAGAGAAGGGAGGATGGGCAAGGAGCGCGAGGGTTTCTCTTTGCTGATGCTCCTCCTGGTGGTGGTGGGCGGATGCACGGCCCAGAGAGGGAGAAGCGTGGGAGAGAGAGCAGCTCAACAACCCCTCCCCCACCATGCTCTGCTCGTACTCGAGCACAGTACCACTCTTCCTCCCACCCCAACTTGATAGCGCCCGGTCATTGATGATCATCCCCGACCCTTCGCCCCCCCCCCCCCTTCTCCCTCGTTGCTTCCACCGCTCCCCCCTCTTGACAGCTCAGCAAAACAAAACCTTCCTGTTCCCGCTGTGTTACTCACGCTTGTTTTCTGCAATCTAATCTTCTGTTAACAAACTAGGTTGCCCTATTCCTTAACTACCGGTACCAACCTTATCAGCCTTTTGCCTCTCAGTCGCCCCCCCAGCCAAAGATGTCCGCGAAAGAAGGTACTGTTTTGGTCACTGGGTGAGTTGGCCAATCATGTCTTAGTTTCCACCGGCCGAACTGAAATCTGACCGAAATTTCTCGCGATATTAATAGCGGAACCGGTTACATTGGGTCCTTTACTACTTTAGAGCTTCTGGTTGCTGGTTACGAGGTTATTGTTATTGATAACCTCTACAACTCTTCGGAGGAGTCCCTAAACCGTATCGAGCGCATCTGTGGCAAACGTCCGATATTCTACAAGGCGGACGTAACCGACCAAGAAGCGCTCGACAAAATATTCAAAGATCACCCGGATATCGACTCTGTTATTCACTTTGCTGCCTTGAAGGTTTGTAACCCTCTTGCACGCGCGCCCTGTTCAAGATCACACATCCGCGACGACCCTACCCTCAAATCATACACAATTCTGGGCTGGGCATGCGGCTGACAGGTAGAACCGCAGTCTGTTGGAGAGTCTACTGAGATCCCCGTCGAATACTACCGTGTCAATGTCGGAGGAACGATCTCTCTCCTCCGCTCCATGGAAGCGAATGGCGTGAAGAACATTGTTTTTTCCTCTTCAGCTACCGTTTACGGTGACGCTACGAGGTATCCGAACATGATCCCCATCCCAGAGACTTGCCCCATTGGTCCTACCAACCCTTATGGGAGAACCAAGATGATGATTGAGATGGGTATGTTTGTGTTCGCTCTTCGTAAACTGGCTCCACAGCTCCCTTACATCGCCAGGGATTTGGCATATTGGTACTGATTCAGCCCCGCAGTTATCGAGGACCATGTCGAGTCGCATCCTGGCTGGAATGCCGCGCTTCTTAGATACTTTAACCCTGCTGGCGCTCATCCGTCGGGAATCATGGGGGAGGATCCTCAGGGAGTTCCTTACAACCTTCTACCTTTATTGGGGCAAGTCGCCGTGGGGCGCCGGGAGAAGCTTAAGGTCTTCGGAACAGGTGAGTCAACTCAGATCAGGCCGCTCCCAACTCGGATAGCTTACCCAACTAGATTATGCCTCCCACGACGGTACTGCGATTCGCGACTACATCCACGTTGTTGACCTTGCCAAGGGCCACATCGCAGCTCTGAACAAGCTTCGGAAGGACAAGCCTGGATGCCGGGCGTGGAACCTTGGCACCGGAAAAGGTTCTACAGTCTTTGAAATGATCAAGGCCTTTTCGAAAGCTGTTGGAAGAGATCTTCCCTATGAGGTTGTTCCTCGAAGGAAGGGAGATGTTCTGGATCTTACGGCAGTCCCAACTAGGGCTAACGAGGAGCTCGGATGGAAAGCTGAAATGACGCTTGAACAAGCTTGCGAAGATCTGTGGAAATGGTACTTTTCAGATTTGACCCCAATTGTTAATAGTGTTAACATATCTAATAGGGTGTCCAACAATCCACAAGGGTATCGACAAATGCCTCCACAGATGCTGCTGGACGCGCTAGCGGAGACGAGAACGAAGCTGCCATCATAGATGGGCATAACTAGATGATCGATCCGTTTCGAGTTTTTTTAGATTGGGGTTTTCACGATGTTTCTCTAGTATATTCGGCAAGGAGTTGAGCCAGTAGTCTGTAAACTAGGGTCTCATGCTTTGGAGTCTTCTTTCTCGCATTGGCGGGGCGAATTGGGTGCATTTAATACACTTTCATTCCTGCGTTATAGTTATGAGTGAGGTTGAGTAAATAGAATTGCATTGCTTTTGGGTGGGGGGGGGCTTCCTTTCTTCCGAACCTGATCTTGGGTCGTTCAAACTGTGATGCACCGCTCCGGTTCCCGTGCTCGAGTATGTCTCACCAGAAGCCCATGCCAATAGTCTCTATCCCGTCTTCAAATGAGGTAACAAGAGTGGATCAAGTGTAAATGATTGTTGGGAATCACCATGGCTGCCTGGCCAGGTTCTCAATTTCCCTTTCACGCTTTCACCGGAGCTCTGCATTTGGTGGTGTGCACAGAGCACCCATAGGGAAACGAGAAAGCACCGCTTATCACTCGGGAAATGCTACATTGACAGTTAACATGAATGGTGGTTCCAACATGGCTTATAATACAGTTTTTGCGAAACACTCGGGCCGTTCCGGCACAGCACCAAGTATCCAAGCGATAGCCCAGCTATTTAGCTCAGCGTAGAAATATTTCGGCGAATAGGTGGCATAGTGGGTGTCTGGAAGAATGAAATTAGGTTCCAACTGGTACTGTACTCGTACGGTACTCGAGTATTATAAGATATGCGTGGGCCTGCAATCAACCGTTGCATGCTTTGTCACTCGAAAACCGTTGCGCCAACGTTGCTGGACTGTGTGCGTGCTGACTCGGCATGCGTTTGCGTTCTTGGTCCCGTGTCAACGTTGGGTTGAAAATTCCCAACACAACGGAAAGGCCGGCCGAGCTCCCTTCAAAAAAAGAGAGAGAACCCTTCTCCCCCGAAACCATCCAACACTGATTTCGAGGTTGCCGCAAAACACAAATATCATGACGTCCTCCGGCGAATTTATTGCCAAGATCTCCTCCTTCATTGGTCCAATTGGGCTGTCCACTTTTGCTCTACTGGGTGCTGTCACTTTTCTCAACGTTTACCTCAAAATCTTCAATGCTTTCTCAAGTCTGTTTATTCTGAGTGGAACAAATGTATATCGCTTCTGGATGGGTGGTTAGGTAGAGAGCACTGATTTACTCGTTATTATAGCTGCGTAAATTCGGGCCGAAAGGGTCGTGGGCACTCATCACCGGCGCTTCGGATGGTATTGGAAAGGAATTCTCCCTGCAACTCGCCGCGAAGGGATTCAATGTTGTTCTCGTCTCACGCACCCAATCGAAACTCGCTACCCTAGCCCAGGAAATCGAATCGAAGCACTCCGGTATCGAGACCAAAACTTTGGCCATGGACTTTGCGAAGAATGACCCAGTGGACTATGAGCGTTTGAGGGCTTTGGTGAAGGACCTGGACATCGCGATCCTGATCAACAACGTTGGGAAAAGCCACGATATCCCTGTCCCTTTCTTGGAAACGGCCGAAAAGGAGATGGACGAGATCATCACCATCAATGTTAGCGGTACGCTCAAAGTTACTCAAATCGTTGCTCCGGGCATGGTCTCCCGAAAGAGGGGGTTGATCTTGACCATGGGCTCTTTTGGCGGTTTACTTCCTACTCCCTTCTTGGCGACCTACTCCGGGTCAAAGGCTTTCCTTCAACACTGGTCCACCGCCCTCGGAGCCGAACTCAGGCGTGATGGTGTGCAGGTTCAATTGGTTGTAGGTTACTTGATCACCTCTGCTATGAGCAAGATTCGCAGACCCAGCATGATGATTCCTACACCGAAGGGTTTTGTTAAGGCTACACTTGGGAAGATAGGGCTCAGGGGGACTGCTGCGGGTATGGAAGGTACTATTACGCCATACTGGAGCCATGGCTTGATGCATTGGGGTGTTCAGGAATTGCTTGGTATCTGGAATGGTTTGGTCTTGAACAGGAACTTGGGTATGCATGCTGGTATCAGGAAGAGAGCCTTGAGAAAGAGGGAAAGGGAGGCTGCTCAGGGGAAGAAGATCACCTAAGAAGTGAGGATGTAATACGGAAATGACGGTGGATAGACTGCATGGTTGAATGGAGAAAAAAAGGCAAGGGATGTTGTTGATTTTTGATAGCTTCTCGTGAATACGAAATCTTTATCCTGACTTGGCATTAAAGTTGGAAGCACGGTACATCAGGGCTGAGACCTCGAAAAATGCTATGACTCGTGCGATATCATACTATGAGATGTGTAGACGTGAATACCGCGGGGTATATAGATTGAGGAAAGATGGAAAGACGAAACTATTATATGAAGGGGTGGTTGTACTGTAGAAGCTCCAAGGTAATGATGGCCTCAGATACTTGTACTGTTGTTACAGCTTGGACCAACTGAGAAGGAAGAAAAAAACAGTTTGCTGAGCCGCCAAACAAGGGGCATCGAGAAAGTGGTCGCGCCAAGAGTACCCGCAGCTTCCCCCATGCTTAATGCTTCAACCTCACCCTTCGATGTTGTGCATCTCTCCAGAAAGCCCCAGAGTACTCTAATTTGTGTGAGCCACTGTCAGTGCAATTGATCACACAGCTTAAACGCTGTTAATTTGAGCCTAAAATATTTGTCTCCCAGCCCATCGCCGTGGCCTAAGGAACTCACATCAAGCCTCCTGTTTTAAGGACGCGATCGGCAAGGCGATTCTTCCTTCAGGAACAGCACTCAAACCGTCTTTTATCCCACAACCCTTACAAGCCACGCGACTAATTTTCTCCAAGCTCAGCCGGCGTGAGGGTAAAGAAAGTGAGAACCTAGGATTTCCCACAGCTCAGCAGGGAACAGGGAAACCTCATCACCTGGTTCTTTCGGAGCCTTCTCTTTTTCCTCTCCTTTTCAACACTACGAAACGCGTGAAGGGCAAAAAAAATGTCAATATTCGAGACGCCCCCTTCTCAGCGCCAGTACCATTCTTCGCTGAACCCAGTATACCCCGACCTCCCCGTGGAGCTGCGGTCTTCCTCGAGGAATTCCTATACTGGTGGCTCATCATCGGCCTACGTCGCGGACGGCCGGTCATCACAGCCCTTCGCTGCCGTGCCTTCTGGATCTGAGTCTGGGGTCCCGCAGGCTCCGAAGCCGGTCTCCTCCACTGATAATCTGGGGCCTGTGCCGCGCGCCGCTAGGACCATCAATGAATTTTTGACGACAGAGGCGAGGTATCCGCAGCTTGATGATATAGTTTCCCGTAGAGCTCCCCCCACCTTCAGATTGGAAATATGTGCTAATGATGGTTGATATGGTGTGAGCAGAGGGTCAATCATCCGATTATGACCTCCCGCGCTCATCGGCATGGGAGCCATTCCAGAGAACGGCTTTGCACACTATCCCGGACTCAATCTTCGAGCAGTACAATCGTGCCACAAGTCATACCATGATGGGCTTGTTTGCTGAGTTGCAGCAGGCGTGGATTACGGTTGACAACCGTCTCTACCTGTGGGACTACACAACTCAAGGATCTTTCCAAGGTTACGAAGCTCAACCAAACAATATTACCGCTGTCAGACTGTTGTCGCCCAAACCAGGTGAGTTTTTTTCACTTCCCTATCCGGGAATCATAGGCGCATTGGATAGTCGGGCCTAACATTCGTGAACTAGGGGTCTTTGTCGGCGATGTCAATTATGTCCTCGTTATTGCGACAACGCTCGATATCTTCTTGCTCGGTGTGCAGGCGGTTCCGAACGCTAGGGGCGGGAGGGATGTTACTCTTTTCGAGACTAAGATGAGTGTCCCGACCAAAGGACTCGGTGTTAGCGTGATTGAGGGCTCTAAGAAGACGGGCCGGATATTCTTCGGTGGGAGGGGGGATAATGATATCTATGAATTCACCTACCAGGTATGGCTATTGACGGGTCTGCAATTCGGAAGTTTGTCTACTAACAAAGGTGAAGGCGGAAGAGAAATGGTTTTATGGAAGATGTGGGAAGATTTGCCAGACTAGTGGGGGCGTTTCATCATTTGCTCCTAGAATACCATTGCCCTTCTTGAGTGGACCGAAGGATACGGAATATATTGTCCAGATGGTTATGGATGATACCAGGAATCTACTCTACACGCTGTCTTCGAAGTCAGCTATCAGGGCCTTCCATGTCAAAGGGGAAACCGCATTCTCACTGAGCATCACGCACTCATTTTCGCACACGCTTGCCAACATCCGGGTTATGATCGGGAACACGCCGTTACTGGAGCCTAAAACTCCCATTGTTTCGATCAGTCCTGTGACCTCCCAACAAGCTCGCAGGACTCACTTGATTGCGACGACTACCACTGGTTGTAGGCTTTATATGAGCGCTGTGGCTTCGGAATACGGATTCGGAGGATCGGAATCTGCGCCGACAAGTATGCAGGTGATTCACGTTCGATTTCCCCCATCAACGGGACCGACTTTGACACCCACTCGGAAGGCAAAAGTATTCGCGCCTGGGTACTTCTTTTGCTTCGTTGATAAGCCGGAAGCTGTGGATGAGCTCTTCCTCTCGGCACCTGATTCCGGGAGAATCGCGATCTTGGCGGAAGGAACCTCAAGGGCTACACTAATTGAGACGGGGATGTCTGTGAACCTCGACTCGAGGGTTGAGGCGGTTGAATTGATCTCAGTACCCTTTGCGGCTAGCAAAGGGCCTAACGGATTCGGGAACGAATCAGCGGTCCAATACGATTTACCACCAACCGAAGTCGCTATCTTGACCAATTCTGGGGTTCATATCATCAAGAGGAGGCGGCTTATTGAAGTCTTTGATGCTGCTATCAGATATGGAATGACCAGTTCCCCAATTGGTGTAGAGGGCGAAGCTAGGAATTTCTTTGAAAAGTATGGGCGAGCTGAGGGGTGCGCTTCTTCATTGGCAGTTGCCTGTGGGGCAAGCACCGAGACCGTTAATCAATCGCAGGCTCGGACTACAGACGTAGAAGTTTCCGAGTTCGCAAGGAAGTTTTTTATTGACTATGGTGGCAGGCCACGGGCTGAGAACGTCTACGATGCTTCGGCATTGCCTAGCCTCGACAGCGTCAAGGTTTCAGGGAGAGCAGAGGGTCTTGCGCTTTATATCTCCAGGATTGTTAGATCAATCTGGAAGGCTCAAATGGTTGTGGAAGTTCCTAGCGTTGCAGGTGTTGCGAGCTATCATAGTGGTGTGCCGGTTGAAAAACTGCTATCCATACAGGAGCAACTTGTCAAATTGTCGGCCTTCTTACAAAATAACCGTAGCTTTATTAATGGATTATCCGGAGCCGAGTCCCTGATGGGACTGGGTAGTAGGGTTGAGGAGGTTGCCCAGCAGGCTGAACATCGAATGCTGCATGCTCTTGTTACCCTAGTTGGTAACATGATTGAGGGTATATCGTTTGTGCTCTTTATGCTCGATGATAAACTTGGGGATATCATACTCAGTCTTCCGGACAACCAGAAAGAGGAGGCCAAGAAGGTTACTTATGCTGGTTTATTCACGAGTGATAGCGGGGCCGCCCTTGCGAAGGAGTTGGTCACAGCAATTGTCAATAGAAATATTGCGGCTGGATTGAATGTGGACACTATTGCAGATGCGCTACGGCGACGGTGCGGAAGTTTCTGTAGCGCCGACGATGTTGTAGTGTTCAAGGCTATTGAACAGGTCCGCAGAGCAAAGACAGATGGGGATCCAGACAACAGGAACAGACTTTTGAAGGAGAGCTTGCGGTTGTTCGAGGAGACTGCCGCGAGCTTGACAATGGAGAACCTCCGAGATACCTTGATGGAATACCGGAGCTTGAATTACTATCCGGGATCCGTGCAATTGGCTCTTACGGTCGCCAGGGAGAGTGATAGGGGCAATGAAGCTTTGGGATTCTTGGCCGATGGAGCAGTTCCGACCGTAGGTTTTCGTCCGGTATAATGTCTATGAAATATGAGCTAATTGGGGCGTGAATAGGATCCGAGAGCCCACTTCCATGCAAAGCGTGAGGAATGCTACCGGTTGGTGTTTGAAGTATTGGACGAGTTGGATTCGAAATTTGGGCAGAGTCCGGAAATGCAAGATGGCATGCCGACTCCAGCCACCCGCCTGCGAAATGAAACCTGGCAACTGGTCTATACCTCCGATGACGAGGTCTTCCATAATACTCTCTACGATTGGCTTCACAGACGTGGATTGTCCGATAGGCTCCTCGAGGTTGACTCGCCGTATGTTCTTGGATATCTCCAGCGACGAAGCTCGGAATCCCTTGACCATTACGACCTGTTGTGGCAGTATCATGCCCGGCGCGAGAACTTCTATGGCGCTGCCGAGGTTCTTCATAAGCTTGCCCAGAGTGACTTTGATTTGTCGCTTGGGAAGAGACTGGAATTTCTTAGCCGAGCAAAGGGTTTTTGCGGCAGTTACGGTCCAATGGGTATTAGACAGAAGATGAATGAGCTCAGTAATACTCTCCAGGAGGAATTGGATGTTGCGGTTATCCAGGACGATGTGCTTCGACGAGTCAAGGAGGATGGCCGGATCAACTCTTCAAAGAAGGAAAAGTTGATCAAGGAGTTGGATTCGAACTTGCTTACTCTTAGCGATGTATGTTTTATTACTTCTATCAAATTTTCTTGTTTTTGCTTAGATTACTGATTTTTAACTTTTTTTTTTTTTTCACAGCTTTTTAATCGCTTTGCGGACCCTTATGGATACATGGACATCTGCCTTGCTATTTTCCAGGGCGCAGACTACCGTGGGGCTGGGGAGATCAAGAAGTGTTGGGAGCAACTCATCAGCTCAATCCACACCGATGCAGAGGCCTCTGGCCAGGGCCATCCATACGAGCTTGTGGCTGACAATATTCGACGATTAGGTCACAGGTTCAATAACTCTGAATACATTTTCCCTCCAAGTATGCACTCCTTTCATCCTATAGCTTCCACAATGCAATTCTAACGAGTGATACCAGACGATATTGTCCAGCTTCTAGAAATCTACGCCTACGAACACCAACGCGACGTTGGTGCGCCAACCTGGGTCGTAGACTGTCTCCTGGAAGCCGGCATCCCGGCCGAGACAATCCTGAGAATCCTGGACGAGATGTACTGGCGCGACGAGGTGCCTTTCCAGGGTACGGTGCGCCGGAGGCTAGTGAGGGACATGGCCTACGTTGCGGAGAAGTGGTTCACGCATGCCGTCCGGAGGGGCGGGGAAGCGCTTGCCAAGAAGGAATTTGTGAGGGGGGTGTTGACGGGTTTGTCGAGGGTTACCTCGGACAATGATGACAGACTGAGGATTATGGGGATCCTGGAGGAAATTAGACGCAGGATGGGGTAGTGGATTTGTTCTCCCATCCTCCTCCCCCACTGATGGATATTTTCTTGAAAAAAATCCAAAAAATAATGATGGCACTCATTTTCTCGTTTCCTTTTCTCTGTTTCTATGTCTGTGTTTGGGGCCCTTTTTCTCCTTCTTTGCTGTATTTTTTTTTTGTGGAGCAGATGCAATACGGCCGTTATATCTTGTCATGCTGTAACATTACTTGGCGTGCTGCGCCGTAGTGTAGAGGTCGATCAATGGGGTGGGAGAGGGGTGTAAGTGTTCCATTAGATTCGAGGCAGGATAAAAAATAACTTGTGGCACCATTCCTTTTTTTCTTGTGAGGTTGTATGATAATGTTTGGTTTATATCGTTCCGTATTTTTTTTTCTTTTTCTTTCTTTGTTTAGCGTTTTCTTGCTCTTTGGTATGATTTGGCTTGTTGATTTGGGGGTGTGGCGTGTGTAGTGTGTAGTGCAGATGTTTTTTTTACACCCACACATATATATATACACTATTATGATTGATACTGTCCTCGAAGGCATTGCTGTGCCAGTTTTTTTTTTTTTGCCTAGTTTTGTCTACGTGGCGGGTTTGTTGGGCGGGTTGAGATTCAGCAATACCGGTATCCCATCGCAGCAATCTGTAGCGCTATCATAACTCTATTGTGGAAAAATGGTCCTATGTATGATACCGTATAATACCGACTTGTCTCCACAGTTTCACCGGAACCCGACCTGACCAGTACGAGTGAGACATGGTGCTTGACCCGGTCAGGACGGTGGGGAGAATTGTTACGCATAAGTGGATGTTGCGTGCCGGTGGATTTTGCGTGTTGGTGGGAATCAGTGGCTCAGTCACCGGTTGTCGGGTCTTCCTCAAAAAGTGAGGGGGGGAGGGGAGTTTCTTGAAAAGCACCTTAGAAGAAATGATCATCTTTCCACCTTTGAACAGAACAATCAACCTGCCTCGAATACTCCTGCTCTTCATCATCCCTCTTGATATTTTCCGTCCTATCTCATCTCAGCTGAAGTTTCCTTCTCACTCTTTTGTCCACGATCCACGACGACGCATCCATTCATTAATCCATCCATTCATCCCGAGTAACCGGTTATTCCATGATGCACTCCCATCGCATTCACCTTATGCGCGATACCGTGCCTTGAAGAAAAACTCGAGTCGCTATAGGGACCCGCATTTTCTTCTTTTTTTCCGGCAAAAACCCGGGGTATGCCCGCTGGAAGTATCATACTTGTAGTTAGGTACGGGTATATATTCCTTTTTGTTTTTGTCCCAACGGACGTGAGTTGTTCCCCCCACCCCAACTCCCCTATACATAGCCGAAAAGGGAAGTTTCCAATGTCTTGAAACGTTTATCTTCTTTTCTCGAGTTTTGTATTTTTATCTTATAAAAAGGTATCATATCGAGCGTTTATACCCCACGCACTATAGCTATAACTTCCAGAATGGCATGAGTTCACGTTCACCAGAAATTACGTACGAGTAAAAAGTCCAGGTTGTCGACGCCCGGCTCGTCCGGACTTATATGACGGGCGACAGATTAATAATGGTGCTAGATAATATTATATACACATTTAAGTAATTGAAAGTCACACTTCACCTTTGTAAGTTCTGTTTCATTAAACAACAATAAACTAAATATTATTCAGTTAAACCAACACGTTAATAAAGAGAAAGAGGAAAAAGAAGAGGTTAATTCAATTGTCGTTTTAATTATTTGGACTAAAAAAAAGAAAACCTCCACATATTAGTTATCCTCTATTAAGAATCTTATAGGAATATGCTTCTTACTTTTTGAGGCTTTATTGAAAGTACTCTTAAGGCTTTGGGTCCTTGGTAGCAATGGAATGCTCGAGTGTATGAAGCCACTCCCTCATTGGCTTCTTATTACCATCAAGAGCATTCATGATGTGATATCCACTTGTCAGGAGCATTGACTTGGTATCTTTTACATCATTGGTGATAGATTCTAGTTTTGTTTCTATGCATTCAACTCGCTTTTCAATCTTATTGACATCTGATTCGAGTTTCTCCTGAAGGCAGCTGATCTCTGATTTCACCTTCTTCATCTGCCAGAGGACCGCAGCAGATGTAATGCCAGCTGTGATAAAACTGGAACTGTAAATATGCAACAGGCTGATGACTCGGAAGGAATTCATTGTTGAGCTAGCTGCTTTTTACTTCTTATAGAGTTAGCAAGTCTGCTTTCAATACTATATGGCTAGTGGGGTACTATAGCATTCAATAGACTTACTTACCTTGTCTTTAAAGTATAGATGCTCACTTGTGTGGCTTTGTTCTATAGCCTGGTTGGTTAAGGGTGAAGAAGAGCTTTGTCACTTTTCATGGAGTGCCTGAGATATATATATATAAGTGTTATTAAACCATAGTATGATATTTATTTTTATGAAACAAAATCTTTATAGGGGTATAACTTAAGACGGAAGAAAAAAAAAACCCCGAAAATTGGAGTGCTTATTTAGTATAGGGGCTCAGCTCAGATAGACACACACACAGTTAGCCATACATTTGTTTTGATCCCTGTGTTCGGGCTCTAAACGCCTGTATCTTCTACGAGAGCTTCATCCCCCGCAGGATCTTTCAGGTCCCCGTTTCCGGTTTTTTTCGTCCCTACCGGTGTGCTCGACCGGTCCCGTACTTGGTGGTCGAGGTGGCTTTAGGGCAACGGTCGAATGTTTGTCCATGATCGACGGGCCATGCAAGTATTCTATCCCGCTCGATCGTGATGTTAGTTGTACAGTATAGTACCATGTCCGCTGAATCACATTCATGTTATGATATGATACCTCGACACCGCTTCCCGCTCAAACTTCGTGAAAACCCGGTGACAGCGGACTCACTCGTTCTGGTGACAGGCCGTGGATCAATGGTCTACTTATTCCTTAGTATTCACATTTTACTTGTTATAAGAGCTTGACAGAAAAGATATTCGGCAGTCCCATCATTGCGGAAGCCATTGGGGGAGGAGGTATTGTTGATGGAGTAAGGATGGGTTCGTAGCTGTGGGAAAGGTTTGTAAGGTCTGCAAGGTCTGGGGGTCGAAGTGCACCACACGCATCGGGAGAACATCCTAAGTGTATGAAGCTGGTAGCAGCAGTCGCCAGCAGTGTGAGCATGCCACACCAAAAGTAGATGACTTCAGGTAGTTGAATCTCCTTCCTAGGATACTGAAAGAATACAAAAAATACTTAGACCAAATTGATGCTTTGGCAACTAAAATTACTTGATTGAAGTTGAAAAATGGCTAAAAAACTAGAGTTTTCCATACAAAGAGTGCAAAGACTCAATGTCACTTTTGTGCCTTGGTCGGTGGACATTCCAGAAAATGTGGTAGTATTTTTGAAAACCTGAAAGAGAAACCCTAAGGAATTCTCTTGGATATGCAATAGATTGTGGGCTTTATCAAAGGAATTAAGGTGGAGTTATAATGTTGTCAACATGGATACCCTGGGTGTAAAACGCACTTCTACCGGTGATTTTGTTTTACTAGCTTCGTACTGATCAGTACCTGGGGGAATTATGTCTCTAATACTATACTCTCAATACTCTGATGTTTGTGAACACGGCTGCTATTGCATCACCCACCAGGTTCAGGCCAATATTTGCCCGTATGCAAGAGCAGTTGTGTTCACACGTCAGAAATCGTGACAGAGCTCATTCACGTGTACGGACCTGCTCTTCTCGCCGCCAGAATTCCATATGCCGCAATTATTTAGCGGACCAACCATGGGAATACGAGTGCGGCCGATAGATACTCGTATATTCGTCATGTGAAGTTAGATAAACAAAGGTAGAATGTTGCAACTAATACATGTACCTGTATACGGTACTATAGTCTTCGCGGTTTGGTTGGTGGGGAGAGCGAGAGAGTTGAATGAAAATGTGCAAACTTCTCCACACGTTCCAAAGTAAACCCCACCTGATCGGACACATATTTCTGTTCTTTTGATTATTTATAAAATTATATTATGTGGGTCCAAGTTAAGGATAATCATGCTAACGTTCCTACCCTTCAAAAGACACTAAATGGCCTTGAGAGAAGGCCGCACCTCCAAGGAGTGCTAAATAGTTCAATGAAAGTAACAGTTCAACAATAGATTTAATTCAGATGATGAGGAATATTGGCAGTAAAACAATCAATTTCATGAGATAAAAGCCACTGATTCTTTTGCCACCTATTTCTCTCCTTGACTGCCTTTTGTATCTATTTAGAAATTTCTTTCCATTTCTTTCTCACCTTGTTTTCCAACCTTTTCTTTGCATCATCTAACATCTATTGGGTTTTTTCACAGATATTTTCTATAGTATCTTGCTCTTTTTATCTAACTATAGCACTTACCTTGTAGATATAAAGTACTACATTACCTCCCTGAATTAAGTTTCAACTATATTTTTAACATACTATTAGATAAATAAGCTCTACTACTTTAGTATTTTAAAAGTCATCTAATATCTGAGTTCAGCTTTGTGTTTAAGTTAAATGGCTTTTAAGATACTGCCGTAGACTCTGTTTTTTTAATGGTAAAAGTCAACTCAGCTAACATCTAAGGTTTTCTTATTTCTCATACGATACACTGAATATCTCCGCAGGAATCTCTGAATCCACATATGATTCAGCATTGGTGCTGATAAGGAGGAATTAAGATGCAAGTAAGCAAGAATTAAACTAGCATATGTGCTAATTAGGTGATATACTATGGGAGGAACACCAATCTCATCTAACCTGTTAATAGAGAAAGTGGTAGTGAGATCTTGATCTGACATTAATTTACAGTTTCCCAATATTTATTCTTGTCAACATTGCTGACCTTTCAAACAGATGCAAAAGCGTTATTCTGAAACGCCAAATTCTCGTGCTATGGCGACAATATGTCACACAGGTTGTATTGTGCCACTCTTTTCTTATCTGACTCATGTGACGAATATATCTACCTTATCGCCCGTACCTCTACTTACATGAGGAGGGGGTTTGCCAAGATGGCCGACAATATCGAAAGAAGAAGAAAAAAACTTGAATTAATCTATGGAAAACAAAAAATGCGAAAAGGTTAATCTTATTGAACGGGCACCATGTTAACTTATGAGTGTATTGGCTGGGGATAAAAGAACCCATGAGGCAGCGGCTCGATCAACTTGAAATTTGCATCAGGTCTGGGGGGAAAGATTGTGATGGTGCCACTGAAAGGTCTTTGTAAGTTCATACCGGTATTTCTATCTTTTTAATGGACTATGTAACTAATTCATGAAAATTCTCACTAGTTTGCGGGATGGCGTATCGGAGTTGAAGGGATATAACTTATTTTACAAATCATAGATGATTTACTCAGGCGGGGGGGAATAAAGTCGCATTGATTTTGTTGCAGTTCCGGTTGTTAGCTGGAGCAAAGCACTGTTAATTATTGGTGTTAACACACCTCCGCTGTCCTCACACAAAGGCACAAGATCTTGACATGTCTCCCATAGCCTAGAGTACCGGTAGTGAATACCTCCCGAATGGCAAAGTCCGCGTCTGCATACCTGAAACCTTGTAATCCTTGATGACCACAACCACCCACCATTAGTCAAGCTATCATACTATATTCTACTCAAGTACCACTCGGGAAGTATATGTACTCGTACTATTTAAAAACACTACAATAGCATCTTAAATTGACTGCTGGTTGCTCTACCCGAGTACCCGACAACGCCATAAACAAACGACAATGGCAACTGTACAATTCGATATCCCAACAACCGATGAGGGGATCGCCCCGGACACAAAAGTATATATTTCCATCTCCTCTTCCACCGATAAAGCTAATAGTCTTTAAGCAAGTGACAAGCAATCCTCTTACCGACACTGAGGGAGAAACCGATGACCATGTCCTCCAGGTGCCTTCCCTTTACCCCCTCTCCCCTCCCCCACCACCAACTGATAGGGGGAATAAAAAACGAAGATAACATTCGATCCCCATGTCCAATCCGCCCGCCGCCGCAAATCTTCCATCGTATCCGTCGATGAGATGGGGAATCCCTTGCTCCCTAGATTCCTTAATAACCATGACAACAGCGGCGATGACAAAGGTATCGGTGCTGATACGAAGAGCAGTTGTTTTGTGCATGCGTTGCTGGAAATGCGGAATCAGTTTGTTCCAGTTGGGGCTAGGAATGGGAGTGGTGGGGAGGTGGAGGGAGATAGGGTTGTTGCAGCACATAGGAATCCGCCATTTATGACTAAGAGTGAACTATCGGATATGGTTTTGGGGGTAAGGGAGTTGAGTAAGCATTTAGGTGAGTAGAGTACCGGTATGATACTGATTTCATTGGAGGGGGGGGGGCGCTAATAGGGAGAATGGGTAGCGAGTATTCAGATCAAGATGAATGTTCGCGCTATTATGATCTTGACGAAGACTTATGATAAAGCGCTAGTCGGATATACGAGGAGGTTGGTGGAGTGGTTGTTGGGCGGGGAGAGGGGGAGCAAGCACACTGTGTTTGTACCCCCCAAGTTACACCCGTGAATTTGTCATAGCTGCTGATTGCCCTGGGGTAGATACGTCGAGGACGTCCTCAAAGATGCACCAGAATTCGATATGGAGGGGCTCGTAGAGAAGTGTCCCGGATATAAATCGAGATTACGTTTCTGGACCGCCGAGTTATGTGCTAAGAGGCCACATACTTTTGATCTTGTCATCACTGTGAATTCATTACCCCCCCTCCTCTGGAGTTGTTTGTGAATCTGTCTGATAGGAGTTCTAGCTTGGAGGCGATGGCACGGTCCTTTACGCGAGTTGGCTGTTCCAGAAAGTTGTCCCTCCGGTGTTCTCCTTCGCTCTGGGGTCCCTGGGATTCCTGACAAAGTTTGACTTCTGCACATTCGAGGACACACTATCTACTGCCATACGGGATGGTGTGACTGTGGGGCTACGCCTGCGCTTTGAGGGTAGGTAATGCCATGGAAATCGTTCGACCGAGTGAACCTTTGCTAACTTTGCCCCCTCCCTATTTTGGTAAACCACAGGCACCATCATGCGCAGGGTAGGTAATAACGAAGACTTTGACAGAAGCGAAGACATTGCCAACGAGATCTTCTCCGGAGCGGCGCTCCACCCGCCGACTCATACGGCAGGGGAGTCGTTTATTGTATTGAATGAGATTGTGGTGGATAGGGGGCCTAATGCTAGTGAGTTCCTTTCCCTTTCTTCTTTCCTTTATTGATCTAGGTTCTGGGGGTTAATATTGGTATGCTAACAATGGGGGGAAGCTATGTCTTCGACGGAGTTGTATGGGGACAATATGCACTTGACGACGATTCAGGCGGATGGGGTTTGTATTGCGACGCCGACCGGGTCGACAGCATATAATCTTGCCGCTGGAGGTTCACTCTGCCACCCGGAGATTCCGGCAATTTTGGTATGTTCTGCGTGCGAGTATCAAGAGGTCTACAATCTGACCAATCCAGGTCTCCCCGATTTGTGCCCATACTCTTACCTTCCGCCCTTTGATACTGCCAGACTCGATGGTTGTCCGCGTTGCTGTCCCGTGCGATGCACGGACTACTGCTTGGGTATCATTTGATGGGCGACAGAGGATAGAATTGAGCCGTAAGTTGAGCCATATGCTTTGATTATATGTCAGTATTAATCCCTAAGAAGAGGGTGACTACGTAATGATCTCGGCATCCCGATTCCCATTCCCGGCGGTGCAGAGCAAGCCCGATAACAAAGACTGGTTTGACTCGATTCGACGAACGATGAACTGGGGATCCAGACCGAGACAACAAGCGTTTTCTTGAATCTAGGGCGTCAGGACGGCAGTTGAATGTTTTTTTTATTCGGTCGTTATGTGGTGCTTGGGATATGTTGGCCTGGGTGCGTTACCGGTTTTTTTCTTTGATTTTCTGTACGGCTAGTACCATAACGACCAAATTCACTGATGCAGCTCTTTTTATCTTCTGTGAGGCATTTATAAGTTGTTGTGATTGTTGCTCGTATACAATATGTAATTTCTCCACCAATCTAAGGAACCCATCGCAATTGTCCTTCAATCCTACTTGTCGATTCATAAAGTATTCGGACGATTTAGTGCCAAGACAGGTACATATCAGTCGAAGGTGTCCGAATATCAACAGCCAAGTACGACTTTTCACCAAAATTTCCAACCTTTTTCCACAATTATCGTGATGTACCTTTAGGGGCGTTGCGACTTGTATGGAGCCATTACGAATAGTGTCTGCCCACTCGGACACAAGACCACAGTCTCTCCGTTTCCCTCGAGCGATGAGCCAGGTAACCCCCATCAAATGATATTCCTTGCGGTTGGCAATCTTCCTCCCTCCATTTTTTAATCTTGCTTTACAGTATGTCATCTCCCACGTCCGTTTCAGCAATCTATCTTCTATCAAGCCCTTACCCCGACTTGATCCCTTTTTAGTTTCCTTTCCTATCATAATAATATTATTATTATGATATTAATATTATAGTATAAGTTAAGTCACAGTCGCCTCATTGGCCGAAGAACTATGGGAACGTAAACTGTCAAAAGCTTGTTGACTCCCGGGGGCCAGGCATCTGACTTGTCCGTAGTTCAGTTGCTCCACGAGACCCTCCCTTCTAATGCGCTCGGATTGGCATCTCCAGCTGAGTTGGTGCCGGGAGGTCCGTTTTGGGGGATAAGGTTGCCCCTGCTATTGGTTTAGATATCCCTCGTCCCGGTCCTCCTGCACGGAGCACCCAGCACATCCTAGCGAGATGCGACTGAGCAAATCAGTTAGGACATTTTACCTATCGGAAAGCATGCTCCCAGTCCGCCATTAGGGGGTCGGAGGGAATTTTTAGAAGGCACAAGCCTTTCGGTTTATCTGAAAGTGTACCGTACTCGAGTACTCGAGTAGTTGGGCATCACTGCTGGGAGTTTAAATTACTGCGCCGCCATCACTCGACCCACCTCCCATCTCTTCGTCTGTACTACAGGTACTCGTAGTCCCATACGAGTACTCGAAGTATTCAGGACCTCACCCCGTGCTGAATAGGGTGATAGTATAGCCACTTGAGGAAAAGATCGATAAACCCCTCGGTGCCATAAATTCCATTGGCCGGGCCACTATTGGGTGGCCGGAGCCGTGCTTTTATAAGCCCAGTTTTTGAAGATCGAAGGACAAAATACTTGAGTACTCACTAGATGGTCCTGAAGTTCGGGAACAAACAAAGGGATCACGTTTGCCAGCGCTGGGATTTCCTACGGCGGGCTTGGCTCCGAGGCTCACAGGATGTCCGTTAACCCGGTGCATCAATCAAGGATCTTTTCCCAAAACATTTGCTTCTAGCACCTTTAACACCTCTCCCAGGGAATTCAATTTTCAGCAGCCTTTACAGCTACATGTTCATCAGCTGGATGGCCTGGAATACTCGTACTCGAGTAGGGTTGCGGAGATTATTTGGGACTCCCGCCGCACTATAATCCCAACTATGCTCAAAAACGTTAGACTCCGTGGATATATTGCTGACGTCAAACTCCCACCTCGTCCATCCGACCTACTCGAGTACTTGTATTGTACAAGACAGAAAGTTTCCGGATTCTACATCGAAGGATTTTTGGACCAAGCTATTAGATAACCCGTCGCTGGAAGTTTCCATAAATATCGCGAGTCTCCAACTTATTGTGGCTGCTGGATTATACGTGATGCCATCTATCGTGAGGTCTTCCACTGATGTCAATGCGGGGCGGACCGCATGGCTGCGGACCCTAATTCTCCTCGGGGAAGAAGGCTCAGAATATCCGAGCCATTGCGCTTGCAAGGGCTATCTCATAGTACGATATCACAGCACTTTCCAATTTGCCTTTGCCGTTATCTAACGTTCACAGACCGTTCTACACGTGAAGACATCATCATGTTTTTCCAACAAATCCCTGAAGGAATGATCCGACATGCGGACTTCCACGAGTACTACCCAAAATACAATGGTCTATCCAGTAGCAAGCGGATGCGGAAATTTGAAGCCTTGTGGAAGTCCTGCACAATATGGCTTCCGCAGTATGGGGCTTACATCTTGAATCCCGCATGTCTTCCTGGAAAGGACGCTAGTATGTTTACCCGCCCTTTCCCCCCCACTTTAGCGGGAATAGCTTATTACTTAACTAAAATGGGTGTAAAGCGTTGTTTAGTGAATGCACAAGCGCAGACGATATCCTGAGGTAAGCTTGTGAAACACACAGGGAGGGTTAAGTTACGCTCGAATATATATACCCTTGGCCGGAAAGGAGCAATCAGAGTCTGCCGTCGAAATTCTCTGCTCGCGCGGCTAAGTCGAGGCTGGACACCCAAATGGCAGCTCCCACACAAAGTGTCCGGCTTGGGTTAGGCCACCCGAGTAATATGGCGTATGGGGGGCGAACGCTGGATATTAGTACTCGGAAAGCCTACCTCCAACTTGCTCCTTTCTCTCGAAAGTTTATTTGATTCTCCCGCAAGATGGTACCACTGCTTTTTTAATTGTTTTGATGTGAGGTTACGGAGGGTCCCAACTGTTGGGCGTGCTAGAGGATTTCGTTTTCTGGTTCTAGCTTCTCACTTACACTTATTCGACTACCTGATTCCTTACGGCGGGGGTCTAACCAAAACTCACCAGTTTGATTGGCTAGTGACTGCTCGCTTTGGTACTAAAGGATAGGCACGGCATCTAGAAGTAGGGCCACATAACAGATCACCATCTTTGTTGGGGGGTTTCCCCGGGGGGAAGCGCTTGGTTACAAGAGAGCCCAGGGGAGATGGGCTATCATGGGAGGGAAAAGGGGAGGGGAACTCCTTTGGTTCCCAAGGGAATGGGATATGTTTCAATGAGTGTTTTTGGATTATTGTTGTGAGTGAAGTGGCCTTGAGAAAACATGGTTCATATGAGTTTGCGACTTGGTGGTGGTCGAATTCTAAGACTTTACCTTACTTGGTATTATTCCTGCTGTAGACCAAACATATCCAAGACTGCGAGCACAGATAACCCATTGCACAATGGCCGCAACATAAGGCCAATAAGAAATCACAGTCTAGTCAGCCCGTCCGGGGGAGTGCTGTAAAGTGCGGGTAAATATCATAAGTTATTCAACAAATTCCACCCATAAGCGCTACCAGTATTCCCTACCCAAACGAGCTCGTGTACTATTATACGCCACACCTTCCTTCGACCTCCCCGTGCGAAGACTAGTTTCACCAGTTTACGCAGCACGGTATCATGTCGCACGAGCCCGGCAAATGGAGAAGACGACACCGCCCGGCTTCCCAAACGAAATGCCCATTCACAACTTCGCCCACCCACACAACCCCAGAAAAGTCCGGCCATCCTCCAGATCGCCCAACCCGATACCGAGATCCAACGTACTTAAAAAGCGAGGTCAAACAGAAAAAGAGAACACTCCCCCCCATTCCGAGGACTCCGAGCACCCGGCTAGAGCCCTCGCGAGGGCGCCCAATAAACAACAAACAATCGCCAATATTGTGTCGATTTCTACCACACGTTGTATAAATTCCATATATTTTTCTCACTGCACTGTAGTTGTTATATAGTCTGCGGTATCATACTTTGCGATCCTCTTCTGTCTGACATGACTATTGCTGGGGTGGGAATGGTAGTATTTACTGAGGACGTTTTGTCGTATTTTGCTGGACATTTGCTCGGCGTAGTGTACGAGTTTTTTCTTTTCTATCGCTGTGATAATGTTGTGATATCGAGTATCGTACTGTGGTGGAGGTGCGGTGTGGTTTGAAAGCATAGTATATCACTCGGGATAGTACCTGGATGGTGTGTTGTGTTGGTGAGTAGCGGGTTCCTTGGCATCGGGTGGATCATTGAACGGACTTGCTATCATCATACATTCCTGTGGTGAGTATTTATGATAGCCAGGTGTGTTTGACCCAGAATATTTAAGAGAGGGTTTTGTTTTTCTCATCTTCCTTACCACACCTTGCTACTGTATGTACGTGCTAACACTGGAGTAGCGAACGAGCATCGTGTGGTATAAACAAATTAGGCATTCAATGCGGGTATATATATATAACTAATTATTCACAAAAGTTTTTTTCCTTTATCGCCAACAGGAGATAAAAAGGTCACTATTTTACAGGAGCGCCGGTGCAACAAATATATTCACAAAACCCCCCACCCCCCCCCTGTACAGCTTTCCACCCAACCAACGGCCCATCCGATACTCCCTAGTTCCCGATGTGCCCGATACCGGCGTTTGACATGACGCTAGCCTTTACACCGCTAACGGGCGAGGCGGGCTGGACGTTACTTCCGGAAAATTTGGTCAAGAAGCTGGACGTCGTGTACGCTGTCCAGTAGCCGCTGCCCGAGACGGAGTTTTGAACGCACGAGCGGCCGAGGGATGCGGTGCAGGTGTTGGCGTCGCTGGCAGAGTAGACGTTGAAGATGCGGCCGCCGGCAGATACGGATGTGGATGTGATTGTTGTTGTCACGGATTCGAAAACGTTCCCCTCTATGAGGGCCATGCCGCCTGTCTCCAGGTCGAATGAGTGGCGGCCTAAAGTTGGAAGGTTAGATGTGTTTCTTTTCGCACCTTTTAACTGACCGAAGGAGGGATGTATTATACCTATGTTACTAAAGTAGTTGTTGACCGCGTGGACCACAACGTCCGAGGTGCTTGCACCACCGATCTAAGGGGTGAGGGGTGTTAGATGGTCTTGATTCTTTTTTTTTTTTCATGAGTTGGGGCAGGTTGGAAGATGTATTCACCTTGGGGGCACGGCCAGAGCAGTCGTGGATGTAGTTGCCAGTCAAGGTGATCAAATCGCTGGATCCCAAGAAGAGCATTGTCCAGTAGTGCTGGCCATTGCAGGTGGCGGACCAACTCGTGTTTCCGTCGAGTTCGTTGTTAGAGATGGTGACCCTGCCAGCCTTGCTGTAGCCAGTGACAATCATTTGGCGACCGATGAGGGAGAACTGGGGATGTTAGTGATTGCTCAGGCGATTGAAGGTTGAGAGGTATACCTTGCAGTGATCGATCCTGTGAGGTTATTAGACAAGATTCAGTCAATTTCGTGGGGATGATTGAACCCTTACCAGACCATATCAGAGCCAGCAAGAGTGATGGCATCACCGCCCCAGATGTATTGAGGATTCAAGTACTAAAGTGAATTGGTTATTATTTAGGTCCATGGAGGGTAGTTCTCGGCACCTTACAGTAAAGTGGACGTTCTGAATGATAACGTTGGAAACTCCGTTTGCAATCCGGAGGCCTAGAGCAATTAGTAGGAAGAAGCAGGAACCAACTGGGAAACATACCGATTCCTTTAATCACACCTGCTGTTCCCTTTCCAACGATACTCCTAAAAATCAATTAGGAATAGGTTCACCGATTATCCGATGATGCTTGCGACTCACTTGTTGCTCTTGACATCGATGAAGGTGGTTCCAGCCTTGTCGTATGTCACACTAATACCTGGATACCCGCTCTTTGTGCACTATAAATCATATCAGTTTCTACGTCCAGCGAGCGATTCTCATTAGAAAAGGAAAAATCAAACACACCCAACTGGCTCCGTTTATGGCATCTTGCCCACCAGAATTGGGGCAAGTGTTACTCGCTGGACGGCAACCTGATCTTGGTTAATAACACGGTCTTGCAAGCAGAAAATGCTACAATGACGTACCAGTTTCGGTCACTGTTCCCTGGGAACCAACAAAGTTATACTCCTTCTTCAACATGATGACACGGGGGGTGGAATCCGTGAGCCATGTTCGCAACCTATCCGATTAGCATTCGTCCATTCCTCCCCCCGTCGTGAGGGTGAGCAGAACTCACTCTGCGATATCGGCGGGATAGGCGGGCGTGGCACTCCCACCGCCGGTCACACCCTTTGCAAAACCAGTTGCTGCCCCGACAACCTGTGCGAGAGAAGTCGAAGAGAGTAAGAGGATGTTGAGCAATACGAGTTGGAAAGTCATGTTGGGGTTGTGTACTAGTACAGTGCAATTGATCCGAGGGAAAGGGTAGAGCCAAAGTTTTGTCGCCTGCAGATACAATTTGGGGGGGGGGGCTGAATATGTTTATATAGTCATCTTCTTTCCCGCTCCCTCTCGTACCGTCTAATATACCTCCGGAACTGGTTAGCACCTAAGCTAGCTAGTTAGATGTAGAGAGTGTTGGCCAGCCTATAAGACGCAGTGATATAGGCCTGAGCTGGCTATTCAAGGTAGCGTAACCCACAATTCCGGCCATGCTTAAGCCTCCTTCCTCCAGGCTGGGACTCAGATTGCAGTACGGTATCCCGCGCACTGCTCGCAAGGAAAATCGGATCCTGGGTCATAATACGGGGGGTGGGGGTGGAACTGGATCATTGGCACAATTCAATCGGCCCCCGTCTTAGTAAACCCTGCTACAGTTGTCAAAAATAGTTCACAAGTACTCGATTTTTCAAGCCAGAGAGAGGCCAAGAGGAAGCCATGCCATACAGTAGGATATCGATGAAAGGTTTACCGAATGAATTGTGCCCATTGGTGGAGCAAAATTGGGAATTTGGTGCAGGTCCAAGTTTCTCCCCATGATATGTTTCAGACCCCGGGGTTGGATTCACTTACAGGCTAATATGGCTCTCGGTTAACTCGTTTCACCTAGTAAACCGTCACACCGGGTAAGCGATCATGTAAACCAATTGACCCTAAAAGACCGTAGGACAGGAACCACAATGTTGAGCTACGCTGCTCAAGACTTTACTCGAGTACAGTACTCGTATAGGCGTATAGATTTTGATTTCTACTAGCTGTTTAAGGGAATTTTTTCTCTTTACCTCTTTCCAAAGCCTTCCCCCCTTATTGAGGCATAAACTAACTTGAGGGGAAATGGGCACAGTGATGCGCAGTTTTTGTTCAGGAAAATTGGGATTTCAAGCGATCGAGTTGCGTATATCATATTTGCCCTAATTGAAAGCATATTTTACACTTCACCCTGCTCATAGCCATAAAACACAAAAATGATACCCTTGACAGAGCGGCGACTCGTTTCAAGGGCTTATGATAGAAGTATTATGTTCGAAGACCTGATCATGGACTTCTATCAACATAGACCTCGGATATGGAACAGAAGGAATGGTGTACCCAATTCAGTTGTTTTTTCAGTGAGCCCGGCCGTCCACCATTATCACGGCAAAAACACGACCAATTGGGAATGACTCAAGGACGTCCAGAATTTCCCCCCTTTGGATCTAAAGGGTGAGAGAGCACAGCGGAAATACTGTACATAGTACTCTCCCCCCCTCAGCTCTCGGTTGGAGCGGGCGGAGAGAAATTCAACAGGCCTTACCAGAAAAGGCAGGCCCAACGTCACGGCGAGGTTCCCAACTAACTCGTTCCAGTTTTTCCACTGTAGGTAAAACAGGTAAAACACGTTACCGTAACCCCGTCATCAAATTAAGGGTTGGGGTAAAAGGGAGAGTGACCAGCCATGCCGCCGGAAAATGATCTGAATCCCCGGGCCATTTGCCGGCAGAAGAAGAAAATCTGCCATGAATGTATTCGGGAGGGGCCCAAGGTGCTGGTATTCCGCCGGGTGGAGAGAGTACGGACCATCAGTTGTCCAGATACCGCCGCTTCTCACTATCACCTCCTCGGACGCCCGACCGACCGACCGACCACGCACGCTCCCATCGAGCAGCGTAACCTTACCGGAGGTGTCTGCTCCCTACCATGATGGAGTGAGTAACGACGCGTCCTGTATGACCTTGGATACTTGCCTTGTACGGTATCTCACCAATTCCGACGATAGGAACTGTCCCTCCCTTGGCGACGGGGGAGAGCCATGAATATACCCGCAGGAGGTGAGAGGCACCAGCATGGGTACTCGTACTAGTACTAGTACAGTACGAGCACACGATAAGAGGGGCGGTGAGTTTGTATGGGCGCTCAGATCACGCACGGGTTTCCCGCCGTACCGGTACTGTATATTTTGCGAATCCCTGTTGTCGGGTATGAATACCCAGCACTTCTTGTCTACCACCAGTACTTTTTCCTCTCTTTCTGCCCCTTTTCCTACTCGCTTGGGTGCAGGGCACCAGGTAGCCCCCACCCCGCTTAAGCTTTCGTACCAACTTTGTGCCACGCCTTGCCCGGATGTACGGCCCCGTCTGATAAGTCTTCGTATGGTCCATGGGAGCTGCAATGAAACCATGCTTCCTCCTTGGTTTTGGGGTTCCCACCCCATGGAATTGTGAGTAAAATTAGCGCCCAGGTTGTGCTTTAGTCCGCGTCTTTTTACTCGTAAAGAGTAAAGGTATCGAATGTTTGGAGTTCTAACAATAGCAGATTTGATCACTAGTACCAGTACTTGTATCATACTTGTACATGGATGTTGGATACACGCCAAGAAACGGGAGTATTCAAGTTGATTCCAAGTCTACACCATACTAGACCAGAGCATCTTGGGCGTTAGAACGAATGGCCCTATAGCGTAAGGTAAAATATAAGAGTGTACAAGTTAATACCAGCACAAAAGGGTTTTTTAGTAGAGTGGAAAATCACAATGCGGGTACACCATGAGTACAGTACCGGTAGCCAACCTCGGTGTTGGCATATTTGAGATGAACCAGTTTTTCGCGTTATGATAATACTGGTATAATCTTACTCTACAAGCACAAGCACTAGTAAACAATCGAGGTTCAGATTAAATAGAGCACAGTGATACTGTACTGTCCATGCCAAACAGGGCCTCTTATAATACCCTGCTCTACCCCCGGGTCATCTTCTCGGCCACCAAACGGAACACCGGTACAGCCCTGCCCCATCAGGATCATGATACATGCAATGAGTTGCTCGACGGAAACTTCAAATATGCAAGGGTAATTAGTGCCAAACGTGAACCCAATACCGTAACTGATAGAAATGGCTTCATTCCAATCAACTGCTTACTGATACCTTCCCCGTTCTCAATCTTACAGCTTTGTATAATAATCATTGGTTCGATATTGACCCCAATGCGCAACGCCAAGAGATATAGTGCCATCCAAAACCCGGGACTCCGAGAGGTTCGCGCTAAGCCCTATGCGAAAGATGACATAATACCAGGCATTTTCCGACGGAAAAAACCGACCCAGGGATTCCCGGTACGAGTATAGTTATCGAATGGTGAATCTGGAAGGACAAAAGTACCCATCTGGAGCACTATTTTTGATACCATCTCCGGTTTTGGCTCCCCCAACCGAGAACAATAGAGTAATTACTGTATTAGTACTCGTACAGTACTCAAGTTCAGTACAGCCATTTTTAAATCCGGAGACCACGCCCACATGAAGTTAAGTATTATCGGTACTACTACAGTGCTTGTCGCAAGCAAGAAGTGTGATGCCGGTATGCTGCTCGAATAGACACGTGCCCCACGACGTTTATCATACTTACCGCCTCTGTTCTTCGGATTTACTACTTCTGGCCTGTCGCGCTGGTTTGCTTCTGGCTGGCAAACTTAGCAGGTTGTCCTTTTGCTTAAGGAAAACGTGAAATTCCCATCCAGCGTTTAACTACTAAGTTAGGATCCGTGATTAGGATTACAGTAATCAGGAATCTGTTGTATTAGTGCCGGTACTGTATTAGTTTCTGAGAGCAAGAGTGTCGCCAGGCAGCCACCCAGGCGGCGAGGGCTCCCTATCTCAATTTTCAGATGCTTTAGGCGAGGCACAAGTGCTGTACAGTACCTTTGAGGTCCTAAGAATCAGTACACCTGCGATCTCCAGCATAGCGTCGGGAGTCTCCCCCAACCGGGAAAGAGGGACCACGGCACCGTCCGGAACGTCAGACGCTTAACTCGATTCGACCCGGTATTATATATCACCCATCTGACGGGAGAGCGACCAGACATCGTAGAACCCGATCAACGGCCAATGACGTATTAGCTACCTTGAACCGAAGGCTTCCGGAACCCTCTACCAACCGAAAATTCTGCTGAGAGCTTATAAAATGGCGAATTCGGCATTGTAACCCGGTAGGCAGGCCGGGGTGGGGCGGGGAAAGCCCAAGACAGAATCCCCACTACTATGATACTACTACAACACCTTCAGCAGGAGCAGACATGATTAGACTCGGAGGCTCTGGTGCTCCAATGGCGGAGCCCAGTATCAGACTCCCCCCACAAAATCGTGGGCATTTGGCAATTTTTCACTCACTGACCAAATACTTTGGCCAGAGGCTGGTGATGTTTGATATAGCAGACCCTGTCTACAAATACTAGGTTATGGCCGGTAATTTTCAGAGAGGGGCAGATCCGACCCGGTTCTCATGATATTCTATCGTCTCGTGACAGGACATTGTATAATATCGGGCCAGGATGGGGAAAGGCCCAAACGCTCCCGTAAATATCCTGCCATATTTCCGAGCTTAGGATTCCTACCCCCTACGGTAGAACATTCGGAGGTGAGATTTTAAATAAAATGGGATGGAAAGCGCTTTTTTGACACGAGTCTCTTCTAGGTTTCGACGCTCTGGAGCACAATTGAGTGGTGTGTCGGCCGTAATAGGCTGGAGTATCAAAGTATTGGATGGAAGACGCACGATGTCATTCATAATTGCCCAAACCGGGTGAAGGAAGAGGGCTGATATCCCGATCAAGCCAACCTGGGCAACGGTGTTTCTCAAGATGCACTAGGTTCCGGTGGGGGAACTACTGCTTGGATACCCACCAAAAACCTCTTCTACTTTTGGGTGTGCCTATATCACTATAGCATCCTATTATAGCAATATCAGTGATACCATATGATTTACCAGAGTAGCCATACATTATGCTAGTGCAAGGATGAAACGATTACTAACCAACTAAGTTAGGCTTATGCAGAGCAGATGTTGCGCACCAAGTCTATCAGCAGGCCAACCACGCGAAAGAACACCCATCAACTTTGCTCCCTAGTTGGCTAGCAAATGACCAAGGCCACTGCGCTGGACGAGTTCGACTGGGTACAGTACGCGCGAGTACCGCATTATTACTTTTGGGAAAAATACAAGTATGGAAGGAGCAAATCTCACCGAAACCAACTCTAAAGGATCTCATGTGATTCCGTCAAAAATAGGCTTAGTGCCCCACGCCAGGTACCCGGAGCAGGTGTAGTTTTATACATCTTCCAGAAACGTGGACTGTTCATAAGATTTAATAACGGACATACCCCCACGCCCGGAGGAGGGTAGGTGAAGCAATCGAGAATGGTTAGCTCTTTTGTCCCTGCGCCGGGAAGAGCTGTGTGTTCTGGACAGGTAGGCATCCCAAGACCGCCAAATACAAACCCCCGCCGCCCCATACGGTGAGTGATGTAAGTGCTAAGATATTTCTCGCCTATCATGCCACGCCCGGGCCCGGGGAATTTTGCCTAGCCGTCATGATGGACACCTGAATCATACGACGCAAGGCGGTCAGACAGGGATGGGGATGGTGAGCGGATCAGGTGAGTGATTTCCTGTGATAATAGATCACTGGGTCATTGGGTGACTGGGTTCTGGTTGACCCCCCCTTTGCGAACCGCCCAATGCAGGGCGAAGGGAGTCTAGGGGGTTGTGGGTGGGTGGAAAGGGGCTCCCCTCGAAGGCCCAAATGGCCCCGCCCCCACCTTCTATTACTGTAGTGCTCGAGTTCCTCAAAAACCCGAATACCTACGCCCCCCGGCCAAGGTTTGCCTTCCCAATTTGCAATACTCGAGTATAATAGCGAGCGCAGGCCGCTTCTTTTCCGCCTAAGAAGCATAGTATATTGGTAGTCGCGCAACTAGCATCGGAGACCATTGAGATTGTGTGAATGTGAGGCAAGAAGGCCCAACACCATCGAATTCAATCTACGAGATGGCTCATGGAGGAAACAAATAAATTCGATGCCTAACTTGGCAGAATATCTCTCCATAGTTAAAGGCATCTTACAAGCCAGCACTCGTCGTGCCGGATGCTCGCCATGTCGGGAAGCATTTCGCCATACTATCGAGTTCAAGCATATCGCGAACTGCTGGCCGCGTCGCATCTGCTCACAATTCCCTGGGCAGCTAGACACCCTGCTAGTCACGCACTACGAATATATACACTTTCATACCTTCATGGAAAAAGCTCGCCCGTCCTCACTACTACAAATGTAGAAGGGAAAATCTCCCCGGAGAAAGCACGAGCACAGGGGTATCGGAATCCCGTTTACGGGCACGTGCCGCTCTCCTCTGAAGAGTTAGAACGGAAGAGGGGCATGTGCCACCCGCTAGGACAAACGGAGTTCAAAATCCAGGCCGAGAAGCGCGAATACCCCCCCCCGTATCACAACACGATTTATTTTTCCCTACGCTCCTATTGAGGAAAACTAAGCTCCTCGACCTCTCACCCCCCCACATGGCACGATATACAATATGCTGTTGTTTTCCAGCTCCACGTGATGGATCGTTCAGGGGGGGAATTGAAACTCTTGAGCTTCCTAATATAAATCCTCCAAGTGTTTATTGATTCCCGACGCCTCCGCCACTGCGCGAGCTAGTCTATGTTCTCCGTGTGAACGGACATCTATCTGCCCTGCCAGCAGGTGGATTATTATCAATATTATTATTATTTCCGCCTGAGGTTGAGGATAACACTATCTCAGTTGGTATTAGACACGCCGCGGGAGCAGATACATTCCCAAGCTGATTGCCGACAGCGACATCCTTTGGTGCTTAGAGGACCAACAGATTGTACAAATGGCTAGAAAGGCCAAGAGTAAGGGCCATTGCATAATACATTGATAAGTACAGCAGGAGTGCTACAAGATTCTCGAATGCTTAATCCTCTCAAAGGGGAGAGCTGAAGACCCTGACTATCTACTGTTTGGAGCAAGACAAATATCTTGAGCGAACAATAACAATAACAAAGAAAAGAGGTGTGTGTGAGAAAGGCAAGGAGGTATCTTCAATAGCCCAGGAGGTCTAGATGCGCCATCAGGTTTAATGTAAGGAGAAAACATCAGTACCGTAGTATTATAGGAGTGACACCACGGTAGTGCGAGAAGTATGTTTCAACAGCATCTTGGCCGCATATTCGAGTGACATTACATGATCTACCCCCTTCCGAAAAAAAAAAAAAAAAAAAAAAAGAAGGGGAAAAAATTTAATTTCATAGGTTGGTATTCGTTCGAGTATATACTCGTATAGATTTACTAGCCCAGGCTCCTCACGGTTAGACCGCCGGTTGTAGGGATTAATAAAAGCGAAGAAAAGGGTCCCCATCAGTCGTGCTATCATACCAGCTAGCCAGATGCCTCACTTGACGGGTCTAACCAGCCCGTACTGTATAATCATTACCCTCAAAAACGTCCAGCAGAAACAGAAACAGAAAGGAAATGGAAAAAAAAGGGAGGGGACATCAGACGGGACAGGACATCACAGGGAAAAATATGAAAAAAAAATTGCGACGGGAAAGTGTAGATAAGTGACAAGACAATCGCAGAAGATGGGTTTCAAGTTGCCCGCAAGAAGCAGATTTTGTAAATAGATACAGCGGGCAAGTTAGCATCTCTATTGAAGAGTGCCTCATTCAACACATCCAGGAATTTAAAATATCATAGAAAAAAAAGGAAAAGAAAAAACCCAGATAGGGAGCCGCGCCGACAAAAACAAATTTGCAATGAAAGTGGTCTCTACAATATCGCGCTGTAGGTGCCTTGCAAGAACCAGATAGACCTCCGGTGGCCAGCGGTTAACTTCTCAAGGGCTGGCGGGGACCACATGGTACAGTCGGGCTTTTGTCCATTCCGATATTTAGAGAAGAACTATTCGCACAAAAACCCACCCCGATAGTAGTAGAATGGGCACAGTGGATGGGGGAGTTGGAAAAGTATGATATCCGGAATTAGACTACCCTCCTCCCGAGAAGGTGGGAGAAAGCGGGGAGGAAATCTTTAAGGGAATTATATTACATAATAATATTATTATGATACACCCCTCAGAGGATTCGGGATGATACTCCTTTCTCGTTTCAAATTCTTTGTCAACACCCGTGAGGTTATTTGTACTGTACCAATCATTCCCCACCTATCTAGCTAACAGTACTCGTGCCGCTTTCAACAAGGGTACCGTTAGGGGTGAGAATGGGCAGAGAGGGGTGGTTACGTGTTGTCAGCATATGGCTGGGAGATATCGTCGTCAGCATCAAGAGAGACTATGGGTAAGGGGACCACCCCTATTTGTCGCTAGTTTATGGGATTCCCGAGAGAGAGGGAAACGAAGACAAGAACACCTCCGAGCAGTAGTGGAAAGTCTCTGAGTTTCTGAGAGGTTTTCAGCTCCTGGGTCGAAGGATCATTGATCAGTGAACTTCCATCGGCTCTATCTCACCATCATCGTTGACTTTCATCTGCTACCGATCATTGACCATAGTGCAAACTTCTCAGAGACCTACTAAATTACCGATTATCGTGATCAAACCCGAAGAGGCAAGAATAATAACTTCCCGGTGAGGCTAACAGAGACCACTTCAAGGCTACTGGAGAACGGGTCCATCCTCCATTGTCGATCACCCTTTATCGGTTTGCCATTGCCCGAAAAGAACGCCACCCACCTCAACCGACGATCCACAGTACTGTACCGGTAGTAGACGACCATATTATCAAGTATGATATCTAGTGCAACGTGATCCATTGTACTGGCGCTGTGTAAAATCCCCTCCCGGCTCAATTGTTGGTAGCGTTGCGGGATACACACGCAGGTAAGATCATTTGCACTCTCTGATTCTAAATCTACAAGTATTCCACAAACTTGTCAATCCTTGCCCCGCAGCACGGCTCTAACATATACCGCGCAATCAACGCAATGCGCAATGCACCGGACCGTATAGAATGCCTACGAGTACCTTTTTTTTACCAAAACGTCTAGTAAGCACAGCATACCGCCAGACTTAAGTCGGCCAGATTTTTGGCGCTGGGTCACCCATAGGCATGTTGAGTAAAGCCTTTATACACCCGAGTCAACCTCACGATACTGAAGTAAACAGTTTTGTCCATATTTCCCCCAAAATATCCATTCACTTCACCGAATCCATGTGCAGTATCAAACCAGCACCCGATCATCACCATCACCAGAATTAGATGTTCCTTTTGTTTTGTCGTTTTCCTTTTCCCCCCTTTTTCACGGCTCGAACGAAACCCACACACAAAAAAGGACAAAAACCCCACAAAGCAGGACATAAATATCAAAAAGTGGTGTATCATACAAAAACCCTCAATCAAAACCTGTGATTATTCCTTTTTCCCCTCGTTTTCCCACAGTGACAGCGGGCAACTAACCTATGGCAGGGTCTAATGGCCAACCACTAAGCCGACTTTTTTTTCGGCCGGGCAAGCGGATGGGCCTCGGTATTCCTGTATCAGTCAGTATATTTCATGAAGCTACCTCCCGAAGCTAGGTGGTGCTTACAAGACGTATTCATCCCTACAGAGAGATCAGATGGTTAGAATTAAAATCGGAAACCTGGCCATAGAGAGATGAACTTACAAAGAGATAACGCTTGGGTCGCTGAACAAGAGGTAGAAATATCTAAGATATGTTAGGATGATGCTAATAAGAATTTTACGCATGGGGGTGAACCTACTTGAGTGTCTCAGCGTTAAAGAATGATTCTTGAGAATCCAATTGCAAAAATTGAGGATCTCCACGAGCCCTTGTCACGTCTAAGGAGAGTGATTCCAGTCAATATGCAGTCTTCCCCCGAAAAAAGATAGTGCCCTAGATGACTTGCCTGCGATTGCGGAATACGCAACCTCTGTCTGCGTGGCTTTGACAATGCTTTGGAACATCTTCCATCCTTTATCCTGCCACTTCGAGTCGGCTGACACACGATACCTTACCATATATGTTAGAGCGACTACGCTTGGGTGGAGATGTCTAACTCACATTATGAACACAGATTCAATGGCTTCCGGTCGCAAGATATATCTATAAATTGTCAGTCATTGTCAATATCAAATGATTTACAGGACAGATTAAACCTCCTATCACCAATCATGGTAAATCCAGATGGTAATCCTTCTTCTTTGATTATATTATGTGCAATTTCGGTCACTGTCCTCAGTACCTCGATCGGGGCCCTCTTAGAGTGTTGGTGGGGTTCCATTATCGGCAACTCTGTAGGCCGTAGGTAAGCTGGGACTAGCATATCGTGGTACAGCCCCGTGTCGAATTGGCACTCGGTAGTCTTATTGCATCGAGCAACTCGAAACCACTCTGGCATAATCCCAGTAGGGAAGGCATCATAGGCCCAAACACAGCCATCCGTGATCTTAGCAGCAAACTTGAGATCGTCATCGCGGCCGAGTGCCCTAGCTCCCAGCGCCAACATTCCACCAACAAAACAGCTCTGGATAATATGTTAGCTGAACCCCAGAACAGCTCTTGATAAGAGAAATTACCAAATGGCCCGTGTCTCCGTCAAAACGGGGCTTTATACCCGAGGTCACAAAAACATTTCCGGTGAGAAGGATGTCAGGATCCCCAGCTGCATAAGGCCGATAAAAGAGATGCTCTTTTGCAACCTCAACTACGGCCTCATACATCTTCTTATATTGATTTTGTCCACCTAATAGGATGTACTCCTACCAGACCAGTTCGTCAGAATGGGCTATTACCTTAATCATGCCCGAACTTGGACGAGTATTACCTTAATCAAGTATTCATACAATGAGTCAGCCATACCTCCCAACGTAAACTTTTCCTCTCTCTGGTAGGAAGGGTTTTTTAACCCTTGAGGTAAACAAGTAGCTGACGCCACCGGAGCTTTTGCCTCGGGTCGACCTTCTCTCGCTGTGGCAGTCCCCGCATATATTTCGGCCCGCTTCTCCTTTTCTTTACCAACAATCGAAACTTCACCTGTCCCCCCGTCTTTGGGCTTGCTTGTAGCATAGATACCGTTTTTTGGTGGGGGCACCGCAGAGACCGTGCTCACTTGTTGGGGACTAGGTCTGACAACCTTACACCCAGAAGCGTCAATTATCATCGGCCACATTCCTGGAAGATTGGATTCATTTTGGGATTCCTCCAGCGCATCCGTGATCCGCTGGACCGCATCATAATAAGTGTTATTTCCTGTTATCTGGGCCAGGCGTGTAAACTCGACAGTCAAGGAACCAAGCTCGGCTGAGATAGACCTTATGTCTGCGCGAACTTCTAGAGCTGTTTGCCTTCTGTAAAGGAACAAGTCAATGATATTATTCTATAAACTACAGGGAATAATTAATTACATACGGTCTGAACCCCCAATGTAGTACCGGCATTCGGTTCGGAGTGTCAAAAGCGCCGTATATCATATCACCCAGCTCGATCGCCTTAGTGAGCAGGATTTCATGTTTTGCTCCAGAAACATCGTATGCCGCAATCAAACCTCCGAGATATCTAATAACGGTTTCAAAAACAGGAATTGAGGCCATGGGTGTAGTGGTGAAGTCAATTTTGGCCACTTCGTCAACTGCCTCCATAAACTCGTTTTCCATACCCATGATCCATAAAGTGTCCAGAGAATCTACCAAGGTTGCTCCCCAGCCACCAAAAGGGTCCTTGAAATATTTACTCACGGGCATAAGTTCGTCGTGGCCCCATGCATACTTCTTGTATCCGCTCCATGAACGCTTGAAGGCATCCCTAACAGCCTCCAGGCGCTCGAGGCGAACCTTACGCTTGGTTTCACTTTCAGCACCAAAGGAGGCCTGTATTTGAGGAATCTTCTCTGGCTGAGGAGTCGGCAATGGGATAATTGATTCCGAAGGTACGGGGAAGTGTTCCGGTGACTTGACCCATCGATCACCTCCAGCAGCAGGAACAGCCCCGGAAGTTTCGGTGCTGTGATCATGATGTTTAACAGATGGAACAGTCGGAATTGCCACTTCCTTAAGTGTGGATTTAGGCGATACCGATGCAGTCGCCGGAGATTTGCTCGGCCCCAGAGCCCCTGACTTGGTTGCAGGTTGCTTTGTATGAGGCTTGGGTGAAGGCTTATCAATGGGAGGAATCGGCACAACTGGGGGCGGTTTTGGCCTTTTCTCTCCCACTGGCCTCTGGTCAAGCTTTGTTTCAGAGCTCGATCCTGTATGGGACTTCAGTCGATCAACTGGGAAGGCAGCACTGGTATCTTTGAAGGAAGTAAAATGGACAAAAACGACAACTGTGATAACCGCAAGTAACAACAGGGGCCGGTATCGCCGGAAACGTACAATGCCCGCCATTGCGAACGATGATAAAGCTAGATCAGCTACAGTTCTCTCCCTTTGAAATAGCCGTCTTTCTGTTGTATTCGAAAAATGCCTGAGCAGGAGTGATAGGCTTTGAGAGAGGGTCAGCCCCCCGTTGTAGAGATTTCTGCTGTCGATAGACTAGGTGATGGTCCGGAGGTAAGTTAGAAAAGGACTGGGTTTCACAGAAACGGACCTCCGGTCTGCGAAAGAGTCTTTTGGGCAAAGCGGCAACAAGAAATCAAGATTACCTGAATAGGGGCCTTTGAAAGTGCCCCCGGCCTTGGCAACCTCCCAAGCAGAGCGCTAGCCCAGCAAGCCAACCTCCCAACCAACCTCCCTTGCACAACAACAGCACTAAAGCGCTCGCCATAAGGCTGGAATGGTCCAAAGTCTTGTTATTTGTTCTATGAAAACTGCCGAATTGACAGAAAACTCTTTTCAAAACAAGTGGGAAGCAAAAAGTGAATGGAACAAGCGATTTGACATCAAAAATAGCCAGTTTTGCATACTTATTCCATTAAAGCCTTGAATGGGCTTGAATCCTCCGAGGAGTAAACAAAACTCTCCACAAAATCATGTCAGGGCTATTGTTCTTAACAGGAAAACTATGCTTTGGCAGAATTTGAAAGGTCATTGGCATACCACTCATGAAGAGTTAGGAATTGAGTAGACATTTGTGTATGGAAAATAGTCACGGTGACCTTCCTCTTCCCAATGGTTCCATTAATATTTTGTATTTTTGTGAATTTTCTCTAGCATAATATCTTGTTATGAAATCTGCCACTTTCGTATCATAGTAAAGCAGCATGTGCCCCCTTACTTTTTTATGTCCTGCGTAACTTATATCATACCACTTATTCAGCGATAAATAATTTCCATAATAATATTATTATCTCTAAAAAATGCGCAATTAAAAAGGGTTTACAACACAATAAAAAATAAAATATTTACAGACTGTCAGCAGTCTCTTTGTTCTTCGAATAACCCAAATAATTTTTTTTAAAAAAGTGAGAATAACTCGAAGCTTCTCTAGATATCACACCCTTGTGGTCCTTTTTTCTCTTACAAAATCTGGGAGCTTTTACGATTATTGGTTGATTTGTTATCAAATATTGAAGTTGGAATTCCATTACGCTCGCTAGCCTAACTTGATCATTCATAAAAGATTCGGATGCCTTGGCGCCAGGATCCCATGTTCAGGTGCCGGTTTGGCTCTCACCCAGACACAGCACCGGCTAGGCGCCACGCGGATTTAACAACCCTATCCGGGGATAAGCAATTCGAGGAGTTAATATGGCAGTCTTCGCTGTGCCCACGATGAAACTACCGTAGGCGAGCATCAAGCGGGTATCAGAAACGAACAATCTTTTGTTACCCTGCTTTGACGTTTCCCCTTTTGCTGACCAAACACCGGTGTGATACCCCTGTTTGTCGCTAGCTTGGTCGTGGGTACTGTATGATACGATGAAGCCATCAATACTTACCAGTCATCGTATTATCGTAATATACTCGCACCAGCACCTCATCCTCGCCGGAAACGACTTGTGAAACAAAACAACCCTGAAGCATACATTATAAAGTTTGCTTAGTAACCAGGCACTAGTCGTCCTCTGTTTATTCGAGCAGTGTCACCGTGAGCTACCTTGCCGGTATCGTATATGGTAGTGGTTGCACTCCATAAAGCAAAGTCTAGGCAAAATCCAGGTAAGGTGCCACACCTTGATGATTCACCGAGTCGTCGTGGCCTGTTTCGTGCCTGCGAAAGGGGCCAAGACTCAATAAATTGAATGGCAGTCTACCTCGTACTTGTATGATAAGTTACCGAATGAATCTCGAGAGTTGAGGCCACACGTGAAATGCTTGGCGTTCCCCAGCCTCGCCATCGGACCCATCATCCCCCGAGCACGTTCCCCAGCTCTTTCTCCTTTCCGCAATCCTATCGCTCTTTCCTCAACCCCTTCACTCTCTATTCATTCTATCATTCAAGTTCCTTAAATCAGTGACATCGCTTAGATAGCGAATCCTCTCAATCATGAAGTCTTCTATCATCTTTGCAGCTGGGTCCCTTCTTGGGTCCGCTATGGCTGGCGTCCACAGGGCACCGTTGAAGAAGGTCCCGCTGACGGAGCAGCTTGTAAGTTTGCCGTAGTTTTCCTATTTCCCCAGTTTTTGGGGCTTCCCGACTAACAATCACTCTTGACTCGGTAGTCTCATCATGACATTAACACCCAGATGAGGGCCCTTGGCCAAAAATACATGGGAATCCGCCCGGAGAAGATTGACGAGGAAATGTTCAAGACCCAAGAAATCAAAGCTGATGATGGCCACCCAGTCCCAGTTAGCGTAAGTATCTCAGTTCATGTTAATCTAGGCCGAGCTAATACTTCGCGTGCAGAACTTTCTGAATGCTCAGTGTACGTTCCGAATCGAGTGCAACCGAACGAATAAAATACTTACTAATGTCGTGTAGACTTTTCGGAAATTACCATCGGAACCCCCCCTCAAACCTTTAAGGTTGTTCTTGACACCGGAAGTTCTAACCGTAAGTTACCTTCCTGCGGTGATCCAAACGTGGCACTCATCAAGATGTAGTTTGGGTTCCCTCCTCCCAGTGTGGTTCGATCGCTTGCTACTTGCATAGCAAGTATGACTCGTCAACCTCATCTACCTATAAGCCGAACGGTACTTCTTTCGAGATTCGCTACGGCTCTGGAAGCCTGAGTGGCTTCGTCTCTCAAGATAACATAGAGATTGGCAATCTTAAAATCAAGGATCAGACTTTTGCTGAGGCAACTTCGGGTGAGCCCTAATGCTATCTACACTCCCCTTGGATTTCGTATCTCATTGTTGAACATACAGAGCCTGGTTTGGCTTTTGCTTTCGGTCGGTTCGATGGCATTTTGGGACTCGGGTATGACTCAATCTCAGTCAACCACATTGTTCCTCCCTTCTACCAAATGGTCGATCAAGGTCTTCTTGATGAGCCCGTTTTTGCCTTCTACCTCGGCGATAAGGATGATCAAAGTGAGGCTATTTTCGGTGGTATCGATAAGGCCCATTATCAGGGCAAACTCATTAAGCTCCCCGTCCGCAGGAAGGCTTACTGGGAAGTCGAATTCGAGGCCATAACCTTTGGAAAGTCGACTGCTCAATTCGAGAACACTGGAGCTATTGTCGACACCGGAACTTCTCTGTAAGCTTTTTGGGCTCTTCGGGGTTTAGTTCATCTACTGACTTGTAGTAGCATTGCGCTCCCATCCACCTTGGCTGAGCTCCTGAACAAGGAAATTGGAGCCAAGAAGGGATTCAATGGACAATACAGCGTTGAATGCGAGAAGCGCGACTCTCTCCCAGATCTCACCTTCACCCTTACTGGTATGTGTGGTCGTTATCTTGTCTCGCTATGATTACTAATAGGGGGGCTTACAGGTCACGACTTCACCATCACTGCCTATGACTACATTCTTGAGGTTCAGGGTTCGTGTATTAGCGCCTTCATGGGTATGGACTTCCCTGAGCCCATAGGACCCCTCGCCATATTGGGTGATGCATTCTTGCGGAGATACTACTCTGTCTATAACTTGGGTGATAATACTATCGGTCTTGCTAGGTCCAAGTAAGCCAAGACTGTTAATGGATGCTTGTGAAGACCAATGGAGGTGAAGGCATTTGTACGGTGTTGGGTATGGGTTTCGGTCTGGCGAGTGGTTATTAGTTTGTTTCACTTTCATTTTGTTCAAGCAGAATTTTTCGTACACGGCTTTTTGGGCCCAATTATTTCTTATGAGGTTATCTTGTTTTTGCCGGGGGAATTTGAGCTTCTGAAATCGGCCACAACAGCATGTTTTCTGCGCAATTGATATTTAATTTTTTGACTCAACTCGAATCTGTAAGTTACCCAATGGAGAGTTAATGCCATTTACCGAACTCCTTTCATAAGATGTTGCATTCAAGGCTGGCCTCGAACCGAACCCAAAGTGAAGCGGTTAGACTTCCACATTGGTTACTGGGGCATGGTATAACTGCTAGTGCGCATAGACAGACTACTACCGTCCCGTGTGTGCAGTGCTATTCGCTTGGTCCGCGGTATGATAGGTCCATTTATCTCCAACAAGGCACCAACAGGGGAGAATAGAAAGACAAACATGCCATTACATAAGAAACGTAACTTTGCCTATCAAAATATTTTTTTTTTAAGTATGGTATCATACCGTACATAGATTAGATTAGTCCAGAGGCACCAACCCCCCCCGCCTTTATAAACACAAATTCAATGGAGAAATGAAAAATGGCGGAGAAGGAACTCGGGGTATAGCGAGTGACTTGATTCATGATACCCATCATATTATGCAATGTTCTCAAGCATACGAAACGGCCCGCACAAACTAAATGAGGGAAGGGAGGAAGGAAGAAGGGAGGGCCGTAGATTACTAGTACTTACAGACCCGCAGTCTGCGTATCATACCGGTATCCGGCATCCATCATGGAAGGTACCATATAGCTATCGTGGACTTGAATGGTCAAGTACAAGTGCCAATGCAATACAAGCCAGCCAACCCCAATATTATGTACTGTACAGACCGGAGCGTAGCACACTGCATCAAGTGAGTGAACAAGTGAGTGATGGCGTGCTGGATGCAGTAGAGCTGAGAGGTGAGAGAGGTATGCACCGTAAGTACTCGTAGGTGTTCTTAATACACGGCGCTGGGCAGAGAAACAGAGATAGGCGAAGAGACAGAAGAGGTCTATACGGTAAGTCCTTTCGCTATGATATCCCTTCGTCTGGGCCACCGCGCTCAACTGGTCTCCCGGATGAACGGGTGAATGGATGAATAGATGAAGGTCACGAGAATGCCCCTTCTGTCGGTGGGGTCTGTGGAATCAATTAATCGATCGATCGATATCGCGTTATTGTAATCAAGATTCGTCCGTGAACCCCCACTGTGCCTGGAGCTCGGGCATAGGTTAACTTGGGAAGGAGTCGGAATTAAATTTTTGGTGGGAACTGCGAGGGACTGTACGAGTACAGTGCTGTACCTTGCGAGCGTAGTATCATACTCGTGAATGCTTGTCTCATATGGTGGGCGAGAAGGATATTGGAAGAACCCCTACCAAGGTTCTGGTTCTCGTCTCGCGGGCTCTCTGATTGAGTACTGTACTGTATTGTTCGAGTACCGCGTCCAGCTGGATCGCCATTGGAGATCTACTCGAGTATGATACAGTACTCGCGAAACTCATGAGTACCAGCCATCTTATTACTACGGTATCAAGACCCTGTAAAGGGGCAGATTCTTGGCGCCAGCGTGTATGGTACAGTATTGCAGGGCACGTGACCATCTCCTATCATACTAGTAGATTCCGACCAAAAGTGCGCGGACTACCTCGTAGTCGGGGTTTGTAGTATCAAAGGAACGCTCCAAATCCATATTCAAGCCGTCTTCTCGCAGATTTTTCCACAAGCGATCCTGGGGGATGGATAGACAGCCCATATGGGCGTAGAGCACGTAACTTATATCAGGCTCTTCTTCTCTTACAGCTCTCATAAACAAGAACGCCCTCTCACCAACTAGCAGCACCACAGTTAAATTATCCATTGAGGAGCAGCGGGTATGCTCCACCGCTTTGCCCAATGAGGAGCCCGCCTGACTCCTCTTCCGCTTGTCCATCAACATCCCTTCACGCGGAGCGCAGAACGTCTTTCATAGGAGGTGTTAGTGGAATTCCCGAACTTGTAGCATTTGAAATGTTGGAGCCCCAGCATGAGAGGCGTGAATTGAGTGGGGTATCTGTCATGTATCGTATTTAGACCCGGGGGGCTTTGTACTCTATCGTATCCTGAAAAGAACAATTCCCCCCTTCACCACTTCCTTGCACAAGAGGTCTCCCACTGTACGAGCAAAGCTTTTATAGAGGGTGGTCTAAACGAGGTGCTTCCTGGATCATATACTATTCACGCCCGAGACACATAGAGTCTTAACTTAATATCGTACGAGTACCTATATATATTTGACTCAGGGCATAAGTTATGCTGGGAAACTCTCAAGGATAGAAGGGAAAGGAACGGTCAAGCCAGGAAGGGGTAAAGTACTCGTGCATCGTCATTCACTTGCTCCGTGCACTTTTTCTTTTCTTTCCGTCTCCGGGTTATATCATACGGTGCCCCCTAAGATGTCATACTCTACCAGAACACCGAACAGCGCACAGTACCCGGATTTTAATATTTTGATAGCGGGATTCTGACCTGGTACCGACCGCCCTGCAGACGAGGTACCGGTTTCCCTAGGGAGCGAGTAGAAGAGGTGGGGCACACATCAACAGTCTACTCCACAATATTTTGGTAGCCCGAACCAAAACCGAAGCCAAAATCAACAGACATATCCTTCAGTCCCCCCCCTTCCTTCCCATCCATATGCATCCACTACATCACGTCATCGCTCCTCCTGGCCTCCACCTCTCGGGAACCTAGTCCCGGAATCGAAACCCTCAACCCTACTCCACCCATCATGACGTCACTGGAGGGTTCGAGATCATTATCGTGCATCGACGAAGATTGGCGGTCCCAGCCCTTTTTTCTTTTTTTACCTTCCCTAGCCCTACCTATCATATGCCATGATCAATGATAAACCTAGCTCGAGTATGGTGCCTTAGGCTTAGGCCCTTGGGACCCTCCAATGTCCCGGGGTATGATACAAGTATCATACTCAAGTACTCGAGTAGGGTGCTTTGTGCGGCAGTTTTGCTCGTGCTTTCGCAGCGTTTTCAAAAAAAGGCCCACCACTGCATATCACCCATATCCAAGCAAAAGAGCCCGATTTTGGTGGCACGCAATAGCGCTCCCCCCTAAAAACGCTTCGAGGCGAGCACTTATCGCGGGCTGCTCGCTCACTCGGCTGCGTTACGTTGCGTTGCCGCACATTACGTTGCTGCTGCATGGTCCGATCGGCGTGGTTGGGGTGTCTGCGATTTTGTGGGACAAGTGGGTGAGTGAGTGAGCGGTTGTGTAAGGTGACGGTATATTTCCTGCGAGGTTTTGTGTGGTTTGTGTACTGTACTGTACTGGCTGGACGGGCACGGTGCCGTACCGGAGGTCTCACAATCAACACGATAATACCTTCGCTCCAATGCTATGCTACCCTCGCAAATACGGCACTATCCATCATCACTTGCAATTGGAACGATGTTGGCGAACATAGCTGCTATTGCATACCGCCGGGATTCAACTTTTTCTTTTTTTGCTCGGACCTCGCGATGTCATGCAATAGCGGTCGTGTTCGCAAACGTCGTTCAATGACGAGCACCGGCCATTGCCGCACTTGAGGGGGAGGCGATTGGGCACTCTAGCGGCATCCAAGGCACATTATTGATATCCCGCCTGTCTGTCAGCTGCATCGTGGTTCACAGTAAACTGAGCAGACAGATCCCGGCCCAATCAGAATCAAGTTACGAGTAGTCCAAATCCCAATAGGAAAACCCGCTCTCACCATAATCACACTTTCCCAGCTCCACCACTATTGCCACAGCAAAGACACCATCCCTTCCATCTGCGGTAATGTGGAACTTGAGGTGGCTCAACTTTGTAATTTACAGCCCGTAGTTCAAAACAGTTCGAATTGGCCCGTTTACTCGAGCACGGTACACCATTATTTAAATTACTACAAAAGGGAGATTTTATTTTCTTTCCCCCGCACACATTCACGCATCCACACATTCACATACTTATCAACATATCCACATATCCACACTCTCATACACTCATCGATTTATTAACCCATTGATTCACACACGCGGTGACGTAGTGGGCAGTGCCGTACACGAGGCCTCGAGCAGCGCCGAACGGTAAATACTAAGGTAGAATTGGATGCTCCCTTTACCATACCCTCCGGAGGAGGACGGCAGTCACCTCAAATCCACTGTAACACCGGCGACGGCCTGGTTGCACAGTTCATACTTGGCAAAAATCACGAGTACAGTACTTGTACAAACCCAAGTGCCACCACGCTCCACCGGTATTTCGCTTGAATCAAGATAGTTACGATACCAGTAGGCTAGTTCTATGGAAAGAGAAACCCCCACAGCAGCAACCGGTCCCTTGTCCCGGTGCCGGGTACTCCCCCACACGTCACATATCTCATCACCATCTCGCATTTTCATTTTATTTTCTCCGCAGTACAGTATTCATTCCACTGCCACTTACCCTGTAGTATACCCCCCCCGGCCAGCTAATAACGGCACTGTAGAATACTAGTAGTACAAATTCGTAGGTTATCAACAGTGCCAGATGCTATGGAACCCGCTCACCTGTCCGGCAGGACACATTAAGTCCGGTCCAAGTCTAGCCACACCGATAAAAAGACATTCCAGAACCGTTATCACAAGCTAAAGTTGTCCATGTCATGCGCCACATAATCAACACACCAAAACACCCGTTTTACAGTACTAGTACTAGAAGATTGTGGCAAGTCCGCGCACGCACGGAACCCTCAATGGCACGAGGATCGGTGGTTGGGGGGGGTTTGATCGGTAAAAAAAAATTATTGTTATCATACCCCCAATCGGTGCCACAGCTAGTCTACGACTTTGGCCAATTGACTTTTTATAATATTATATATTTATTCCACTGGCGGGAGAGCACGCTGGATGGGGGGGGGGGGGTTTCATTCCTTTTCGGTCTTCACTTTTGATGTCGCTCTGTCGTTTAGATACCGTGGTCTAAAGGTTCGGGTTTGAGGGGTTTATCGTTATCGCTGTAGGTATGCAGCCTGGATGCGCGCATGCGCGAGATGGTACCGTATCGTACCAAGTGGACGGTAATCTGGCTGGAGGGAACCGAACCGAGTCCGCGACGAGCGGTTGTTTCTTGGACTAAATAAAGGTCTTTGATGGAGTGGGTAAATTTATATCATAGTACTGGAAGTTGTGCCAGGCGTAGCAGCTTCAAGCCATACAATTATATATCATTCTTTGCAGTGTACATACATACCCCCCCCCCCGTCAAACCGAGTTGTGGAAAAGTGTAACTGTGGAGCGTCCGGCGTACGCTGGTGATCCTGACCTCCAGGCACGCGTTCAACGGTAAATATCCCCTTCCAAACGCTCAAGTACCGCACACCCCGCCATTAATAGTTATCATAACCATGATGATCTGTATGACAGTCACAGAATATCACTCATTTCTTGCATTTTTCTCTGGTATGGTGCCGTACATCTTATCATTGATAATATTATTGTTATGATATTATGATATTCCGGCACAAAATGCGCTATTATTACTTCGGACTATCATACTCCATCACCTATCATACAGGTGTTGTGTTGTTGACAGGTCTCGCGATCTCTCAACTCATAATTGCACTTCAAACCCGGCCCGTTCAGCCATATCTTCCTTTCTCCGTCATTGCAGAGCACTAGCACTAGTGCCTAGACTACTTCCTACTCTTGTAAAAAAGGAAGAAAGAAAAAAACAACAACACAGAATGACCAACGCCACAAAGAATAGGGTTAAAAATAAGAATAAGAATAAAAAAAAAGATAGAAAGGTATCATAATTATCATAGCCGAAGGAGAGAAAGGGTTGATCAAAGGATCGGCAAGAAAAAAAAAAAAAAAAAAGACTTGTGTGAGGTCAACATGCATAACTCCTTTTTGGTCACGAACCAACAACAAAATTTTTTTTCTGCCCCTCGAATATCCATCCATCATCATCACCATCGTCATCGTCATCGTCGTCATGCCGAGAGAAAAGTTGTGAGTGGCGTTTACCTGGAAAATCTGCCCCTGACTCGCCGTTTGCCGTTTGCCTGCTGCGGTTCTATCATACCTAAATTACTCGAGTATCGTACAGTGTCGGTGTGTTGCGGGTTAGGGTAGGATAATTATCTATGTGTGATACTTTTATGTGTTGGTGGGGTGGATGGGTAGTGTGTATATCAAAACTGTGGAGAACGGTATTTCGACCGTGGAGGCGAAGAGTAAGGAGTTGAGTACGTTACGGCACTTGTGGGTGAGTGAGTGAGTGAGGAGGACAACAATGATTTCACACATCTCAACTCTATTTGGGTATTGTATTGCGTGTCAATCGTTACCGGTGTCCGGGTCGGTGGCTGGAAGGGGAGGCAATAGATTAGCAAATCGGCGAGGGGAAGAGAAAGCCTTTCACTTCATCACAAGGTCATCATCAGAGGGGCACGGTAATCATCATAATCATCATAATCATCAGCCTCCGCACGCCCACTTGTGTCACGATCTCTACCTCTCTTTTCCTCTTTGCCCTCCTCATCTTGTAACCTCAAAGTGTTGTTTATGATTGGACTCTACGGCTGGCCCCGTGTATGATGCGACCAGTCAGCTTCCTTCCCCCCTCGTTGCCCCAGAAATAAGAGAAGGAGAGAAGCTCCTGGCGCATAGCAGAAGCAGCTAGATGGTTACAGAAACAGGAGACCCAAATGGCCATTGCCGGTACTATCCTCATCCCGACCGACTTCCCCTACCGGAATTCTTTCATCCACTTAAATACGCCTTAGGGGCTACTTGTGTCTGCTCCCGGGGAGCAGGGAGAAGGTGAGAGAGAGAGAGAGAGAGAGAGAGAGAGAGAGAGAGAGAGAGAGAGAGAGGTGAGAGAGAGAGAGGAAGGGATGTCGACTTTTCTCCCTCGACGCGCCACACCGCTGTATTGTACTCAAGTATCCCATCCGTCTATTTTGCCATTCTTGGGTGCATGCAAATCTCGCAAAGCTCCATTTGGGAAGAATAAGGAAAGAGGGAGGAAAAAATAAATATCGCCCGCTCTCTATTTCCCCCCCCCCCCACCCCATGCCACTTCGCTGCTTCCCTTAACTCTGCACCAGGGAAGCAAGTTGCGACTTCCCTACCCCACCTTGAAATACTCGATTTGACGAATACTACCACCTCCGTGATATCCTTATTATTGTTTTTTTCCCCCACTTCCCTGATTCTGCTTGTTGATCAGCTATGTTTCGCAACAGGTTCGTGCCCTGACGATCTCAATGTCTAGTCTGTTTATCTCCTGTTCCAAGTTTCCTTATCACCCTTCCTTCTGTGGTTCGCGGGATACCAGTACCATTGCGGTATCCGTGCTCTGGTGAGGGGTGGAATGGATGCGCAATGGGGAAGGAAGAAAGGGGTGAAGAAATGAGAAGAGAGGAAGAGATCAAGGAGGGATCTGGCATTGTATTGTCTGGTGGATTAGTCTGTTTGAGTTCAGTGTTTTATGGAAGTTTTCGAGGCTGACCGTGGGATCTACTTTGCTTGTTGTTTTGATGTTCGCAGGCAGTCATCGCAAAAACCTCCGGATGAGCTTTTTGAACGTTTTCGACAATCATTCCCTGGCGTGCGCGCGGGATCGACGAGCGGGCCAAGCGAGTCGCATTTGCAGACAGCAGGCGGGCTACATGATTCCACCCTAAATCAGCCGAGGCAAGTCCCACGTCACATCCCTGAAGCGCGAGTTGTTCTTGTTTCTCCCCTTCTCTACACTTCACCGAGGGGTGAGGGGGGGGAATAGTCTACTTGTTATTGCCTGGGGTGAGGGGAAGTTCTTTTTCCTATCCTCTTTACCAATTGGTCTTTTTGGAGGGAAAAAATTACCCCGCAATCTTCCAAGGGGTACGGGGATGAAGCTTTTGGGTCACTCCGCTGACAATCCTTCCTGTCTGGGTTAACAGATTCGGACATGATCATGAAGATCTCGAACCGACACCGAAAGCACCCTCGGAGCCGTTTCGCTTCACCCCATCGCTGCTGGACCCAACCTCCGCTGCCTTTGCAGCATTCGCGAACCAGCCTCCTGGTCTTTTCACACCAACTCCGGGCGCCTCAAACACCGTGTACAACCCAACCCATAATGACCTCCAAACACCGAATGTAGGGATCAATGCAGGGACACCGCTATCGTTGCCGAATACCACGGCGATGGCTCCACCAACCACCAGCGGCGTCGGTCTTCCAGACTACGATCCGCAAGCCATTCAGCCGCATCAATTCCATAACTACCATCCTTTCAGTCAGCCTTTGCAGCCCCATTTTCTGGACCCTACACAGTATGCTAGGGCATCACCAGGGCCGGGTAGCCCCATGGACTTGGGGGATGGCGGGGATGAGATCTTGCCGGAGCCTGGGCCCTTGGAAGGACCTGTGATGGGACCTACCCAGCTATTGGTGCTGGAGGGGAAGCAATACGACCATGAGCTTGGTCCAATTGCGTCATCCGAAAGGTTTGTCTTGTTCTCACCGGTATCGCTCATCGGGACATTATACTTCTTCGCCGTTACCCATTGCATTGCCATTTCTCGGTTTACGATAGGCTGAGAGCAATCTATCACTAGTGGGATTGTGAGAACAATGTTTGGTGTTTGTTTGCTAACGCCACATAATCTATCATAGATTCCGCTTCAATGTTATTTTGAACGCACCCACAGCGATGATAAAGCACCCCGATGAGATTCCGGTCACATATCTTAACAAGGGGCAAGCATATGCAATATCAATCTTGGATACCACTCCGCCCCTTGGCGCTGGGCCCATGAGGTATCGTACCTATGTTCGAATATCTTTTCATGATGAAACACAACGCTCGAGACCGGCGTCGTGTTGGCAACTATGGAAGGAAGGTCGAGGAACCAATGAAGCTCACCAGCGTGGTGGAAAACTGCAAGCCGTTGAGTATGTTGAAGCGTCTTCACAGCCCGAGGATGACAAGAAGAAAGGGAGGGTCGACATTGAGACAGCATCGTTCGACAGTTTCGCGGTTATATGGTCTCCTCCACCTTCCGGTTCTCCCGAGGCCTCTGTATCGGTACGGTTCAACTTCCTTTCTACGGACTTTAGCCATTCGAAAGGTGTGAAGGGCATTCCTGTGAGATTGTGTGCCAAGACCGAGGTTTTATCGTCGGGTTCACCACAATCCCCGCCCGAACAGCCAGAGATCTGCTTCTGTAAGGTTAAGCTTTTCCGGGACCATGGAGCGGAAAGGAAGTTGGCCAATGACATTCTACATGTTAAGAAGACTATTGAGAAACTTAAGCAGCAAGCAAATCAGGTTGAGGGGACGGGCATGAAAGCGTTCGGCAAGAAAGGCAAGAAGGATGAGGACTCGGGAAAACCCGGAAAGGCACTAAAGCATAAGCGGACGTGGTCAATGTCTTCTGCGAGTTCTGTTGGTGGAGTAAGGGCTCATGAAGAGGATACCAATGCCAAGCTGGCCAGTATGCAGGACATGTTCACTAGCACACGGGCCGTCAGTGTGTTATATCTTCGAGGAAGCGAGATCGACGATCCCGATTTGCACCCGGTTCATCTGCCTGGGGAGGTGCCAGAAATCTCGGAAGATGTATGGGCCAGAAGAAGATCAAGCGTGGCTACGACGAACACCACCGCATCCTCGTTTGTCTCGCCAACGCCGAGCTCGGCGTCACAGTCCAGCCAGCGTGGTGATGCTTTCAACTCGCTGGAAAGACGTGATTGGGAGAGGGAGTTTCAGCCTCTGCCACCCCCTCAACAGCAATCGCATCATCCGGGCGTATCTGATGCTCCGGTTCGTGTCAAGCCTGATGCTGCCATGCTCTCTGGCTGGATAGAAGCAATCGGGATTGACTCCTCGTATAATCCGCCCCCAGAGAGGCTTGCCAAGCCTGGTCAGTGATATTTCTCTATCCTCCACACCCTCCAGCCTGGGCCAATGATTTCACTGACACAATTTATAGTAATGTCTATATACATCCTCCCAGTGCCGATTGGGTCACCCCCACAGGCAAACCAGTATCACCGAGCGGTTTACCTCCAAGCCCGCACCTCATCGTGTCTAGCTACAAGCATTGCCTCCAAATGTGGAATTGATCCCTCAGCTGTGCTTCGGACTGTTCACCTTAACTCCCGTGGCCTGACTGTCCTGGTTGATGACGAATTTGTCAGAGAGATGCCGGAAGGTCAGGATATGAAGGTTCAGGCTACCGAGATTCGTGAGGAATCTCCGTTCGCTTCGCCCCCTCAGGAATCCGAAGGCGAGGCTGGGGCAGCGGCAAGAAATGGATGGGAACTGAGACTCATATATTAACCGCAGAGTCCTTTCTGGCCGGGAATCTCCATTCCGCATCTTTGTTTCAGAGTTTCTTTTCGAGCGTACCCCCGTAGGCATGTGTGGGGGGTTGGAAAACCGCGTTTCCTTCTAACTTTCATTTGGGGGGTTTCAAATAAAACCGAAAATCGGGACAAAGTGAAGCGTCATAACTGGCTCTTTTAGTCTCCGATCGTATCACTTATTGGGTTGGTTAACATCCAGGCGTCTCCTATTCATTTTTGCATTGTTATCGTCTGTGTCCTATCCTGTTTTTTTTTCCCCCCGCTTTTTTTCCTTCAGCTTTTTCAATATTTGGGTTGTCTTGTACACGATGGACGATTTTTTTCTTGGATTTTTCTTCACTTCATTTTCTGTTCGAGCTATCGGGGCCAGTAATCTCGTCCACCATACCATTATTTTCTTAGTACATGATTCTTATCTTCCTGTTACTACTAGTTTACCTGCTTTTTACTCCTAACAATCCCTCTTTCTTCGCTCTGAGGAAAAAAAAAACTCGATCCGGAGTTTCCTACACTTTTTTCTGTTATGATACTTGCTATCTTTCTCTCTCCCGGTTAATTTGGGTTTCTGGTAAAATGCTCCATATATCCATTGATGCATTGGCTCTGGTTATATTACCCGGCTTTGGTTCCCCCTCCTTTTTTGAAAATGTGGAAATATTTTGGCTCAAGGGGTTCTTTTCGATGCTTTCGACTTGTTAAGGAGTGAGGGTTTGGTCGTCATTGTGTTTGATATATTATGACCTTTTGACTACCCCCCATTTCTCTTATCCCTTCTCTTATCATTAGCCAAGGCCATGGTTTGGGATACGCGTGTTTGAATTCTTGTGAAGCTTAATCGTGGGGATGGCGGTGCGGTATGCCATTTGGAAATTAGGTGAATTGGTTGACAATTCCTGTACTGCTACTTGTAAGTGATCATCATATACCAGGTTTTTGCCCGTTCCAATTTATGGGCGCGTTTTGACGTCGAGGGTATCATAGTGATTATTATGATATCCAACTTGACCCCGTAACGATGGCCTTTTGTGTCCCAGCTGCGATAAGTTAAACCGGCGGTGCCGTGGGGTTTATGTCACAAGTGAGCACTCGTAGTCTTCATGAGAGACCGCGCGAGTCACCGGGGGGGTCCTCGAGCTCTGCCAAGATTTCTTAGTCTCTCGGCTCTTTTCAAAACTTTCCTTCCACCACACACACAAGCGGTACACATACACCTCCCTCACCACCCAACCTACCTTTCCAATCCAACGTTTGGGGAAGAAGAGGAGAGAAAGAAGGAGAGAAAGGAAGCGCCTTTTATCACCCGGACATACGCCAATGAAGCGGATGCGTTGTGCAGGCTTGCTCCGGGATCAATTGCTCCCAATTCGACATCCGAGCGCTCGGATGTTCCCGCCCCACCATATACGGAGAACACCCCACTTCACCCCTACGACGACGACCACCACCACCACCAATCCAAGACCACTCTCAACCAGCACGAGAAACCGCAATTCCGCCACCACCACCGCACCAGCACCAGTAGAAACCTCAAACCCCAACCCCCCCGCAACCACCTCTCCCGAACCCCCACAATCCTCGTCGTCGCCTCCTCCTCCTCCTCCTCCCCAAACAGCACCAACAACCCTCCCGCCCTGCCGCTCCCCCACCACCTCTGCAAAGCTAGCAGCGCTACACGCCCGCCTAAGCCTGCACCCAAAATTCCCTGTGCAAACACTAGCGCGCGCGCTCATCCATCCGAGCGCCGACCCGAACCCACTCTTCAACAACCGCTCGCTAACAACGCTGGGCAGCGCGCTGATAAACTACTACGCCACGGAATGGCTACTATGCACCTACCCGCGCCTACCAGCGGAAGTCCTACGAGCAGCTTTGAGCGCATACGTGGGGGCGAAAGCCCTCGCGTCGATGGGCCGCGAGTGGGGCGTCGAGAGTGCCTTCGAGCCAAAGGCAGACGTGGACGCCGGGCTGCTGCAATTCAAGCGTCTGCCGCCGGGACCGGAAGTGGAGGCGAGCGGGTACAAGTGGTGGCAGGAGAAGGGGGAGAGGTGGACGGATGGCGTGCCCGAGGAGGAGGCTACTGCTTCCTTCGTCACTTCTACCTTCGCTGGCGTTTACCTGCACGAGGGGGTTGGTCCTGTCAAGCAGTTCTTTCGCCAACACGTTCTTAGTCGCAAGTTGGACATTGACAAGCTTTTCAATTTCGTTCAACCCACCAGGGAGTTGTCCAGCCTTTGCTCCAGGGAGGGGTTCGAGCCTCCGATTGCTAGGCACATCAGTGAGACCGGGAGGAGATCCATTGCTCCCGTCTTCGTTGTCGGCGTCTACTCCGGCCTGGAGAAGATCGGGGAGGGGCATGGCGGGAGTATGAATGAGGCTAGGATTAGAGCTGCTGTGAACGCGCTCAAGGGTTGGTACTTGTATTCTCCGGCTCCGCAGGTGGACCTGCCGAGCAAGACCGATGATGACCCGCACGCCCCGTTTAGGCCCGCTGTGATAGATGTTGGGGAGGTTATTGTTTGATTTGGATCTGGTAGAATAGATGGTTTGGTGGTGGGTTTGGTGGGTTTGCGCATGTAACTATGGTCGAGAATCTGTGCGTCAAAGAGAGAGAGAAAGAGAAAAAAAGAAAAGGTGCTATTCAAGTGTATACATGATCATTCCCCCATTTTTTTTCTTCTGCGTTTTTACATACATATATATATATATACTTGTACTGTACATGGGACACCTAGTTGATCGATCGATCGTCAAACTACAGGACGCATGCGATGCAAAAGTGAGCAATCATCTGACATCTCTAGTTGCACTGTACTGTACACCACTAAATAAGAACTTCATTGATGGGGTGAAGAGGGAAGAAAAGGAAGGAGAAAGAAAGAAGAAAGAGGAAGAAAGAGGAAGAGTATCAAATACGCCTGCTTTTGGGAATTATGAAAACAAACCTCCTTCTCTCTATGCTTGACCCGGTTCATCATATGCCACATAGAAACCGTCAGTAGGTCCCACGCCTGCAGGCATTACCCTCATTACAACCACCCCACCAACAGCCCAGGGGGGCCAGTCATTAGCAGAGTCCCCATACAATGGCCCTCACATAACGAAACCTCCCAGTAAAACCTGATAGACAAGAGAGAAAAAGAGTGGATGTATTTTGTGTGCCAGAAAGGTCCTCCCAGTAATGGAGGAATATTATTAACGATAGCAAAGAATTCCAGATGCATAAGTAGTTTGTAAAACGAAGAATATTCTTGTTGTGGAGCGGGTAAGTCGTAAGTCGTTACTCATTTATAGAGTATTGAAAACCCGTCCACACACTGGGCATAGCTTCCTGAGACGCCAGCTATCGAACGTCCCCGGGGAGGTATCAATGTATTGCTGCTAATCGCCGTCTTTAGTCCCGAGCTGCCAACTCCTCAAGATAGGCCGAATTACCTTGCGCCACCACCATGTGGATTTCCGAACATCGGCGATCGGCGTCCAAAGCTCGTCAAGATTTCAATCCCCTCGACCTGAGCTCCCGAGCGCACGCGAAATCCAAGTAGGCTCTCCCCCCTTCTTGTATCTAAAGGAAAGTCCGAAACCTCAACCTTTTCCTGGCTCTCGCTGCTCTCCCTACGGCCAAACAGTTGCGTTGATGAATCCTCATACATGAACTCTAATCCTCCTAATGCCGAATTGTGAAATACCCTAATGCTTGTCAATACCCTTCCAGGTGTCACTGTATGCAATATAAGCTGTTGAGGCCTGGATCCCTCAGCCTTTGGTCTTCCAAGAGAGGAGCTTTTGAAAGCTACCCCATAACCATTTGGCAATTGGACCTTTGAGCTTTTGACAGTCGAAAAGTCTTCCACAACAGTTTTCCCTTGTCCCGCGGAATATATCTTGAGCTTCAAAGGCTCAGTTCTATGACCGTCTGGCAGGCTCCACCGGAGGTCATGTTCGAGCAACAAAACCTCCCGCTCCGGCTTATTGGTGAACTCCCGGTGCCCCCGGTAAACGCCATCCGTGTAGATCTCCACTAAAACTATGCCACTTTGAGCTCCAGCAACAATACCGCTCTCGACGGCATAGACCTGCGGGTTATCTGGCAGAGCAGGTGGCACAGGATCTGTTGGAATCCGGAAACAGGGATGGTAGCGAAACCGAAGACAATCAACCCTTTGTGCTCGAGTATCATCATCATCATCAGCTCTCAGACACCATGCCGCGAGTAGAAATAACCATACCTGGGCCAATTAGACTCGTTTTTGGGAACACAAAACCTCGAAATACATCAGTGATAATTCACATAGAGGTTGATCTAGAAAATACATACCTCAGTCCGGGGGATTTGGTTCGAAAAGAATACGGCTCCTACGGCCCCAGTCAATTTTCATAAGAAACAGCAGGCTTGTTTCAAATGGGGGGTCAAACCTTCATCAAAAAAGTCCTATTAATATGCTGAAGATCACGGGGCTGGGTCGGTGGCTGGGGACTGATGAAAGCCTCTACCATGTTTTTCATTACAGATGTAGCAATTTCCCTAATTTCTCACTCATAAGCCCGATGCAATGTCGCGACGCGACAAAACATGATACTAGGAACGACCCACCAAGAGCTTCCAGACTCAGAGGAATCGCTATTTTCAATTGCATCACCAGGGCGAGAACAGTCACTAAACTATAAACTCCGTCAGTTCTGGATAAAACCAATGGGCCCCAGATCAGAGTCATACTGCCGAAACCACTTCTTCCAAGCACGACGGAAGGGCGTATAACGAGCGGCTACCACAGAGTCCCATGCCATTACTGAATGCGGAACGATTCATAAGATCCCCAAATCTCAAATCCCCCTTGGCATCAAGAATTAGTACAGCAACATGACGCTTCGTCACGGGTGCGATTTCTCCAAAATAATCCTCTACCGCCTCGGAGGCAATATCCCAGATCCCTCGAACGTCCTGAGAGGCCTCTCGTCGTTGAATATCTTTGATAAGTAAGCAACGAATAGATGGGCCAACAGAGCCAAGAATTATTACCCCCGACCGTTTTCTGAGTACGTAAGATGTGGACCTTTGCAACACTCCTCATCACTCCGTCATCTCTACTAGACAAGGAATCTGCTACCCACTCCTCCTCAAGCCGAAAACACCGTCGGCCTAAGGCCGGTGTTAGAAAGCCAACCACCGAACAAACAAAAGGGGAAAATATCGTTACCCAATCTATGCCTGAACATTTGCTCACCAGTGAAAAGCTGCGCAAGATAACTTTGTACTTATCAGAAAACCGACTAGTTTTACGGGTGATGTGATCTCATACGCTGCCATTCGAAGCTTCTTCTTTGCCATCCGTACATCATTCCCCCCACGTAGTTTTAGATCACCATGACACTCGAACTCTCCCGGAGAATCCTTTGCAAGCAGTATAGCGAGATGAAGTGGTGGGCAAGACGTCAAGGGCAGGAAATTAACAGCCAAGCCGGAACTGGTTGGTGGAATCTTGGAGGCAGAGAAATCAAAGCGAAGTCGGTTCATTCCCGGATCAAGATGCACAAGAACCTTGAAGTGACCGCTTCTAACCGGCCATTGAGTCGCCGGATACCCCTCTAGGTGGTGATGAACAGTAATGGTTCCATCAATTGGGTGCTCAGCCACCCCAACCTCCCCAAAAACCAGAATTACACTCTGATGAAACCATTGTCCTTCTTGAGCAGAGATAAGCCGAGGAGCAAAAGGTGATAGGGGCACTGAAGATGATCTGACAACTGGATTGGGAGGACTTCCCTTTTAACAAGTGTTAGTGGTGTTTCCCTGAGTACTTCTCAAACAATTCGGAGTACACACATTTGGATCTGCCTTGCCGGAGCTAGAAGTATATATTTCGGAAGTTGGCCTCGAGGGACGAGTAGCTGACACAGAGCTACTAGATTTGGATTTGTCGCTCGGAGAGTTCAAGGAAGGTTCCGGGGTTTCGGTGATGGAGGTTGTAGAATCCGTTTTGATAGAAGGCGAGGGCGCTCCGGATTTGCCAAAAAAACTTGTACGAGACTTTCGCAAATTGGGGAGTTTCATTTCGGACGAGAGGCGAGTATGTGCAGATGGAGATTCGGTCTGGGAAGGTATGAACGGTTATTGACTATAAACTATGGGGCAGGCTGGCGAGGCTACCGGGTGTAATTGGACAAAGCACGCTAATGGTGAGACAGCTAGAGAGTGTGTATGGGGAAATTCAAGAAGCGAGAGAGAGGCGTAATTAACACGACAATAGGAAAAACACGCGAGCAGCTACAAAAGCAGCCAAAAAGAGAGTTCACAAAGGAGGAAGGAGGAGTAGAACCAGGGACAGGAGGATGGGGTGGGAGCGGGGGCGGGGTAGAGGAGCAGGAGAAGGAGAAGGGTGGGGAAAATGAGAAAGAAAGTCAGGAGGGATGGGGGGAGGAATGCACGCATTCATGAGCGGAGGAGGGGGAAGAGGGGAGATAGAATGAGAAAAGAGTAGAAGCATCATAGAAATTGATGAACAAGGGAGCCGGTGGCAATTCCGACTGCTTGGTGAAGATCGCAAATACCGGTACTGAAACCTACAGTGGCATACCGGTAGAGTAGCCAGGAAATCAGAGACAGGGCAGTAAGTGGATACAAATTAAGATATCGTACAGTATAGCAATTGTGGATGCTTGTATACCGGAGAGCTAGAGGAACAAGTGGACGAGTAAAAAAGGTCAATCGCCGAGAAGGCTAATGGTGATTGGTGTGCTTACCTATTAGCGAGAGGAACAGAGCTTATGACGGCACGGTATTTAGGATATTCTGGAATTGTACCGTATACAGCAGTGAGTGGATTTACCTATCATCTCATAGGGTGCGTGCCAGGTGCGCTAGCACTCGGTGATCTACCGGTTCGTGCTTTGGTGCCAGTCCCCCCCCCCCCCGATCTCAGATGCTCGCTATCCTAATCTCATATCATAACAGCTTAACCAGTCCCGGGGCTGGGAAGAGAAAAAAGCCAGCGTACCCGGGTCGTTGGGGATAGTACTCGTGCTCGAGCACGATAGTCTAGCTCAAGGGGGGCGGCGGTGGTGCACCCGTTGGACTATGATATTACGAGTAGAGTACCATTAGACTACACGGATTAGACTAGAGGTTTCAAGGCTCTACTCGAGTACCGTGCTCGAGTATCATTTATCACCGGTGAGACCTCACGGTGTTGCTACTGCCGTAGCATTGATGTCTTCACCGATGTTAGACCCAGATCATGTTTACGAGATTGAAGAGGTCCTCTTCATCTGATCTTGATCGCTTCCCTGCCGTCACCGTCCGTACTGGTACTGGTACTGCACCCGAGTAAATCCTGTAGACTACCCTACTTCGGCACTGCCATCGAAAAGGCGGCCCAACAAGACGGAAAATCTCTCTTTCAATCTGCGAATTGGAGCTTTCCGACTGCCTTGGAGCCTCCAAGCATAACATTCATTGTGCAGTACGTCATCTTCCCGCGGCCAATGCTTCTTTGGCCCCCCCCTCCCCTTGCTCTTCATCCTAAAACGGGCTCGTTTAATCGAGAATAGGAAATAAACAAAGCAAAAATAAGGTAAACACAGAAAACTAAATAAATTTGAGCCTCTTTCGTTGGTGTGTAAACACACACCCTCCTGCCCCTTCGGATGCTTCCTTGGCTGTTTGGTCTTTGTGCAGCAGCACTGCGCCGGTCTCCCTCTAAAGTGCCATAAGAGAGACAAAAGCTCTCCCTCGCCATATCTACGCCCATCTATCCCTTCCGCCTCTCTTAATTGCGGCACTTCGCTCACCTGGCTTTGTAAGCTCTGCTGACCCTTTGCCTCCACCGTACTCCCCGAAAATCAATCGCTGCCCAATCATCGCTCTGGCCCCAAGGGCGTTTTGAGTGTTCTCAGCTCTTCCCGTGGGGTCAAATCTCAAAAATCCCGTACAAAAAAGTCCGGTTGGAGAGAAGAAAAAACACAGGGAGAGGGAAAGAGAGAGAGAAGGGAGAAAAAAAAGGAGAGGAAAGAAATAATCACCCGGGAGGGGATTTCTACAAGGAAAAGGTAATTCAAAGAGAGACTACCTAGATTAATTCTTTCTTTCACTGTTCCCCCTTCCCTCACCCTTCCAACTCTCTTCTTTGCGTTTTGTCTTTTCGTTCTTGCGGCAAGCAACAGGAGTTCGGTGTCAAACTTTTTTAACCTCTCTCCACTTGTGTGAATTCCCGCCCCGGTCCCCTTAACAAGGTTTTTCTCCCTTCTACATTCCTCATCACCTATCCAACAGCGGCAGCGTTTGTCACTCTCGTAAACCCATTCTCCTACAATCGCCGCTCCTTTTCAACAATAATTGTATCTATATCTATTTTCTCTTGGCCCGGCTTGGAACATGTCTTCCTTACCAGCACCTAAACCTTGGACTGAGAAACAAACCAAAGAAGTTATTAGAAAAGTCATTCGGCGTGCGGAGGTGTCAAGGGTGATTTCTCCCCCATTTCCCCGCACTCGAGAAATCGGTGTGGTGCCTATTTTGGACTTTGCTAATGCTTCCGGTGCCTAGATCGCAAGGCTTCTTCAACATCGACTTGCCCTCGCAAACTTCAAGACGAAGAATGGATGGGAAAACTTAACCCTGGATACTATCGAACCTAAGGTCGAAGAAGACCTACGAAGGAAACGTCAGAGAGGGTCACAGGAAAAATCACCGTCACCAGGGACCTCATTTTTCAGCGAAGGGGATCTCGAATGGTTACGGAAAAATAAGACAAACGTGCAACAAAAACGGCGAGGCAGCCAATCGTCTGGTATCGGCCCCCTTCCGAATTTTCGCAACTCTAGAAAACGTGTACGGACATCCTCATCCGCCGAGTTCCAACAACCATCATCCAAACGTCGCCAGTCATGGAGGGATCAGAACCGTACCGTGCAGTCTTCTCCAGGGTATCGATATGGGGCAGGGGAGGGTAAGGATGGCCTCGAACATGGCTTCCACTCAAGTCCCCCTCGCACCCCACCAAGGCGCATAGCCAAACCAGGGAATGCGAACAAACCAGCGGGTGATCGTGGCGCTGATCTCTTGATATATCTTGCAACATCCCCCTCCCCAGCTGGAGTAATGCCAAAAGCAAAGTTCACACCAACCACACCTCCATCAAATTCATCCGCTCTCCCGTCATCTGTTATGGGTACCCCGGGAGCCCCCCAAACCCCACAAACCGGCTTTAACTTTGCTGATTTCGTCAATATCACACCTTCCCCAGCTCAGGGCGCTTGGGGCTCCGTCGGCGCCGGGAGAGGAACTCCTATCGCAAATGCTCGCAAGAGGCTGAATTTCGATCAACTTCATCCCCCCACAGGGTCCCCTTCGGTGCCGGCCGGTAACAGTCGCCATACTGCTGGGTTGGGTATGGAGCTGGGGGGCGAGCTAGTGTCTTAGGAGAGGGAGAGGGCTAGTCATGGTGCTTTTTGCGGGGTCTCATTTTTCACGCTGGTGTTTCGGTTCTGCGGTTGCTTCAAAAGCTATGTTTCGGATATGGACGGTGGTTTTCGTCTCCACCGTATTCCCTTTCCTTTCCTTCTACCATATTATATAATTTTATGGGAGGAGGGGGGCTCATCCTTCTTATCAATCTTAGTATCCATATATTTTTTTTATCTATATTTTCCATCCTATTTTCCAACCTTAACGAACTGTATTTGTATATATATATATCGGTATTTTTTTTATTTTTTTCCTTTCCCTCTGATATCAAGTCGTTGAGTTGAGGCAGCTCTGTGACAATTATTCGTCCGAAAGCAGGTGGTGGTGAAATGGTGCACGGACAGATATTACTGTAATGCGACATGAGAACATGAGAGAAAAGGAAAAAAAAGGGAATGTCAGGGATAATTTCGACAAACGCGTCCTTACTCGAGGAAAGAGAGGAACGCGAGATACCGAAGCGGAAACACGAGGTCATTTCTATTTTAGGTGAATTATTGGAGGGCTGTTCTGTAAAGTACTTAACCTGCAGCTGATCCATTCCCGATGACAAGCCAAAAGGCATTCAATGGGGCATGGCATGTCTGACACCCTCGAAGAGCATACAGCACGAATCAAGTCTAGAGATCGTAAAATTGTGCGATATGCAACCCTTGGAAGGGACAGGAAGAGAAGGGAAGGAAAGAAGAAGAAAAAAAGTTGGGATGTGTGGCGCTGGAGAGCACGGTACTGTACGGTACTCGTACCATATAGGCAGGTTAAGTGGGAGGTACTGGAGTACAAGTGGGCCAGCCCCTGTCTGCCCACCGTTGCAGAATTCGGACAACTGTTTCAATCTGTGTCAATAAATCCGACAATTACTGGTACAGCCCCCCCCTCCCGGAGCAGTCGAGCTGGAAAGTTAATCTCGGATGGTGGAGATGGGGAGGGGGGGTGAGAGAAGTCTACCAGCATGTCTATTCCTGTGAGGAAGGAGGAGTTATCATGCGTTACCAACGTTCAGATGAAGAGGAAGGAGGAGTAGAAAGGAGAAGAAGAAGGGGGAATGTAGGGATAGGGTGCAGGTACGGGATGATAATATTACGATATTTTTGATTGATCGGTGGTGGGAACACAACGGGCAACAGCAGTGATCGAGCATGGTACTCGTACTCGTACAAGTACTATCGTAATATACAAGTAATAAGACCCATTTCTCGGGAGTAAGCAACAACAACAAAAGGAGGTGGGGGTGCTGGCAGCTGGCTGGCTGGGCTAAGGTGTGGCTTGCTCTGTGCTCAAGTACCAGTATGGATACCTTAATTTTCGGTTTGCATTTGTCGTGCGGGGTGTACGAGTACCAGTACTACCACCAGGGCTCGAGTGGTACATGTTGTTGTTGTGGGAGCAAGCGAGAGCAGGTACGGTGCAAGTACCAGTATCATACTTCTCCAGGCTTTTTGAAGACTGGGGAACAGGGGGAGGGGTTGGGGAAGTGATAATACCGTACTTGAACTGGGCGATTGCTCGTTATCGGCGGATCGGAAGGATAGGGTAGTGGGGGGGGTTGTCCGCATACCGGTGTTGATATGAATTCTCATCATGACATTGACCTCGCACGGTACCGGTACTTTGCGATAGGGTATTCGAGCAGCTGGCCCGCCAGATCAGAAGGAGGAATGAGAGAATCTGATACCGGTAATACAAGTACAAGTATCATACAGGGATTGGACACTGGCAGCGGCGTTACACCGCCGCCGCTGTCCGCCGCGATCCTCTGAGCAGCAGCTGGTTACCAGCCAACGGAAGAACACCAACTTGGCCCTCTTCCGCACAGCCACGCCGTAGAACCCATTCGCAATTCGCTCATCCTCTTTTCCCTTCTCTTGCAGTGCAGTGAGGGAATCATTCGTTGATAGTCATTCCAATCCTCTAAGTTAACCCATTTTCATTTTCTGGATACTCGTACTGTGCCTTTCTCGCTAAAACGTCCTTCCCAAAAAACCCCTCGCCTCCCATCTGCACTACACATACCCAATCAAAAAATCGGAGAGAGAGAGAGACGAAGAAAGTAAAAAGGGCGGGAAAAAAAGATCGAGGCAAAAGGGAAAAGCTTATCGTCATGAACACCATCGACAAGTTTTTCTATTGCTTGTGAACTCTTCAGGAGTTCCCTCACACTCGTTGCTAGACCCTCAATCGCCTTCGTTACTATTGTCGCGCCTTGTGAGGAATCCATTGCCGGTAATCCTCTTCCCTTCCTCCTATTCCTCCGTGGTTGTCGTTGCACACCAGCCATTCGTTTGCTGCCCGTGTTGTTTCTCGACTCCTGTCCGTTTCGGTGATTCGGATAGGAAAAGGCACCGAGCTGCTGCTGCTACAGCCTACAGTACGAGCACTCGTACTTCCCTTTCCCTTTCTTCGCACTCCCTCTAATCTCTCTTTTCCTCAACCTTCAACCCCCATCCCCCCCCTTCCCCACGGTCAAACCCTAGCAAATTCAAAGTCGGTCTTTCTCTGCCTCTCTTAAATCGGATTCTCATATTATTATTATTATAATATTAATTTTTTTTTTTTTCTCTTTCCCCCCTCAATCCCTTCACACCGGGCAAAGCGAAGTAATCTTTCCTCGGCCCCTACTCCCGCCGCGCGCTCTTGCCCTCATTTGCACCTCCCTTTTCTGCCGTCCCCCTAGTCACACTGGTCAACAACACACTGTTCCTGCATTGAGCTGCCCTCCCACTGCGCAACCGGCATCTCACGAGTGAACGAGTCCTGTCTTTGAAAGGTGTGTAATCATTTATTCTTCCCCTTTTAACTCCGTCCTTCCCTTGACTCCTGTTCCGACGCTTGTGGCTTCTCACCACCACCACCACCACTAACTCCAACAAACATCACGTCCGTCATTGAGTTGTCTCATCCCTTTGACCGCTCTGCTTTGTATACCTTACTGATCCGACCGTGTCCACTCTATCAGCACAGCTTCGCACATTCGTTGCCTGAATATCACACCACCACGGGTGGCCGCTCATCGCCCCTGAGCAACTTTGTTTCAACACCAACCCTAAATCACACGATGAAGCAGATATCTGCGATCTTGTTGACTGCTTTGGCAGGATATGTTCATTTGTCCGCTGCCGGTGATGCTATCTACCACGGGTGCTACAACAGTAGTGGCTCCCTCCAGACGAAGGGGGATGATGATTTTCAGTCGCGAGGAAAATGTAGGGAAACTTGTGTTAAGCCGCCAGGCTATTCAGTACAGGCAATGACCAACCGTACATTGTGTTTGTGTGGAAACTTTCTTCCAAACGATGCATACAAGGTGGACGATAGCAAGTGCAAACAAGGATGCCCTGGTTTTGAGCAGGAAACTTGTAAGAACCTCTTTATCCTTTTTTCTCTCACCCTTTTTCTTTTTTCTTTCTTTCTTTCCATTTGATTTTAATCTAACAAACCTTCGAATATTTGATCTAACTGACGCGTTATATAGGTGGTACTCGCTTGGGTGACTATTTCTCGGTTTATTTGTCTGGATTGGAGGAGAACCCTGATCAAGATCCTCTTTCGTCCTCGTCATCAAGTTCGCCTACTTCAACAGCAGGAGGTATGTGTCAATTTATATCTATGATGGCGAGCACCCTTGCTAATCCTCGGTCAAGGTGGATCTACCACTTCCCACCCCACAGCTACTCCCACCTCGGATAGGAGCGAGTTCCCACCATCCCCACCTCCAGAGCCCAAAAAATCTGTCGACAAAGCTAGCGTTGCTGCTGGGGTAGTTGTGGGTGTGTTGGCGGTATTGGCGGTTGGGCTGGGACTTTTCTTTTTCATCAGACGGAGAAAGAGACAGCAAGTCGAGGAGGAGTACAAGAGGTCGGTAGCAGCTAGGGAGTTTGCGAAGAAACCTCAACAGGACCACCGACTTGACCCTGTTATGATCCAGAGGAGAGACAGTGTTGGAAGCATTGCGGATAATCAGGACTATTCGAGGAGAATTCTGAAGGTTGGAACCCTACCTATAGGTTTTGCTAATTGCTTTTCTGACGAATTGGTGTACAGGTCACAAACCCAGACGACAGGTAAAAGTTCTTTAACGGCAATGATAATTGGAGTCGTGGTCCTCAAGTTTTGAGAGGCACGGAATGGTCTGCTCTTTCCTTTGTACCTTTTCTTTAGTCCCGTTGCCTATTGCTTTATATCCATCTTCTCGGTTGCCTGTCAATATCAATTTCCGCGTTATATAACGTTTTCGAAGGTTGTCATGGGCATCTGCAAACTGGTGGGTATGATCGGAGGCATTCAAATCAATGCTGTTTCCCCTCCTTTTGTTTGGGTGATGGGTTTGGGTGTGATTTGGGAGCATTGGGGAGGCCGGAGGTTAAAGGGACAAAGTAGCTGATCGTGCCAAAACTCTTTTTATTTACTTTGCTTCTTCCGTTCCATTTTTTCTTTTATTCTCTTAGCATTCTCCTTTCCTTGTATCGTCGGTTTTTCTATGTTCCCCTCTGTCTTTGGTTCCTGCTTCTACTTGATGTCGTTATTTCCTTGTATTACTTTTATTTCTTCTTTCTCATACTAGAGCATCTTCTCATATTGTCCGGACGGATCGGCCGGTCGGCGATTTGGTCGGTTTGGCACTAGACTTGCAAACCGAAGTTAGGACAGTATCGGAGGAAGTAGAATAAGACGGGGGAAGGATCCTGGGTGGAAGTTGGGAGGGGTAATCGGGAAATTTTTTCTTTCTTTCTTATTTCTCACATCACTCTCCAGCATTGCCAAAAAATTAACATTTGTACATTTTCACTTTTGGGGATCCTTTATTCTCTCTCTCTTCCACACTCTCTATGTGTCTCCTTGTGTGTGTCTCCGTTTTTTTCTTTTTCATACCTTCGTGTTAATACTGGAACCTCGCCGCTGGTAGATGAGGGACTGATACCTTGGTTTTTTTTTTTTATTTTTTTTTTTTTCTACATTGGACCTTGATGTGTGAAGGAAGGGAGGACTAAAAGGGGAGGTGTGGGGATGTGGAGGCGAGGAGATGAAGGGGATGAAGGGAGAGAATCGCTCTATCATATTAACTCGTATAATATTATGCCATGCACGTACCGTACCATAGCATCTATTTATTTATTCGGTAAAGGTCTATGGCAACGGTGCCGTGAAACAAGTTAAAAAAAAACAAGGCACTAGTACAGTACTCCACTCAGTCAGCACCTAATTATGTTATGAAAGAATGACTTACTATGATGCCAAAGAAAAAGAACTCGTTAAGGGGCCAGTTGTTTCGATCTTCGGAGGGTAAAAGACTTTGTAGCGATCCTACTCCTTGGGAGAGTTAGTACTTCAACAGGTAATGACCTTGTATTTTTCTTTGTCTACTTGTGATAGTTCTTAGACCAATGTCCACATCACAATCTGTTGTAAGATCTATCTGAGTATAGTCTTAGTCCTGTATGCTAAAACCTCCTTGTTACGTAGCATCACGGGAGATATTTGTAAGTATCATACAAAATCAAGGATTTTAAACAATTATACCACTTTTCAAACAGCTCCTATTGCTTTAAAAAAACTACTACAAGATTTTCCTTAAGCTGATCTATAAGATAGTGGTTTTTTCGGCTTTATATTTGATGTTGATAAGGAGATATAATGATTTGAAAACAAGGGAAATTCTGATGCACCTTTTGGACTGCGAACCATAACTTGAAAGAATTTTGGTATACTAGGAGTAGTACACCAGTGCAAGTAAAAAGAGAAAAGAAATGCAAGCGATATCCCCAAACTTCCACCAAACTCCTCCAACAGCCCCCTCGCCACAGAATACAAACCCAACACCCCCTACACACCTATCCGCTAGGCAATCAAGATCAACCTTGAATCTTATTTTGAGATAAAGTCATAAAATCTTGACTTACAAGATTGATGTAGAAAGACGGCCTTATGCCGTAGCACCCTACATGTTAGTAGCCCAATCTTTGAAATCTGACACAGAAAAGATGATATCGCCATCCCAGGTATCTCGGACGGACTGCCGGAGGAATACGGTACTCTCTCACCGAACAGAGCTCGGCCACCGTGGCGGTGATATTTGAGTGAGGTGCACTCGCGTGGATAAGCTGACCATCCTGCCAACCCCACCAAGAACTCCCTCGGATCATAAATCCCCCCAACCGGCTACACCACCTATAGGGCTAAAGCAAGGAAAGGAAAAAGGAAAAAAAAAAGAGAACACAGACGGGATTTCCTAGGCGGAAGGCATACGAGTACTTGTACCGGCATTAGAAACGAAATAGCACTGGCAATGGGGTGGAGTGGGGAAGGGGACAAACGGAACATCATCGCCTACCATGCCCCACAAAATTAGCACGTTTTGGTGGGAAAGAAAAAATGACCCCAGGATTACAAGTATAAAACTAGTTGAGAGTCCCTCCTCATGACCTTCCAACTCACCACAATTCGAATCTTCATCGTCTCAGCTCTGCTTGCTATATCAGCTGTACTAGCCCCAAGAATTTACGAACCCCTGCGCCCCGCGTTTAACGACATAATATCCTCATACCTCGACTACTACTGTACGGCAACCCGTACAGAAATCCCCCGCTCTACAATGTTTGGAATGAAGACGGTTGCTTACTTTGTCAACTGGGTTCGTGATATTCAATTACCATTACCATTACCTTGATGCAATGAACTTCATTGTTGATTCACCCGGTATCACAAACAGGGCATTTACGGCCGCAACTACCAACCCCAAGACATTCCAGCTTCTCATTTGACCCACATCTTGTGTAAGTTTGCGAATAATACATCCTACCGGGGGCTGCTGCAACATGGCGTAGCTAAGCACGGAACAGATAGGCTAATGCTACACCAGACTCCTTTGCCAATGTCCGCCCTGAATCTGGTGAAGTGTAAGCCCTCTCCCCCTCCTCCAGCACCCTACACGCTAAACACTCCAATCTAACCAAGCACTCCCACAGCTACTTGAGCGACCCGTACTCCGATCTTGGTAAGCACTCAATAAACCAGCCACATCCATCCAGATAGAAGGCTAACAATCAAACAGAAAAGCACTACCCCACCGACTCCTGGAACGACGTTGGCACAAACGTCTACGGCTGCGTAAAGCAGCTCTTCCTTCTCAAGAAGTGCAACCGCAAGCTCAAGACCCTCCTCTCCATCGGAGGGTGGACCTACTCCGCCAACTTTGCGCCGGCAGCAGCTACGGCTGCTGGCAGGTGTACATTCGCCAGGACTGCCGTTCAACTAGTCAGGGACCTGGGATTTGATGGTATCGATATTGATTGGTATGCCCTTTCGTCTGATGTTTTATATGGGGCATGGACTAATTGGGTTGATAGGGAATACCCTGCTGGTACGATACGACTGGAGCATCTTGAGAGTAGCGGGGTTAAAGCTGATATTTCGATATTCTAGATGCCACCCAGGCTCAGAATTTTGTTTCTCTATTGGCAGAATGCCGTACACAACTCGACGCTTACGGGAACCAGTATGCGCCAGGCCAGAAGTTGCTTTTGACTATTGCTGCTCCTTGCGGCGGTAAGTACTCCCCCCACCCCCTCCCCGGTCCCAGGACTAACTACGATACCTGCACAGCAACCCACTACACCAAACTCCTAATCAGCCAAATGAATCAATACCTCGACTTCTGGAACTTAATGGCCTACGACTTCGCTGGGAGCTGGGATTCCACGGCTGGCCACCAAGCAAACCTCTACCACTCAGCCTCCAACCCAGAAAGCACGCCCTTCAGTGCCAATGACGCCGTGAACGCCTACATCGCCGGCGGCGTCCCGTGCAACAAGATAGTCTTGGGCATGCCCCTCTACGGCCGCTCCTTCCAGGCCACCACGGGGCCCGGAGCCTCCTTCACCGGCATCGGCAACGGGAGCTGGGAGAATGGCGTGTGGGATTATAAGGCCCTGCCGAAAGCCGGTGCGGCCGAGTGCGCTGACAGCAGTACCGTTGCCTCGTGGAGTTATGACTCTGCCGCCCGGGAGATGATATCTTACGACACACCCACCGTTGCCCAGACCAAGAGCTCATACATCCTGGAGAAAGGCTTGGGCGGTGGCATGTGGTGGGAGTTGAGCTCTGATAAGCCGATTGGGGACCCGCGGTCTTTGATCAAGACTACCGTGGACCGGTTCGGTGGTACGGGGTCGTTGGAGACTACCAACAACATTCTTACGTACCCCGGGAGTAAGTATGATAACATGAAGAACCAGTTCAGAAGCGAATAGGCGTCGGACGTCCTCCACGGCCTCTTTCCCTATCCAATGGACTGACGGGACCGGGTATCTATCAGCATAATATAATATCATTTCCCCTGTTACGGTTTATTGGGGTACCCATACGAGTCGGGGTATTCGATCTGGAATGCGATATAATTGCTCGGATTCACGGTCGCTTTCTGATGCGGATAGGGTATGGGTACAACTTTTGGTTTATGGCTCATAGTATATCACTCGTTTATATCCGAAATCAAGCAGTCGGAAGTAAATTTACTGTATGACTTCGGTGTGATGGAAAGTGCAAATTTGACCGACCACCTGCCATACTACCTAGGGCATCAGGATCTAGGAAATGACAAGACCAATTGATATATATAGACGCCGCCGACTGTTACAAGTAGGGCAGTCACAGGCGCATCTACACCCGAAGAAATTGAACAAGGAACACACTCTCCTTCTCTTCGATCTCCGGCATCTTGTGCGTGACGTCTGACATCAATGGTAATTCGAGGTAATATACTACTCGGAAGGGCAAGTGTTCCGAAAGTGAATGATCAGATGAAAGCCCAAAACAGTTTATCGGTGCTGCCACCTCGTCCCAACCAATGCCTACACGTTATGAGACAGCGTGAATTCTTGTTGCATAGGAAAATAAGGAAAATGGCAAAGTGAAAAGTAGGAAAAAGTGTCACAAAAAAAGGGATCTGGCATGACGTGAGAGGAGAACCAAATATTAAGTAAAAAGAAAAAAGCACCAAGTTAGGCGCAAAATCTAAGTGGGTTCAGGATACTCGCAGGAAATGCGGAGATTGCTCATCGTGACACCAGATTCAGTTCTAATAGTTCCCGGTCCCTCAGCAGTGAGCTGGCTACCAGAATCTGCAGCGGAAGGACTGACCTCTGTCCTAACGGGCTGATTCTCAGAAATAGGGTAAGGATGGTGCGAGCCATCAAGATGGTGGTGGTGGCCGTGCTCTGGATGTCCCGTGACGGGGTCAATGCCATAGCTGGCTGTAGGCTTTCGGGAGGGAGTCTTTCTCGAGTGAGTCGGCGAGGTGGTGGCGGCGGGGGCAGCATGCTTATTTTCAGAGGCCGCGAGTACGTGCGCCCAATCGATGTTCGCGAGTTGTTGCGAAGGTGAGCCCATCCCAGTATCCGGCTGGCCGGTTACGGGGTCGTACCCGTAGCTCGCGGTAGGCTTGCGGGATGGAGGACCCCTGTGGGCTGAAGTGCCACTATATCTCCGGTCGCGGGGCTCATGCTCACGGGAATAGTCATGCTTGGCGGACATACGTCTCTCCACCGCGGGGGGTACTTCGGCTCCAACTGGAAGGAAATCTTCCTCGTCATCATCCAGGGTCGAATGGACGGGGTGCTTTCATTTCACTAGTGAGCAAAAATTTCGGGCAATGGAGAAAAGAAGATGGTCTCTCACCTTTTCGTCATATGACCAAGTGGAGGAATGACTGCCACTTCGCGGTCTCATGGAATCTTTCTCCCCCAGCGTAGAATGGTGATTAGGGGCCACCTCTGCCGGGTGGGTAGAGGTCGGAGCAGACATTAAGTGATAATGCCTAGCGGTGATCCACGTTGGTGGAGTTCGGGTAGAAGAGGACGATAGTGACGAAAAAAAGATGCAACTAGGGTATTACAAAGGATAGACGTCGGCGTGTAGAAAGGGTCTGAAAGAGGAGGGATAATGCAGGGAAGGGGAAGGAAGGAAGGAAGGAAGGAGGATTGGAAGAGTAACCGTGGGGGCGGGGAGAAGTAAAGTATGGTCAATCAAGGATCCAAGCTGCAGCTAGCAACGGGATCAAGTGTGTGTGTGGGGGGGTGTCGTGAGACCGAGAGGGGTGGGGAAAGACAGGGAGAAAAAGACCCCTGGATGATCCCCCAACTGGCATCGCTGTAAACGGAAATAGGGAATGGATGTATGATAGCGTACAATACTCGTACAGTACGGTAGGAGTGGCGAAGTGGAGAATTTTTCATTTTCTTCCTTTTCCCCTTTATTGCTGAATTTTTGGCTTTTCACTGATAATGGCGATTTTCTGCTCGACCAGATGGTATCATAGGAAGGCTCTGCTACTCGAGTATGATACCGGTAACCGTATTCCACCGGTATGTCCCGCTACCTTAGGATAGCCGGTATAAACGGTCCTTCCACAGAGGGTAGCATAGATACTCCCCAAGAAAGGTACAAGTATCATATTATCAAACTGAATTTGAGTGCCACTCATAATGCAAGTACTCCGTCATACAATTATGATGTGGAGTGCACAAGTAGGATAGTAGTACCGTAATAGACTATGATACCAGTATCATAAAAAAAAAAAAGGGCAAATGCGGGACAAGAGTGAAAGGGTGTGTGTGGCCCAGCAAGCATTCTCGCCCTCTGCTCTTGTACCCTACCGGTACGTCACTTTGGCCAGGCTTTCATGGCCCGTGCCCCGACCACCACCCAGCCAGATATGGAAGTCGGGTCACCTTTGTGGCTTTTTGTCGTCTGGCCTGTTGTCGTGGAGACCATGGGAAAATGCTGCATCTACCGGCTCATCACATGCCCCCGAAAACATCATGGGATATCAAAGCATGCTTTATGATAGACCACCGGTACTGTAACTTAACTTACCCTTCATCCTATTTCATCATCACCGCCATCATCATCACCTTCACTTATTACTGGTAGACTATACGCCAATTAACCCTTTTAAACACCACCCTGATGCCTCGATGAAGCGATCCCCCCCTAATCTCCATCCAAGGCCCTCTCTCATCCCGCTTTGTCTAAAATTCCCTCAGTGCCGTGTTTGAATAAATTTACCCTCTGCCCAATCGATGGCCATCCGTTCCATTGCTCGTGCCGTACCGGTACATGAAGAAACAGGATTTATTAATTGCCGTAGAGGATAAGGGTACAGTAGAGAGAGAGAGAAGCACTTGTAGTCTAAACATAATATCGGCACTGTATGATACGAGTACTCCCGACCCTCTCCTTCCTGTCGGATGATCTTTGACACTACTCGAGTAGGTGGACCAAAGTACGAGTACAAATGCTTGATGCTCACCACGAGCTTGGTACTCGAGTATTATATACAGGTACGGTACCCTACCCTCTATGCCCTGACGGTGGAGCCAACAGGTATGATACCGGTGTAGACCACGGTACTCGAGTGTCATATTCATACACAGTGTCAACACAGTGTCATATGAGCATGTGGAATTTACAGCCCTAACCCGTGAAAGGCGAGCCCATTGAAGACGCATCCATCACTTTTGGCATTCTGGATTCAGAAGTTTGTCAGCGGCGAAACAATTCACTGGTGAGGAGCCATGGCATGATTGGGGGGCAAGAGTCGGGATATGTGTGATATGATACATACTGTATTATGATACTTGGTGGTTGTAGAGCCCCACTTCCTGCTGTCGCGCCGTAATATGATACCGGTAATTTACTGTGCCTGACGAAAAACCTAACCACAGATGTAAGACTGATAAAAGATTGGACAGTGTTTCCTTTCTTATTCCCTTGCACGAGTTAGAGACTACCGTAGGTATTCCTGACTTTATTGCCATACATTTTCCACCCCTTGGTGCACGTCACAGTTTTGACGACGTCGTTGACCAACTCTCCCTCTGCCCTGCCCTTGCAACTCTTGGCATAGGCATGATCCCAGCCTCCGCTTCCAGATTTCCCAGGAAAAACGCTACCGCAACTTCAGGTCTTCACCACCACCACCACCCCTCTCCGAAGCCCAGGCTTCTGCATCCTTTAACAACCCTTTCGTCGTTCTAGCCCCCCACCCCCTCTCTCTATCTTCCCTATCAAACTCAGACCTTGTCTTGAATCTTTTTTTCCTACCGGAAGATCTCCTGGTTTTTGTATACCTACTTGAGATACGGAGTTTGAACTTTTTATCTCCCATAGCACACTCTAAAAAAAGGGACACGAACAATGTCACGAAGAAACGGAACCGCCGCCGCCAATGAGCAGAAGCCATTGGTTTCACCAGGTATATTCTTCTCCAGCTCGACGTTTGCCTACAGGTCGTCTCGAGCCTCCGTTGCATGGTTTGATATGGTTCGAATCCGACTGACAATGCTTTACCCTTCACAGAGGATCAAGCAAAGGTATCTGCGCTCGCTGACGATGACCGACATTTCTCCATGATCAGGTACGGGATGCCAAATTCGATGGGGTGTCTGGCTCCCGAAACTAACAGACCCGCTACAGGGCGCTCCATATGGCCGATCTCATCACTGAGCTCAACGGTCCGTTCAAAGCCTGTAGAGCAAGTACAATCGAACCATGAGCTGATGTGCAATGCCCTTACAGGTTTCTGCGGAGCGATGAGTATCTTTTCATCACTGCGATACTGTCTTGGTAGCCCTGACGACCTCACCCAACTTTGGCTCGCCATGACTTTCATGCCATTCGGACTCTTCTTTGACTTTATGGATGGGAAGGTGGCTCGCTGGAGGAAGAAGAGCTCCTTGATGGGACAGGAGCTTGATTCCCTCGCAGATTTGGTTCATGCCCCCACCCGGCTTGTGCCGTATCGTAAATTTGTTAACGGGTGCCCAGATCTCCTTTGGCATGGCCCCGGCTTCTTGTGCCTTCGCTCTCGGCTTTCGTACGTTCCTGGATACCATCATCCTCACGCTTTTCGTTCTCTGCGGCCTCTCGCGTCTCGCGCGCTTCAACGTGACGGTTCAATCTCTCCCCAAAGACGCTACGGGAAAGTCCAAGTACTTTGAGGGCACCCCGATCCCTACTACCCTCTCCATCGTCATGGCTATGGCATACTGGGCGCACAAAGGATGGTACTTGGGCAATCTGCCTCTTGGCACTACCGGAGCCGGGTTGTTGGAGTTCCACCCTGCAGTCTTGATTTTTGCCGCCAGCGGTTGCGCAATGGTCTCCAAGTCGATACACATCCCTAAACTTTGAGTTGACGTTCACCATGTACGAATGCTCTTGCTATGATTTTTGTCGACTTTCTTTTCTTATGCCCTTGACCGAAAAGGAAAGTGAAAGATACGAAAGGAAGGGACGACGAATCGTTACAAGCATAACGGGTGTTTTTTTGTTTGTTTTTTTCGTGGGGTGTCTGTCTTTGTGGTTTTGCCTCTCTTTTTTTCTTCCTTTATTTAAAATATATCTCGTGGAGCAAGCAAGCAAGTAAGAACTTGATAGACGAACGAACGAACGAACGAACTAGTAAACTGTTACAAGTACTTGAAGACGGTGTATTTAACCTGTTAGCTACCGTATAGCATTCTATGTATGATACCACTAACAATACACCCACCCCACATCGACCCATTGGCTCTCCAATCGCCAACTGCCAGTTCAATTGCCTCAACTAGCACAACCAATTGGAAGCAAAGGACAATCAGGACGTCTTGACCCATTCGTAATCTTCACTCTCCCTTCACGCATGTGCATAGAAATTATCAAGCCTCTCTGCCTTACGCGCGCGGATTTTCTTCGGGTCTTGTATGGCGACGATCGCTGCGTTCACGGCAATTCTCCAAGGTCCGTTTTATTTTTGTCACAAGTTTGACATTGTATTTGCAATCTTCTGAGCCAGATTCTCTGTTTTCTGACCAATGTTGGCCACAGCCTGCCCCGGGTTATCGGGCTTCTAACTGAGGTTATCAGACTTCCATCCATGGATATCCATCTTCTCTCCGACTTTATTGATCCGGTGGTCGAACCTCTCCTTGTTCGATTGATCTACCGGTAGGAGGTCCATAATAAAAAAAAAACTGCTGCTGGCCCGGTCGTTGCTGACCCCACAAGATCATGTGGGACTATTCGGCACCGGCTCTTCGTCTAACCAAAAATAAAAGGAGGATTGGATGGGAGGGTGTAGTTACGGGCATGTTGAGGTTTGAAGAGACGTTTCTATCGTTAGTGGAGGAGTTTGTAGGGATTTGAGGGTGTCAGAGGAGATATGTCCCCTGTGAACATGGGTATCATAGTTTACAATATTAACCTTGCATAGTGTATTTGGCAGATGCTTTAGAGTAGCGCAGAAAGGCCGATGGTATTCACTTTAGAAAACAAATGCGAAAAGATTATTTCCCTGGTTAACCTACAAGTTATCATACTGGCATGTAGAAACCGAACATTCGAGTGCCAATTTAGTATGGGCGCTCAGATACGCAAAGAAAGTTTGCCATATATTTTTCCAACCTCTGTGATCGAGTTATACATGATAGTACAGTAACTTGTAAAGCAATCGCGTGAAAATCTTTTTCCTGGTACTGGTATCATACTCGAGTACCACATTAACTCGAAAAATTGAGTATTTCCAGACAGGGATGTAATATCTGGAGGTGCTCTGGGAGGGCCTGTGTCTGAGCGATTAACAACGATAGTCAAACCACTATCCAATGTCAATCTTTGGGATCGTATGATGAGCGGAGAAAGAATGAATTCAGCTCTTAACCAATTACTGGTATACCAAAGAGAGGAGAAGTAAGACGGGAGAAACAAAGTGAATAATTTCCACAGAGGTGGATAATCTTCCTCTTCAGCAGATCAGAACTCGATTTCTTCAGTGTTACCTTCTCCGGTTGGAATATCAGCATACGGATCCTGAGTTACAAGCTCATGACTACAGTTGCCTATCTCCAATTCTCTAAATCTCTTAATATCCAGTTTATTGTTTAGGTTGCCCTAGATAGGGAGTACCAGTCCAAGCTCTTGAAATGATTGTGAAATAATATGACACTTGTTAGTATAGAACTGATAAAAAACGTCACCAATACAGGGAGTTTAAGTTTCTAACAGTGTAAAGGATGTCTTCCTGGCATTAGTATTGGTGGAGATAAAGGCTATTATGAAAGTAATCCTTTCTGGTGGAACTTTGACTATATGGTAACTTTGATACTTGATTTTGACCTGAATACAGTTAAGTACAGGCTGACACTTTGTATACTAGACCTACTTGACACCAGTTTTCTAACAGTATAAAGAACGTGTACGTGCTAGTAATATTGGTAAAGTTACAACATTTTTTTGGAGGTAGTATTTACTTTGAGTAAGTGCTGACTTTGACTCTAGATTCCGTGGGTATACTTTGAATGCATTATCCCATACTGAATAGTCTAGATCTCCTTGATACTATCTTTTCAATAGTGTAAAGAATGTCAACTTTCCAGCAATATTGGTGGAGTTACAGCTTATTTTAAAGGTAGTATTTATGTCTGGAGTGTCGAAATCTGATAACATCTTAGAATATCCGAAGTAGGGTAACTTTACTTGGAGTCAGAATTCCTGGTTTCCAACATCCCCTTCCGGCCCCCTTATGTGGCCTGCATGTCATCATACATATCAATCACAGTTGTGTCCAGTAACTATAATACTACAGAATTGAAGGTGTTAGAATAACACTATATAATATATTACTGCTGTCTTTCTGACCAGATCCTGTTCACAGGATATATAAGAGGAGACCTTCAGCAAGGCCTTGGAAGTAGAATAGAGTCAATCTGTCAACAGTTTAGGATGTTACTAGGCTTCAGAAATGGGAGATCTTTGGTACAGAGTATAGGTAACAGGACAATTTTACATAAAGATATGATATTAAATGTTAGAGAATCTAATACAAAAAATCAATACATTCACATCTATTCCTTAATAATTAGAAGAGTCTAGACCTCCTAGGAAGTACTATTGAAGAAGCTAATAGACTTTGTAAAGTGTTACAACTATGTTGAGAGTTGTGTCATTGTTGTATGAAATATTACCAATACTATATAATGACCAACCAGGAGTTGCTGACTGAGGAATTACAACTATATTCTATAGAAGGACTTTCCATCTACATGAAGAAAGTTATTGGGATGAAATCTATAGGTTAGTTGTTGAGTTATTACAACCAGAAGCCTTTACTTCTGGTAAACTTTCAGATATAATTTTGAGACAGAACTGATCCCTCCGTTAATGAAGAGGACTATTGGGGTCAACATAGTTTGACTTGAGAACAAGGCCACAGGTCTGAAGACTGAGAATCAGACAATTACTACTAGAAGTGATAAAAGTTCTCCAGGGAAGAAATAGTAATTACCGAAGAGGATGAAATTGTTTTTGGAGTTTTCAGGTATTTACACCTTGAAAGGAATACTGACGTTGCAAGTTAAAACAAAGAGGTATATAATTTATATGATAGATAGATGTAGTCTGTGAATACTCAAATGCGGGATATAAATATCAAAGTACTTTCCAAGCTTTTAGACATCATTAGGTAAGAAAAAAGAGACCTTAAAAATATAATATTGTTCTTATGATTCTATTCTACTTTATTACACTCTAAGTAGTTATAAATGAAATGAGTTGCTTCTGAGCCTTCCTAGACAAATCTCCATCTACAAAATGAATCTCAATTTGTCTAGACAGCTCTAAGTCTATATGGGTTGTCACTGCCTAATAAATACTATACTCATTCATATTTCAAACATCGTATTCAAGTTCGTAAGTACTATGAAGTGCTTGAATGGTATCAAATCACTCATAAAACTCCTAAATATGGTAGTGTTAGGAGCATTATACCCAATTCCGATAGCCTAAGAGTACCCTATATAGGGTAACCTTACCCGAGTTTGGAAATCTCAGTCTCCAACACCCTCCTCCGGCCTCTTTATGGGGCCCACACGTCATCATTCACATCAATCTTAGTTGTGTCCTATGACTATATGGTCATAGAATTGAAGGTATCAGAATAATACAGTATATGTCGCTGTCATCTGTCCAACTAAAAGCTATTTATAGGATATATAAGAGGAGACCTCTGGCAAGACCTAGAAGTGGAACAAAGTCAATCTGTCAACTACTTAAGGAGTTACTAGGCTTCAAAGATGGGATATCTTTGCCATAGGCTGTAAGTAATGGGACATTTTCGTACAATACTATGACGTTAAATGTTAGAGGTTCTAAGTTAATGAACCAACACATTTACATCTACTCTGTATCTATTAAGAGAGTCTAAAGCTCTTGGATGACACTATTCAGAGAACCAATAGGTTCTACTGCGTGTTACAACTATGTAAGGGTAGCGTTGTGGGTGTAGGAATTATCACTAATACCACTCTACAACCAACCCCCATTATATACTAGTAGGACAATCAAGAATGCTGATCAAGGGATTATAAGTATATTCAATAGAATAACTTCTTCTTTATGAAGAGAACTTGAAAGTCATCAGAATAAATTCTATTGATTAGTTGTTGAGTTATTACAACTAGAAGTCTTCGACTCTCAAGCTGGCATATATGCAAAGATGACGTTGTTTCAAGACTGATCCTCTTGACAATAAAAAGGACTATTAGAGTCAACAATGTTTGACTTGAGAACTTGGCTATAGGGTCTAAAGGCTCCGAGGATCAGATAATTACTACTGGAGATAGGCAGGTCTTCCAGAAAGAAAATAGTAATTACCGAAGAGGGTGTGATGGTTTACAGGATTTCCTGGTGTTTGCATCTTTATGGAGCACTCAACATTGTGAGTTATATTTGAAGAGGTACATAATTTGTATATTAGATAGATATAGTCTGTGAACACTCAGACGCGGAATATAAATATTGAAGTGCCTTCTAAGCTTTAGATATTATCGAGTAACAGAGAAGAGACCTTAAAAATATAATATTGTTCTTACGATTCTATTCTACTTTCTTGCGCTCTTAGTAGTTATAAATGAAACTAGTTATTTCTGAACCTTCCTAGACAAATCTCTGTCTATATAAATGAATCTCGATTAGCCTAGACAATCCTAAGTTTATACCGGTTGTCTCTGCCTAACAGGTAGTGTAACATGTTCGCAAGGTGCTAATCATGTTTCGATAGGTGTACGATAGTTGACAGATGGCCTGCTCTTCCAGAGAGGAGGTGAGAGCTGTATGAACTAAAGGAGACTTTGGAGGTATACTGGAGAAACTAAAGAGTAACTGTTCAACCAAGTATATTGAAATACTGTCTGTCGAAGTCTGTCCTTTCCATTGTGGAATAGGACGGTCTTTAAATACACAAATCAGTTCATGTCTAGCATGAACGAAATCAATCAAAGGTATCAAGCGATACACTTTGGTAAAACAACATAAGTATCAAAGCGATACTTAAAACAAAACATAAAACAAACTAAGTATCGAAACGATACTAAAAACAAACCAAGTATCAAAACGATACTTAAAACAAAACATAAAACAAAATCCTTAACCGAGTACCTGTACCGGTTACATTCCCCAAAACAAAACAACTGTTTAAACAAAATCAAACCTCAATAATCCTGAAAATTAGAGTCCTCAGAAGGCTCGAAAAACTCGCTTTCTGCTAACATCCAATTATTGGCATTGAGACACCAAACACAAGTAGAAATCCTAACATAATAGCAGAATTCAAAGAAAGATAAATCACAATAGTCACGAATACCAGATTCGCGGTCAGCTTCCACCTATGCTTCATTGCAATCAGGACAGTAGTCTACCTAAAGGATAGCGAAATAATCTTCAGGTTAGATAACATCGCGGTTCAACAACAGTCCAACAAGCTGTTGTTACTGCCTCACATTGATCCCCTCATAGTTTGACATCGTTAAGGTATTCGGATGGCGTGGATAGCAATCAGATAAAATCATCGAGGGCCTACTCCATGGTTTAGTTCTCTTCATCGCTGCTTTCAAATTTGGATTCAAAGTATGGGACTCAGAAACCATCTCTGGCCTCGAGTTCCTTATGCCATCGCTTGGTTTCCGGCACAGTTGGTGACCAGCACATGGTGATATAGTTGATGGTTAGTGGTAGGGAGTTGTTGGGTCTATTGGCTTCCCACCATTCATTCACCATTTCCATGGCATGTTCTAGACCTTCAAGCGGCTCCCAGCTGTTCTCACTTGTGGGGTACCCTTTCTATTTGACGAGGAACTGATCATTTCCATGCCAAAGACGGTGATCTCGGATCTCTTCAACTTCCCATCCTTCTTTCTTGTCAATGGTGATGGGAGAGGGGCGAGAGTGAATTCATCTATGGAACTTAGAGTCGTCGTTAGGATAGAATCGTTTAACAGAAGAGGCATGGAAGACAGTGGTAGGGTGGTGGTACATGCGTTTATCTATCTGAACAGTGTAGTTCTCAGTGTGCTCGTCGAAATCTAAGACCTTAAAGGGTCCTCTCCAGCGTGGTTGTAGCTTCTTGCTTCGTCTAGAGATAGTGATGAACATGTTTCCATTGACCATGAGCATATTACCAATAGGAATAGGTACATGCTTACGTCTTTGCTTCTGGGTGGTAGTGGTGCTTCGGAATCGCGCAACTTTGACAGCTTGGAAAGCATCATTGTGTATTGCCTGATGCCGGTTGAGGTAATCATCTGAGTCGGGAATTGAGGAGTTCTTGAAAAGAGTGGTAGGTAGGAGGGGGTATTGTTGGCCAAAGACTGCTTTGTATGGTGACATACTAAGGGTATCGGAATATGCGGTATTGAGGTATACTGCAAGCTCGACAAGGGCTGGTTCCCAGTTGGCTTGTCGTTCATTGATAAGGTTCTGGATTCCAGTCTTAACTTCTCGGATTTTGCGCTCTGCTTGTCTATTGGTTTCATGGTGTCCAGGAGCTGCCATAATGTGGTTAATTCCGAGAGAGGTGAGGGTCTGTTTCCAGAATCTGGAGGTGAATCTGGGGTCGACATCACTGATGATTGATAGAGGGTATCCATCGGGTGTAAAGAGGTTTCGTTGAAGGATGTTCCATATATCCTTAGAGGTACCGGTAGTTTTCATAGGTAGTAGCCATGTATATCTAGAAAAACGATCCACAGCTACTAAGATGGTATCATATCCGGCGGATTTGTTGAATGGTCCTGCAAAGTCAATGGCAAATGACTCGAAAACATCAGAGGGTAGTTGGAGTGTTTGGGCACTTCCTTCAGGCAACTGAGTACGTTCTTTATTTGCCTGGCGGAGTTCACATTGCTTAACAAAATCTCGGAAGTCTTGTCGCATTTCCGGCCAATAAATATATTCACAGGCATAGCGGAGGTTTCAGTCTGCACTGTAGTGTCCCTTGTTGTAGATTTCGGAAATAACATATTCCCTAATCGTCATGCCATTAAACATGTGGCCCTTTGGTATGTATAGGTATCGGTAGCTGTATCGAGTAGTGGTATAGGCCATTCCATCAGATACCAGGTAGGTTGCAAGATCTCCATGCTTGTCGCTGTCCAGGGTCTTTGAAGTAGATTGGGTCATGCCGGTATCCTTTAATCATTTGGCTACGAAAGGCAGTGGTGAGTTTATCTGTTATAGTTCTGATATCGCATTCATCCTCGATAAGGGAACTCCTAGTTGGTTTGATGGATTCTTCTTCTTCCTCTTCAAAGGTTTCATATAGCAGTCGGCAATGCTCAAGAATAGTAGGAGGCATGACAGAGATGATAGATTCATTATTGAAAACTCAGAGGGGTCCACTATGAAGAGGTCGTGAGTCTATCGGAGGTGTAGAGGTAGGGGGTATAAAGCGTGGTGCTGTCACGGATGTGACAGGTAGCTCAGGATTTCGCACATGACTCGATTATGAGTCATGGGTCTTGCGCATATGACTCGCTTGAGTCATATGACTTGTTTATGTTATGATTTGTTATGTTTCACACATGACTCGATTATGAGTCATGGGTCTTGCGCATATGACTCATTTGAGTCATATGACCTGTTTATGTTATGATTTATTATGTTTCGCACATGACTCAATTATGAGTCATGGGTTTTGCGCGTATGACTCATTTGAGTCATATGACTTTGGTAAGGCTTTGCGCGAGGCTCACACTTGTGAGTCATCAGGGTTAGGGTTGGCGGAAGAGTACTATATAAGGAGGTCGATACGACCGAGGAAGATAGACTCTTCACGCTTTGTTCTAAGTAATTTCCTTACTTCTATCTTCGCTCCGCCTCGGTAGCGAATCTACAGTCGTCAGGCCAGTCAGAGCCCTTGATTCCTATCTCACGATAGCTTCAAGTCTTTAAGCTTCTATCACGATAGTTGCTTTCCCTCCTCCTACGATCAGTTGAAGAACCCCTGTTCTTCATCTCGCCTATCTTTAAGTTCCTCACTTTTGCCTCGCCTCTTTACGGTCGCTATGGCTAAGCGAGCCTCTCCCCCCTCCGCCGCGTCCGCCTTGCGCTCGTCGGTGGTTTTGTCTCGTGCCGTCGAGAAGAACTTCGCCCTAGAGGCCGAAGTCTCTCGCCTTCGGCATCACATCTCTGTCCTTTCTCGGCGGCTTCATCGCGCTGAGAAGGAGAACGCTGCTCTGTCAGGTTCGCTACGCGAACCTGAGGTTCCTACGGTTATTCCTTCGTCGCCTACTCCCTCGGTCGCTTCGGTTACTACGGTTGTTACGGTGGGGGATGGGCTAGACCCTGAGAATTCTCAGGGTCCGGCAGAGGAGCCCCCTCGGGGAGTTGTTACGCCGGCGGTTATCCCACCACCACCCTCCACGGAGGGTGGTGTGGGTGGGCCCCCGTCTGATTCGTCGGGTGTGGTGGCGGAGGCGTCCTCTTCGGTGGGTGGGGTGGTGGCCCCTGTGGTGGCGCCGGCTGCGGTGGCATTGCCTCCTTCGGGGGGTCAGGTGCCTGAGTCCTCTGTGGCTGAGCCCGTGGCTGGTCGGGGAAGCGCCTCCAGTGGCGCCCCTCCTGTGGCGGTGGGTGGTGTTGAGGGTGGCCCGTCCACCCCCGACCGTAGGCCTGCGCCTGGGGGAGTAAAGAGGAGGAGAAACAAGAAGCGCCGGGTCAAAGAAGACCAGACCTCACCTGTGCCACTTGTCCCCGGTTCGGATACGTCATCGCCATCGCCGGTGCGCACTCGGTCGCGCCCGGCTGCTACAGTGTCCACGGCGGGTACGCCGCCTGTGGAGGGAGTTGAGGAGTTTTTGGGGGATAATGTCTGGGTCTGTTCGGCCAGGTGTCGACGGCTCGGGGATCCAGTCTTCCTGGCGCGTTCCGCGGAGGTGTTCGGGTTGCGTTGCCCTTGTGGTGCCGCTCGGGTGCTCTACGACGGTTCGTACCCCCTCGACTAGGGAGCCCTCACCCTGTAAGTCGGCTTTCCTTCGGGTCTACGCGCTTGGGTCTTGGGTGTTTCTTTTGTTTGTGGTATTTTGGGGGGTGTTTGGCCGTGGCGGTCGGCTGGGGGTGTCCTGAGATCATTGAGTGGGGGCGCCCGGGTGGGTTTCTGCTGTGGAGGATGGGTTGCGGGGTCATATTCAGATGGCGGTAGTGGAATTTTGTTTTTTGTACGGGGAACCTGGGGGACTGGTACCTTGCTCGGCTTCGGCTACGCGAGGAGGCCTTGTGGCTTCGGCTACTTGGCTTGGTTGGGCCCATACCAGAGGGTCTACGGTGTCGCTTCGGGGAGGACTTTCTTTACCGTTGATGGCTTTGTACTTAGTGTTCGTGTTGTGGGCATGGCGCGGGCATGTTGGAGGTTCGGGGTCGGAGGTTTGGATTGTTCGTAGTTAGTGGTAGTTACTGGGGGTGCGTTAACCGGGGGGTCCTCCAGCCCCGGGCACGTCGTATGCCGGAGTCGGCGGTACGTGGATAAATAAAATTAGATTGAGTGTTCTAAGTAATTTCCTTACTTCTATCTTCGCTCCGCCTCGGTAGCGTTCATTTCGCACCACGATAGTCCTTCGATGCCTTTGATTCTGGGGGAGATATCTGAGTTCGCTCAGTAGTTCCTGGGGTCTTTGGTGTTGAGGTTCTGTTGTTTGGCGGTTTCGCGTTGTGGTTACTTGTTTTCGCCTCCTCGTTGCTGTTTAATTCTCACGATGATTTCGCTTCGAGCCTTCTCACCTTTGGCGTCTACGAGCCCTCCCTGGGTAAAAAGACTTCGGCTTCTCTGTCTATCGTCTACTCGCAGAGTTTCGCGTTCGGGGGTTGGGGGATTTGAACATTGCTGTGGGGGGAAACACCCGTGTCGTTCTTTGGGCCAGCTCATGTTTCTTGTTGGGTTTTAACAGAGTCCTTAGTGTTCACGATACAAAACGCCCTTGGGTTAGACTGATGACCTTCCCAAGTATCAACACGTCGTACCGATCACATCACTCTTTAAGGGTCGGGGGCCTCGCCGGCCCCGCCCTTCGTTTACTATCCTCACGATCGGAATCCTACGATGTCGTTTATCACCGTTCCCTTGGAGTTTACGTCCTTGTGGCATTTACGGTGGTTCAGTCAGGTGTCTCCTCCTCGCTTCTACGTGGGGATGGCTTTGACCCTGAAATTCTTTACCTCCTGGTGCAGGTGAACTTCTGCCCGGGGTGGTGTGGGGCGATTGGTTGCCGGGCCACGCTTGGTCTAGTGCAGGGGTCGGTGTGGTTACGGATGGTGGTTGGCGGTCACACCCATTGCAAGTGGGGCCTACCTTCTGTTTGTCTCGTTTCCTATCCTGGTACCCGCCCTCTCTGAGGCGTCAGTTTGGGCACCTTTCGTCGGTCTACAGTGTGGCCCTTTGGGGCCCACCTTGGGGGGCCTGCGGGTTCCCTGGTTTTTCTTTCTCGGCTTGTCTGGACTTCGGTTCGGGTGGGTTGGGGCTGTGGCCGTTGCCTTCGGGTGATGGCCCGTTATGCTGTGGCCCCGGGTTCGTCCTGGTGGCCCCCCTCGGCTGTCGGTGCTGGGGGTGGGGGCTCTGCTATTGTGGCCAAGATCAGTGGCTGCTTGGTGGGGTCAGGTATTGGCTGTCCTGTGGCTGTCGGGCGGTTGATCTGCCCGAGGGGCTGAGGGGGCTGGATGGGAGCTGCGGTGCCTGGTGTGTGGGGCTTGGGGGGGGCTGACTTGGCGGGGAGAGACACCTGCGAGCACCGGTCGGGCCTGCGTCAGGTTGGGCGAGGTCTAACTAAGTGTTTCTGGCTGGCTCGGGCTGTTAAGGTTAAGCTGCTGAGTGCTGCAAAGCTTCCTGTCGGACCGGCTGGCTGATGGCCACCTGTGCGGATAGTGGGTTGTGACCTCTGGGTTGGACTTGTTTGGGTCTTGCGTGCTGGGTTCTGTGGAGCTTGTTTAGTTTCTTTGGTTCGGTTGCGGGTTTGGCTGGCGGGGGCATGGCACCACGGGTAGGAGATAGGCCCTACTGACCTTGCCGGTCTGTCACCACCTCTATGTATTTCTTTTGTTTGAGTTGTTTGGTTTGGGGTTACGGGTAACAGGTACAGGTCCTCCTCACCATTACGCTCTTCGGAGGCACTTGGCAAAGTGGGTTCATAGGGTCGACGGCCTGGCGTGCGGATGCGAGTTACGGACAAGTTGGTCGTAACCTCTCTGCCATTGCGCCACCTGTGTTGATAAATTGTTGTTGGTTTTCTACTGTGGAGGGGGGATTGCGGGACGGTATTCAGACCGGGTGGTAGTGATTTTTGTTTTTGTATGGGGAACTTGCCTTTGTCGGACACCCCTTCGGCTTTGGGCTTCGGCCTGGGTCCTGCCTGTCGCCTGTTTATCTCGGTATTCGTGGGTTCGCCCCTCGTACTCCTTGTTCAGGAATGATGCGGACTTGCTACGGGGGCTGCGGTTAGTGCCATACCAGAGGTACTTCGGATGCGGGGGTGAGGAGGACTTTCTTTACCGTTGATGGCTTTGTATTTAGTGTTCGTGTTGTGGGCATGGCGCAGGCATGTTTGAGGTACGGGGTCGGAGGTTTGGTTTGTTCGTAGTTAGTGGTAGTTCCGGTTTGCGCTAACCCTGTGCCGGCGGGGACTTGTCGTATGCCGGAGTCGGCGGTACAAGTATAAATAAATTAGATTGAATGTTCTAAGTAATTTCCTTACTTCTATCTTCGCTCCGCCTCGGTAGCGAGCTTCAACCTCACGCAAAGCATTTCGCCTCGCTCACGATAACTTCATCGGTTTACATCGTTTTCATCTTCGTTTGTCGGGCGGTTGGGTGATAGAATAGTTGTTCTCGCTTGAGAAGGTGCTCCAGAGGGAGATATCCGTGGTTGATCCCGGTAGTCTCTGGACACAGGCTTGAGTGAGGATGGCGACTTCGTCCGCCTCCTCCTCCACGGACTCTGTCCCCAACTCGCGGATGTTGTCTCCCGTTCGGATCGACTCCAACCCTTCCTCCTCGCTTGAGACGGCTCGCATCGCCTTGTCTCTCGCGCCCGTTTCTGAGGCTGTCCGTGGCCTCATTCCTACAACTACACGGTCGTACGCTGCGCCTGGCGGGGATTACAGTTTTCTGTCCTTCGCCCATGAACATGGCTGCCCCAACGCGGTGAACCCGGCGTTGGATGACTTGGTGAGGGGGTCGGTTGCTGCAACCGCCCCTGTCACGATGAAAGAGGTGGAGTTTTTTGTGAAGGGTTGCCTATCTGGGAAGGGGTGTCCAGCCACCTGTGGCTTGGACAATGCCTCTACCACGGGCCTCTTCAATCGGTTTAACTCCGATCACGGTTCGGTGTACACACCGACCGTGCCCACCCCCTCTCCTCCCACCGACTCGCAGGTTATCATCCCGGAGTCATCCCTCCTCCCGCCGGCCAAGCAAGGCTCAACCACCACTACGGTTGGGCCCAGCTCGTGGTCCACCTCTCCCTCCGCCCATCGAGCGGCGTTCGATAGGATTGTGGCTCGGGATCGCGCTAAGCGAGCCTCCACTGCCTCCACCCCCTCCTTTTTGTCTGGGCTGTCTTCTGGTGAAAAAGCCCTCTACACTACTGGGAAATTCAAGCTGGACGACCCTGCCGACGAGGACTATGCCCCCCCGGCAAAGGGAACGTTACGCCGTGCCCGCTCCTCTTCCCCCCGCAAATGCGCCGCCCCGGCCCCCAGTCCCTTCTTTGAGCCCCGGTTCATGAAGGCGATTGATGTAGAAGAGGGTCGGAAGAAACAGATTGTCCCGGATGAGGAATTTTCCCATCTCCTGGACACCCACCGGAAGCGCCTAGCCCCCCCCGTGCTAGTTCCTTCCGCTATTGAGGATTCCCCCCCCTCGTCCCCCCCTTTGCTGATCACCCAGGAAGTGGTGCCATCGGCGGAGGTAATTGTTCGGGACACCCCCATGGCTCTGGAGGAAGGAAAGAACTCGGAAGCGACCGGTCTGGGCGACAGCATTTACGCCCCCAGTCTTCCGGGTATGCCTGTCCCTGGCTCGTCCCCTCCTGACTACGATTCTCTGCCCCCTACGTCGCCTGGGGGTATTTTGGAAGGGTCACTGGGTATCCCCCGGAGCACGGGCACTCCCTTGGAGGTGCCGCTACCGGAGACCCAGCCAGAGGATGCTGACGCTGCCGTGGCTAGGGCGGATCAGATCATGGCCGAAGTGGATGAGATGATGGCGGCTGGTAAGTCCCCCTCCCCCGCTCCCAGGTCTGGCAGTATTGTGGGGTCCATGTTGGAGGGCCTTGAGGATATCCGGTCCGGAAACACCCAGCCCCTCTTGTTACCTCTTCCCAGCGTGGACGGGTCCGAGGAACCTGACACTGTGGAGGACGTCCGGACTTGGATGAAGGATGAGATCGTGGAAATGGTCCCCATTATGTGGGTGGGACGTCGGTTCCATCGCTTGGAAAATGCGGTTCGGACCTTGACGGATATAGTCGGCCGGCAGGAGGAGGAAATTGCCGCCTTGAAAGGTAGGTTGGCCCCCCGCCGTCGTTCCCCCTCTGTGACTCCTGAGTCCTCAGGGACTACCCCATCCCCCGTTCCTCATCAGAGGGGTCTACTGAAGTCCCTACCAAGGGCCAGGGTGCTGCTCCAACGGCTCCTGCTACTAAAGCATCCTTCGTGGACATGGTGAAGAAGATGGCATACGTGCCCAAACCCGCCGTTCCGCTGAAGGACAAGACAGTTCCGGTCCGGCCTACTTCGGCGGCCTCCTCCCACAGCACCAGCAGTGGCAGCTCTTCCAGTGATGGGGGGGTAGTCCTAAAGGTGGGGAAGGCTACGAAGGAGAAGAAGGTGAACTGGGTGGATGAGGAGGAGAAGGAGGATGGGAAGGAGAGGGAGAAAAGGAGAGGTAGACGCCTGAGTGGTGCTGCCAGAAGGAGAAGAAAGATGGCGGCTCAGGCCAGCCAGGAAACATCAGCGACCCCGGCCAAGACTCAGGGGAAGACTACTACTGACGGACAGGCTACACCCGCCGCTGCTGCCGCCTCAGTACCCACGGTGCAAACCCTTTCATCGGGGCCAGGCGCCATCAGGAGGATCTACAACGTGGTGCCAAACCTGATCCCTCGCGACGGCCCTCCTCGCAGCGCCAGTCAACAGGGGCCACCACCGAAGCCGGCTCCACCCCAGTCCTCGCCTACCCCGGATGCTAGGGGGAGGCACATTACAATGCGGTTCGCCACCCGCAAGGAAGTGGCTTTGCCGGAGGGGGTGACGATTGAGGCCATACGGAATCGTATCAACATCGTCCTGTCCAACTCACCGAAGATTAGGGGTGTCAGCCCTTACGTTCGGGCTGGACATATTCGGAACGAGATTGGGTGTATCTTCCTCACCCTGGCGGCCCACTCTGCCGCTGAACTTGGAGACCGTCTTGACAAGGCCCGGTTGGCGCTGTTGAAGGAACTTTCACTCCCGGAATTTGTTTTCCAGAAGGATGTGAAGAAGGTGAAGATCATGGTGACGGGTGTCCCCCTTTCGGACACTGGCCGTGGCTCCATCTGGAAGGTTGACGGGTGGATTGGGGAGCAGGCCTCGGATGGCTTGCGCACTGACTTGGAGCTAGGTAATCCCGGCATAGTCACTGTGTCCCGCCCCGACATCATGGGGTCCATTCATGCCATGAGGCAAGCTAACGCCGTGTCTTGCGGTATTCGCTTTGTGGTGGAAGAGAATGAGGCGGCTAAGGCTGCTTTGGAAGCTGGGAGGATCTGGCTTCGGGGGGGTACCCGGAATGTTAGGGTGTTTACCGAACACCGCACGGCGAAGGTTTGTGGTAAGTGTTTGCAGGTGGGCCACTTTCAGGCCACCTGTGCCCTTCCTTCCAGGTGTCGGTTTTGTTACGGGGAGCACCTGTCCCGGGAGCACATGTGTAAGGCTTTAGGGTGCCCCGGGGGCGTGGGGGAGGCATGTGGGCACACCCGCAGGATGTGTTGGTTGTGCGACAGGACCGATCACTTTGCTGGGTATGAGAAGTGTCCTGCCTTGAGAACTGACTCTAGGACTCCCGTGTCATCCCCACCCGCGACGACAGCGGCCGATGCCGCGGCCTCATCGCCCGAGGTGCCGGTCACTGGGGAAAAAGGACCTGAGAAGAGAAGACGGCCACGACGCCGGAGCAGGGGACGGTCACCAACTCCCAGGGTGGTGGAGGTGAGCAGTGATGAGGAAGAGGAGGATGTTCCGCGGGAGAAGTCTGCCAAGGCTAAGGGTAAGGAGCCTGAACGACCCCCCCCTTCCCCCTCCCCCAAGCGCGGTATTTTGAAGAAGAAACCCGTTCCCAAGAAGGGCGATACTATGTGGTTCGCCCGGGACTCTGAGGGTTTTTTAAGTGACTCTGGCCCCTGTGGCCCGAGCGGATCTGTTGAGGCCCCCTTTTAATGCGTATCACGGCGATAGCATTGAATGTGGGGAGGAGTGGCAGGAATCGGGCGCTGGCGTTTGATTTGTTTTCTTTTGTTGATTTGTTTTTTGTTTTGGAACCTCCGGTTGATTCGGAGGGGCAGCATGTACCGGTAGAAGTGGATGGTTGGGATTTGTTTTCCTTTGTTGTTGGATCGGGGGTGGAGGTGTTTGTTCGCTCGCATTTGTGTGGGCTGTTTGATGTGGTTGGGCATAAGGGTGCTTGTGCCCAGGTTGGGTTTTGGGAGAAGGGTGAGAAGAGGGTGCTTGCAGGCGTCTACATCCCACCACACACACCAAGGCCGAATATCAGTCAGGGCTGAGGGACGTCGGGGAACCGGATATCGCGTTTGGTGATTTCAATGCCAGGCATCGAGACTGGGACCCATGTGCGGAGATGGCCAGACAGGAACACTGCGGACGATGGTTGCGGGAATGGATGGCACCTCGGTTGCTGAACATGACTCCACCTGACCGGCCGACATTTCGCGATATATCAATGATAGACCTCTGCTTGTACCGACGGCCGTACCTGAAGCACCGATACTTAGATGTGATGGGCTGCGAGCATGCCGCCCAGACTATTCGACTCCATGTGGACCTACCTGACAATCTCATAAGAAGGAGGCCTGCTTGGAAGAAGGCGGTATGGGGGAAGGTTGGGAAAGAGCTGGACACCCTGAAAGAGGTGGATGATGAGCAGCTGTGGAGAGGAGTGAGAAGTGTGGTGGACGCACTCCCACGGGCTTCCGTTGGCAGAAGCCGATGCGTGTGGTGGACGCCTGAGTTGGAAAGGATGAGGCTGGATGTGGCCCGGCTGAAAAGATACTCCAAACGCAGGGCGGAGCGGACGGAGGACTTTAAGCTGGCAAGGTGTGTTTACCGGGCTTGCCTGTTGAGGGCTCGGTTCGACCACATTAGGACCAAGCTGGCGGAAAGCAAGGACCCCGACATCTTCAGGCTGGCAAGAAAGTTGGAGGCCAAGTGCACGCTGCCCTCGATGGTGCGGTCCGACGGCTCCTTGGCTACCACGCATGCCGAGATCAGCGACCTGATTGCACAACAGCTTGATCCTGGTGATCCCGCCCGGTGGACTGAAAGTGTGATTGAGATGGACAGCGCACAAGAGATGGAAACGGCGCTGGCAAGATCTCCCACGAACACGGGCCCCGGCGAAGATGATATCGGCTATCCCTTCCTAAGGATTTGGAAGAGGAGGGATGCCACGACATTGCGACGCCTCGTTGACTGTGGGCTGCGACATGACATTCCGGACTGGCATAGGGCCGAGGTAGTGCTCATACCCAAACTCGACAAGCCGCGGTATGATGTGGTCAAGTCATGGCGCATGATACACCTACTCCCGACCACGGCTAAGGTGGGGGAGAGGGTGGTGCTGCTCCGGCTAGCTGCTTGTCTAGACCTCGGCGAGACACAGTTCGGCTCCCGTAGGAGGCGGGGGTCCATGATGCCATGGCGGTCGTTCAGGAATTCCTGCGCCATAATGAGGGGTACAAACGTCTGATTCTGTCAATGGACGTGGAGGGAGGGTTCGACAACATTGACGTCAACCTCCTGTCAGATTTCCTGGTGGCCCGGGGGTGCCCTCCCAACCTGTGTCAATGGGTTAGGAGGTGGACAGGTTGTCGGTCTATTCGCTTCCGGTTCAATGGGTGTGTTTCCCGGGTATACCATGTTAGCAAGGGGGTTCCCCAGGGGTCACCGCTTTCCCCCTTTCTGTTCGGTGCTTACGTGGCCGACATTTTCACACCACGGATGCGTTACTCCCCGGGTGTCCAGCATTTGGTGGCCTCATATGTGGATGATGGGGTCATCATGGTTGCGGCTGACTCTTTTGATGCTGCCCGATACCATGCTGGGGAATTGTTGCGAGATTGCGACCGTGTTGCGCGAGACAGGGGAATGGGGTTTAGTGCGTTGAAGACGCAGTGGATTGGGTTTGGTGATAGGGCGTGGGAAGGAATGGAGTTGTTGGGAGAAATGGTGTTGCCATCTGAGGACCTGCGGGTTCTTGGATATAGGTTCAATGTATTTCTTAACTTTTCTTCTCATGTACGTTATTGGTTGGACAGGGGGTTGGGTGTGAGGAGGAGGATTGCGGCGCTGGGAAGGAGGTTTGGGAGTGTTGGGGGTTGGGGCGTGGGAGACTTACCGTTTGGTGCAGGCAGCCTACCTTCCGACCGTCTACTACGGACTTGAGTTTGTAACCGACTACCCGTCGTATGTGAAGCAGATTCAGGTCCACGTCAACGATTGCCTCCGCTCAGTGTTCCGGACTCCTATGAAGCTGGCCAACAACATTTTGCTGGCAGAATACGGGGTTACGCCTGTCGCTATTCAGGGAAGGTACCTACAACGGAGATGCTACAGCCGGTTCATCAATTACCTATATTGCGAGGACCATCCTTGGTTCGGGCAGATCAGGCTGGACTGGAAGGAGGAAGGCATGGTGGCCCACCGGCAGCATTCGGACAAGGTGCTTTCATACCGTCCCGCGGTTACGATCGGGAAGGGGAAGGAGGCCATGGCCCTCAGACACGCCAGGGAAGTCGAGGGGCTCAATAGCGGCTCGGATCTGGTGGTGTACACTGACGGGTCCAAGATGGCTGAGGGTGCTGGTGTCGCTTGGGCCGCGTTCGCACGGGGGGCTTCACTTAGGAGTTGGGGGGGTGTTCGGTGCCACTGTCCTGGAGCATCGTCGAATGCGAACTGTTTGCCGTTGTCTGTGCCTTGCGGGAGGTCAGTGGTTGTGTGAGGGACGGGAAGTACATGTGTTTCTGGATTGCGTCCCCGCCCTGCTTCTGATTGAGAGCATGTGCCCGAGGGGGACTCGGCTGAGATGTGGGAAGTCATGGCACCTTTGATGGAGGCTGTACGCCCGCGCTTGGCTGGGTTCCGGGACACATGGGCATCCAGGGCAACGAGCTGGTCGACAGGAAGGCCAAGGAGAGTACACGCCTGCCGCTGCAGCCATTCCGGTGGGAAGGGGTAAGCTTTGGGTATAGGGCACGCTGCGTTGGCCGTGAGTTGAGAAAGGAGGAATGGGAGGCCTGGCATGTCAATGAAGGCCATTGGTACTATGCTCGTGGACCTAAGGCTCCCAGACACCTTCGCGGGCTGACAAGGATGGATTCCTATGTGTTGACTAGGATTCGCATTGGTACCGGCCTGGTCGGGCATGACGATTGTGAGGGACGTGAGGAGAGGCATCATTGGATCTTGCCCACGGTACAGTTGGAAACGACCGGCTATGGAGGACTTGTTAAGGACTTGGCAGTTGCGGGATGGAAGGACTGGTGGTTGGTACACGGGTGGCTGGGACTAGGGATCCCCCGTCATATTAAGAGG